>WBMY01000021.1:893973-995556 GCA_013397315.1 Donacobius atricapilla | reverse complement strand
TCATAAAGTTACTCTAGGACAACTGGCAACACTTATTGGTCTGTTAACTCTTTAATAGTTGATCACTTCAGAAAATATGCTATGGTAACACATTTATTTGACAACTTATTGTTCCTGAAGTTTGTACATGGCACTTCTGAGGCTGTCAAAATATTTACCCTGCCATATGCACTCCCTGACAGTATGCATGCTTTCCTTACCCTCTTTCAACAATAAAGAGTGAAGCGCACCTCTCTGAAAAAAAAACTCAAACCAAATCAGAAAATATGTTATACAATAGTAAATTAAATAACTGGAGAAATATCCTGCATTTTATTTACTGGTTGGATGGCACAGACTCCTGGGTACTTGTCTTGGAGCTTCAGAAATGCCTTTTTATACGTATAATGACCCAGAACTTGACTGCAGTAGATATTCAACAATTTTTTCTAAGGCTAATTGTAAGATGTATGAATGTGTGTAAAGGAAACATATTTGGTCAAATCCTAAATCTTTATTTTTCAAGTCTTGTTGCTCCAGTCCTCAGCTGGCACTTGCAATGTCATGAAGGTAGTTACTGGGAGCAGTGGTAAGTAGCAAACTGAAATACAAAAATGCTGCTTTTGTGGCGCCACACTGCTTTTGTTTCTTTTCGGGAGTATGGAAAATGGATCTGAAAAGAGATGTTAAAAAATAAATGTATTTTTCATCTTTATAATCATATTGAAATAACCTTGAAAGTATTACTATCACCCTTACTGGGTCGTCTAGCAGACTAAAACTGAGCTTCCCTTTCAAAAAAACCCCAACCCAACCAACTTCTCCCCTTCAAAAAAACTGCAACTTCAAAACAAAAACCCCAAACCCAACAACAAAAAGAACCCGTAAAACAAAAGCAAAGCCCCCAAACAAACATGAGAAACATGAGATAGCACTTAGGGATAAAACATTTTTCCTATAACAAGACACTTACAGAAAATATCAGAGCAGTAACAATTGAAATGATTTATTAAAACTCTCATTTAGTGCCAAATCTATTAGGAAGAAGAAATCGTCAAATTTTGAATGTATAATTGCATTTTAGAAAGAGGCTATAAATAAAACAACAGTACTGTTCCTTCTGTCAGTGCATGAGCACATGCCTATAATGAGTGGATATTGATCAGAGGAGAAGCTGAGTATGCTTAGTGCTTTTAAGATTTGTGTTCTCCCAGAAAACCTCTGTGTGCATTCCAGAAGCTCACAAATCGTTGTAAACGCAGAAAACTCACAGTTACTGACAAGTACTTACAAAAATAAGTCTATTAGTCTTAACTTCAAATCATTATCAGATGTGGAGGAACGTCTTATAACGTATATAAAAGTAAGTGAAGTTGTCAAAAAGGTTAGCTTAATGTTTGGAGTATGAATGCAGTCAGCGCTGACAACTAGGATGCCCAGCTAGGATGGAAAAAACACATTTGCCTAGGTGCTGAGTGTGGTGGAGAGACAGTCAGTCTGGTTCTCTGAAGATTCCTAGCTACGCCACAGTCCTAATTTTTGTGGAAAGAGAGTTGGGGTGCAGTGTTGCTGGAGGTAACTCTGTGTGCTATATTTTCTAATGATAAACTCAGGGTTTTGTGCTACCCACAAAACAGATAAAAGTCACACTCCGGCTCGGAAAACTCAGCAGCACTCTTGATCCTCTACAGATAATGATGCAAAAAAGCAAGAGCCCCAGGGCAGAATCCCTCCCTGATATACTAAATTCTTCAGAGTTTATTGAGAGTTAGCTGTGAGCATCAGGTTACTACTGAGGCTTTCTAATCAGTAGCTGTATTTTAGAGTGGAGGTGCTTGAATTTGCTGTTTAGGAAAAAATCAAGCAGAGGAAAACAATGGAAATCATGGTGCAGAGAATGAGGGTTTTGCTAAATTTAAGCTATAGCTGTGTCATTACCTCCTACGCAGCCTATCATGGGCTGCGTTCTCTTGGGAAGGGACACAACATTTCAGCAGTGTTTCAAGGACCCTGAACATCCTCATGTCAGAGGATCCTTCAGGGACAGCTGACACTTGCTCAGCTTTCTGACGAAACTGAAATGGCTTCTGACAGTTCCCAGGGCTGGCAGACAGAGTCCCTGTCCTGGAGAGGCTGTGTTAAAAGCCAGAAGATAGCTCATAGTGAGCTTGTGTGGAAATCAAGGACACTGAAGTTGATGTTTGAGAGCAAAGCATTGGTTTTGTTTTATGGCTGGGGACTAGAGTCTAATGAATTTCATAACACATGGGGAAGACTGTGGTGACTCACACTAGGATTGTGCATTTGTGCCTAAATTAAATAAAAACAGTAGGATGTCCGTACAGCTGTGTGGAAAGAGCTGTTTGTAATTGAATGCACAAACAAGGTACCCCTGATGGCAGCCTCCATAAATTATTGTTCTCATCTGATGCCTAATACCTTGACTGGATCTCCTATATTGCATCAAGACTAAAAGGGAAGCATTATATTCAATCCTTTCTTTTTTATATCTCCAAGATACAGCACAAACAATGTTAACATTTTCTTTGGGAACAGCACTATTTTTCAGGGCCTTGTCCATTCTCCAACAAATCTCCTGGGCAGTCGATATGGATCTCATTACTCCTAGTTTCTGAATTTGGGATCAGAAAGCACTCAGAGACCTGACTTCAGTGGGTGCTGGGAAATTGTGGAACTTCCAGGTCATGGGAAAAGTTGTCAAATGAATATTGAATTTACTCCCTTGCACTGTTCCATTTTCTAGTCTGATCTATGATGCATGCAAAGCATTACATATTAATGGTTATCAACCTAATGAACAAAACACTAGCAAAAGATTATTGTTAGGACCATTAGAGGTGGTGCCTGGGGACATTGTGTCCACGGCTTCTGTCTCCTGCAGTGCTGAACATCAGTGTTTACACAGTTTACTAAGGTATCATATTTATGCTAGTCATTTATTCTAATGATTTGTTTGTTCTTTAGAAATGTAGTTTAAAGTAGATTACCCTTTCATTTTGCCATTAAAATTAATATTAAACTCAGTGTAAAAGTGTCATGAGAATTTCAAGCTCCAACTAGTTCCCTTTTATTTTTCAAATGAGTCGTCTTCATCTGGTGAATGTGCCCACATACTAATGTTAAAAGATGCAAAGCATGTGGAAGTTTGACATTTTGTACTTTTGCTTCAGTGGAAGCTTTTTTTTTTATAGAAATATAATTTAATCTCTGGCTGTAATCTTCACTTTCTTAAAAAACACTGTTTCTACTGGCTTTTTCCCCCCTAATGAAGTTAGAATTTCAAAGGAAATTTACTTTCATTGTGATAATAGTTAAGGATTGGGTAGAAAGCTGCTTAAAGGGTTATTTTGGTGGTGTCTCTCTGTAGTAAATTGATGACCAGAATTCAATCACCACAGTATCCTTAACACATACCAGCTGTCGGAAGACAGTCCTGCCCTTTCAATTTATTGAAGGTGTCACTATCAAACCATTCTTTTCTGGTGAAAAGATGAATGGATTTCTGATGTGAATGGTAGGATTTGTAGGAAAATACACTCAGAAATGACTTTGAAAAGCAAAAAATGTTGTTGTATGTCCTGACTTTCCAACTACAAAAATGCCTTTAAAATAGGATTTTTCCAGATTTCACATAATTTGAACTACAGTGACATTCACCACATCACTTCCTCAGCTCTTCTGAAGTCACTGCAGCAAATGTTCATGCTGAAAATTGTCCTTGAAGGTAATTTAACAGCTGGAAAAATAGAGGAAGAACCATTCCCTTGTGAGCAATAAGCTCTCAGCAAAAAAAAAATTAAAGCAATTTGCCAGTTCTTCAGTGGCTCAGCTATAAGCATGTTCTGGGGGAGTAATGGGATAGTTATATTCATATTATCTAAATGACAGTCATAATGCTTGAGAGTGCCAGGCTCCCCTGTGGTTGCAGGGAGCTCTGTTGGTCACTTCATGCTGCCAGACAGCCCTTCCTGATGGGCACAATGCCCACCATCTTCTGGGCTTTCTCCTTAGGGACAGAGCAGCTGTGGTCACCTTTCCCTATGGAAACCTATCTGTTCCCAAACCAGCACCAGCTATTTACTGCATAAGGTGAAGAGTCTGAAGTAATTTTCCCTGTTTATCTGGGCTTCATTTTATTTTTCTTGGAATAATCTCTTAAATTTTGTTGAATAACAAACATTTGTTTGCCTTCTTCAGTCTTCTTTGTGGGCTGTTTGCAACCTAATTGCTGATGTAGGGACTTCCAACTAGAAAAATGCTATTTTTTGTTGTTGTCATTTTGAAATAGAATGACTTGCATTTTCTGTTAATAAAGTCTTTATATTTTCATAAATAATAGGCTTCTATTTTTGACGTTTGAAAATGCAATGGATTCCATGTAGGTATAACACTGTTTGCATTCCTTATACAAAAAAGAAAGTGTTGAGTTTGGTGGTACAACACCGAGAGAAAAGGAGTTGTCAAAATTAGGAGCATGGCAGAATTATAATAACAAAATATTGTTAGGTGGGGTATTTTTCTGCTAAAAGTGAGGAGTCACTGATAAAGTATATTGACTAATCCATCAATTACTTAAGTCCTTCTGAATTGCTTGTGTTGGTGCGTAATGCTCTGTACATCCCACACTGCCCTGGTTAATTACTGTCTGTGACTGAAAGTGCCCATACTACTCCAAAGGGATTGCATTCCTGGTATGAAGTGTTAAGACACGAGGAATCATTATAGCCATACTACTCTACATGGAATTCAATTTATATAATTTGATCTGACATAGAATGATACTGGTTTGTGTATTGTCTTTGGTCCGGGAAGTCTGAATAAAGGCATAGGTCTAAAAGAAAGACTCTTTTGTGTTCTGCAGTAGATTTTACAATATCTTTTGAGTTGACTGAGTTTCAGGCAGGACAGTAAGACCTATGCCAAGGCAAGTGAAGGACCAAAGAGAATGATGTAACTGAAGCCCCTTCACTCAGATCCCACCCAGAAGTGAAGCTGGGGTTCCTTGCTGTGTTCTCAAAGAAGGCCCCTTCTGCTCCTCTCTGCAAAACTCTCTTCGTATAAAAAGAAGTATGAGTCCTGGGGAAAGTGAGAAATGGAAAGATTGTGGAATGAGAGACTCTACTACCTGTCCTGTGGAATTTTGTGTCATTTATGTTAGATAGCCATCAGGAAAACTACAGAAGCATCAGGGACGGGAGGAGCAATTCTCGTGTGAGAGCCCATTTGTCAAGGTATGAAATAATGCTTCTGCTGAGATGTCCTCTCTGTTTTTGGGTTCCTTTGCTCCCTGTCTCTCACGTGGTGCAGTTGTAACCAAGAGCATTAGAAAGGTGTCCCACTGTCTATTGTGTCACTGACTAATTAGGAGATTCTTTGCAAACTGACTGCGCAGAGAGGAACTAACTCTCACTTTATGTCTGACCCCCTTAAACATTACCCGCTGTTTCATTTAAATGATGATGGGTGGGAATGCTGAATCCTCTGCTTCTGCATCAGAATTCAGCATACACCAAGATATTCTGGACATTCCAGGGCCATAACACTAAGAAACATTTAGTTTGTGAATCACAAGATGTTACATAGGAGAAAAGTTTCAGCAGGTTAAGCAATAGATTCTTTTAGTATGTGCAAAAGCCCAGCTTCACAAACAGAAAGGAGTTTTCACTGAAAAATGCAAATACAAGTATTGATTCAAGCATCTGAAAGGGTAAAATAGAGATTTTAGTTTGCTTCCCTGAATTTAGAAATTTAGCGGTAGATTGGGCACGTAAGTAATATTTTGGATCCTGTAAGCTGTCTCTGGGTTCTTAAAAAAAATTACATTATTTATAAAGGTTATTTACCTACTGTGAATCACTTTTTCTACTCAGTTCTCAAGCTGCCTGCAAGATGAACAGCTGACAGCTCTCTATTGTTAATAAATAAGCATTCATATTATTGTTTGATGTAAGAAGCAAGCAGAAAGGAAATCATTATTGCAAAACTACCAGGAAACACAGAGATGGGTTTGTGGCATCAGCAATTGCAGGTTTTAAAACTATATGAAAGGGGAAATGGGTTTAAAATGGACGACTTCTGAAGAAAAAGTTAGGTTTTGAATTGTTTTCTCTCAAGACAACCTTGCAGCCAAAAGGTGCTAAGAATATTCAGTCTGGGAAAATTCACATTGCTTTCTGTCTATCTTGAGAAATCAGCTAAGAGAATGCTGTAAAGGACTTAAAAAGCATTCTTCACAGGCCTAGAACAAAGTGGGGGGGAGGCAGATTAGAAGATTGGAGATTGTAAAACACAACCTTGTGAAGATTTGTGCCTGCATCAGGCTTTTGATATATAACATGCAGGGTTCAGGCCTCTCTGCTTTTTGCCCCTGCTAAGATGAAGTAAACGTAGCATTGTATGTGTCCCTGTTTTGACAGAAAAATAATGGAATAAGCTTTTTCTTTGCACTTCAACTGTGCATTGTGGCTGTGTTGGTGTTACCTGCATGTATTCAGTTCACACAAGGTAACAGCTCAGAGAGTAATTCACAGAACAAATTGTATTTTGTGTAGTATGCTCAGGTCTTACTTGCAGCTGTGATCTTAACTGTTAGAACTAGGTAGGAAATGATGGTGCTATTCATTTAAGGCACTTTTATTAAGGGACAGGCACGAAAAAGATAGCATTTTAAAGTTCTAGATTAAAAATAGTCAAGGGCATTTTTAATAACATAAATTTTATGACTGCAAGTATAAACCATAATAAGGTGACAGAAGTATCTTGGTTTTGATTAGATAACAGTAGCAAATTTGTATTTAATTTGGCTTGTACTTTAGACACCTAAATCCTTTTTCTGGGAACAAAACCTTTCTTAATAATCTTGTACTAATTTTATGTTTTAAAGGTGAACAAAGTACTTTAAAAATAAACACTCATTACTATGCAGCGGCTGAGAGAAAATAATCGATGTTGTAATTCTGTGCTTTGTTTGCATTAGTGTGATAGGACTTGAAAGAAAAGTCATAGATTTTTTTTGGAAAGAGACAAATATGAATGGTGAAAAATGTTTTAGGCATGGTATTTAAAAATTTACTTTATAAGAAACAACTCTGCATTCAGGAGATAGTTTAATGAGACCATATTCTTCCTTAAACCCACAGTCATATAAAAATGGTCATAGAGGAATGGTTGTGTTTACATCTGTTACTCTTGTTGAAATTTCAATTGGTATTTTACCGTTCCATAATTTCAATAACAAATATAGTGACATCTTTTACAGTTTATGGAAAAGGTCATTACTAAATAAGCAGAATATGGTGTTATAAGTCTTGAGAATGAATTTAGAAATTCTTATATTTCACCAAGATTTATGAGGGTGTGGCTTATAAAACCATAAAGGAGATAAAAAAATAACCATAAAAGTCTTTGTATGTGAGATGATGCTAAACCTTGGATTTTAGACTGCCAGGCTATCTTCCTTTCATGGCTACTTTAGAGTTCTGGAATTTTTTTCTAAGACTGTTAAGCAGTGAAAAATTAGGCTTATATAAAATTAAGACACTTTTGGTATTATCATAAAATACTATTTTTGGTAATACTCATGAATCTTATATCACAGAAGAGAGCTGCTCTTATTTCTCACACAATCTTAGAATGCAGAAAAAAAAAAAAAACCACCAAAATCGAACAAAAGAACATATGCACAGGAAAAGCCTCAGAAAAGGAAAATGTTTGCATGCCCTTTGAACATTGGGATATATATTACATACATAGATTAAAAATAAACTATTAATAATATATAAGCAAAGAAAATATCTCTTAAAATATACATCTAAAGAAAAAAACAGAATCAAGTAAAATGGTACTGAAGAGAAAAAGAGGAAGAAGGAAAACATTTTATCTTTCCTTTTTTTTCCCCTCCTCCTTCTCCTGTGGATATATACTATAGATCCTTTATGCTTCTCTCAGTTTCTCAGCTACCTGAGAGTCATAGTTGAATCTAGAACTAGAACAAGAAATCTGTGCTTAGTTTTCCATCAATAATCTGACAGAACCCATGTATGCCATTTAAATATCTCCAGTCCAGGTTGCCAGTGGAAAGAAATTAATCTTTTAGATAGCATTGTGTAGTTCAACTAGGCACTGGAGGGAGAGGAAAGTACCTCCCTTGGAAGAAATCTGTTATTTTTATAGTACCACAAGTGCACATGATCTTCTGCACTAAATCATCAGCCCTGGCCCGACATGTCTTACCTCAGAGAGATGCTAGGCCCACGTGTCTCCAAACAGCAACTGATTTGGGGAGGGAGAAATTCATCAGTGCCTGGAGGGATCAGGAAATTGCTGATTGGGGTGGCAGAGGAGGCAGGAGGGAGGGTGCAGGAGGGAGGGCACAAGAGGTGTTGGTTAGTGAAATATGTGCTAACACAGCTCCTATGTCTGTGTTCAAGGTACAGCTTACACAGCTCTTCTGAAACCTGGAAAAAGCTCAAGAAAGAGAGGATATCTACTGGTATTTTCCCCTTGTAGCTACTATCACCTCGGTGGTAATTCACTTAAACCATAACAGCAGCCTGGATTGAAATGTAGGCTAAAAATGTTCATCTACTGTGTAATAAGGGAGCAGCTAAGAACTAAATAATGAACTAGTCATGTTGTGGCCTTCTGAATAGGAAGGCTAAAGTTAGTGTGGTTGTGCTCAAGGGAATATAGTTGGATTACCCATGTAGTTCCAGCAGATTCCCAGGTTCTGTGAGTCGTGATATTTTCATGATCCTTCATTTTTTACATAGGTCCTTGTTAAGATCTGAATAGTGAGGGATGCTCACTATTGCTCAAATTAAGGTGCAAACAAGATCATATGCTGAAGACGATAATATGTGTTTTATTTAACAAGAGATGTGAGAGATAGAAAGGGTGGAGGGAAGTGAGATGTGGGTAGAGAGAGGATGAACAAGCAGAAGATAGTCACCACCCATGGATCCAGTGACATCCTGCTTGTCCTTTTTCACCCTGGCTGGTGGCAGTCCCTATGTAATTCACAGCTTTTCACTATTTATTGATCTTAGCACACAAAGGAATTAATGCTCATTGGCTTCACAGTTCTCTTGTTCTATGTTTAACTTATTCCCTCACTTCTAATTCTAATTAATCTACATGGTCAGTCTTTCTCTTGAGTTGGTGTTTTCTTGAGTTGGTGGGTTGTGAGTCAGTGTTCAGGATCTTGCCCCTGCTGGGGAACCTTTTACCCTGTTGGAGCTAATTTCTGCAGTTTCCAAATTGGCTTCCCTTGTGACCCACAAATTGTGCATTCTTTGTGTCTGTTATCAGTGATACATTCTTCTCCCTCAGGTTTGCTAAGCTCCTCCTAGGTCTGGGATAGCACCCAGATAATAGCACCACCTTTATCTTATCTCAAGGTCCTGCTGTGGTGGCTTATCTTACAGTCCATCTTCCAGGTATCCATGGAGACATATTTGTGGGGGCTTCAGGGGCTGTTGAGGGTCACAGATGCCATTTGTTCCATAACCTGGGGTCATCTGTTTTTAGTTGGTGATATGTGCATGAGCAGTTGCTTCTTTACACTTTGCCACACAGGGAGTTTTTGTCCAGACATGTTAACCAGATCTCCCCTCAACCAGACCTGGAGCTAGTGCTATCCTGTTGCTTCATTCTGTGCTTACCTCATGGCGAAGTCCATCTGTGGCCTTGTTTGAGACAAACAACTGTGCTCTTTAGGTTCTTACATTTGTCATTTAGCAGAGGTTTTTCAGCCATGGATTTGGCTTGCAGTGAATTTGGAGAATATGCCCTCCACCTGCACATTTTTGCTAGGGCAGATGATACTAAGTGGTGATGGGCATAAGTAAGTAGAACTAACTAACAGTAAATGTTCCCATATTAGGATGAACAGTACAAATCTACTCTTCCTAGATGTGCAGTAGTGTGGGAGCTCAACTGGTTGGGATGGATAGTGAGCTAGCCTTTGTTAACAATGAAGGCATCAACTTCAGGCCTTGGGAAGCGGCATGCTAAAAAAGGAAACATCTAGTTGGGTTATGGCAAGGAGGACAGGACTATGGATATAGTTATGCTAACAAAGCAATTCTTTATAAGGAAATATTCTTAACTCTGGGTAATGATTGGTTGCTAACATAGTCCATATATGGTAATGTTTGTAGTTCTCACTGCTCACTGGTTCCTTACCCTCAGATAATTCCTATATAAATGTCATGCTTTCCTCAGTTCCGGGTCTTTGAAGGAGCTCTCTCTATATGGCTTATTTCTTTTTTTTGTGATTAAAGTCTTTGCTTTTTGGGCTTTCTTCGTTGTTCCTCCTTCTTTATCATCGATGTTAGTGACTCCTGCTGGTGGAAACATCCTAGCCCTTGTCTCCCTGCTGACAAGGATCTATTGGCACTCCCTGCAGCTAGACCTGGGTAGCAATACAGCAGTCCATCTATAGTCACTCCTGTTAATCTTTCAATTTAGTCATCTAGAATTGTAAATACTCTATTTGGGCAGGAATATCTGACCTTTAAACTGACTTTGTGGCTGATTTTCTAAAAGGTACTTGTAAAATCCATAGACACTGCCTTTTTACAGTTGTTGAGTAGACTAAAATTCCCAAAAGCCTGGCTGCATAGTATTGAATTTGGCAAAGTGATCACTTTCTTCCAAGTGCTGTTTCCTGTATACAGTCACTGAAATAGGCAGATATGTAGTAAGATACTGTACAGATGTTTTTCAGACCATGGTAGAAAAACAAATGGCTTCCCCGACAGGAACTACAAGTTCTTTATATTTCGTCTATCCTCTGAAGTCAGAAGTATAAGTCTTTGCATCTGTTTTGGAAGGGCTAGTGACCAACACCTCCACTGAATTCAGGAAGGACTACAGATGATTGTACCTTTTGAAACAGGCTTGAGATACTGCATGTCAGGCAAGAAAACTCAGCTGCTCTGAAAACACATTTTTACGGATTTTTTTCTTCTTAATAAATATTGTCTCACGTATGCGCTGCTGTTTAGTAATCCACAGCACAGAAAGCTCTTTGAAAACCTCACACCAATATCAGTACTAGTATTGCAACTTAGTGATAAGTTATAAGCACTTGGTGATAATTGCTATACAGTAAATGCATTGATTACTTAATTGACTATAACTATCTGTAATCTGTGATATTTTAGCGGGGTGATAAAAACCTTATTTGCCATCTTGAACACCAATTGATGCTTAGTAGTTGTGGCAGCTTCTGTACTAATCACAGTTATTACAGCATCTTCCCATGTGCTAAGTGCTGAATTTTCCATGATTCATAATGTACTTTGATACATAGGTATAGTTATACTTAATTGTACTTTTTTTTCCCTGCAGTTACTGCTAGTGTAACTGTTTTGTTTTCAAGTTTCATAAAGTGTTTGGGAATTATTTAAAGACCCTTAAATTATCAGTCACTGTATGAAGCTCAATTTTTATTTCCTTCACATGACAAAAATGGTAGAAAGTATGTAATTATTTTCCTTCAGATATACCTTTGGAAATTGTAGCAGCTTGAGGTCTCAGTGGTATTATACCAAATGAGCAAGCATCTAGTTTGTGTCCCAAGGAAGAAAGCATTTTTGTAACAGTTAGCTTTCACAGTTGAAATGTAATTAGAGGCTTGATATCCACTGTATGATGCAGAAAGCTCTTATCGCTTGTGTATTTACAATTCTGTAAATGAGTTGCAAAAGTCTGCTGGAAAACAAAGTATAGTAAAGGTTTTATCTTCTGAGTGTTTAAGAAGACAATTAGCTTGATTCCATGGGGAGTCCTTAACAAGGCAGGATTTTGTTCAAAGGCAGAACTAAATGGAGGGCAGGCAGAAGCAGCAGTGTGTGGGTTGGAACCTCACCCTGGCACTGTGTCCTGGTGCTTCACCTTTCCAATATAGTCAACTCCATATATTTAAGTCCCTGCCAACTCTTCTTGAGGGTCAGTTATTTCCTGAGGTCCAGAACAGCATTATGGATATACTCTGCTGTGTTTTCTTGATGGCTTTACAACTCTGGGGGGTTGCAATTATTTCCACATTACATAGTATGGAATGAGGCTAGGGACAACATCAAGATTTGCAATGAACTGTATTTCAATAATACTTCTAAGTTTACCAGTAACTAGGAAAATAACATAAAAACTTAGTGTTCAGAGGGAATATGAAGCCTGAGTTGCATCTGTTGCTTAAAGCAGAAGGGAGACACAGTGGTGAGTCCTAACAAAACACCTCTTCCATATCCTACTTCACTGCTGGTAGTGGAGAAACCTACTGCCCAAACAGAGAGAATTTATAGCCATCAACTTGTTCTCTGAGCTCCTATAGGAGTTTGCCTTTGTGTAGGAGAGCAGTCCATGTTAAATTGCCTTAGTAGTGGTAATTTGGACATCAATTTTCATATGCTCCCCCTTCACCAGAGGCTGTACAGGTATGATGCAAGGACTCCTGAATACTTGCCAACAAAGCAAGCATAGCCTTTAAGGGATCTGTCTGTTTCTTTGACCATGGTGCACCGTGCACTTGCATCTAGAGTAATAAAGTAAGGAAAGGAAAATTCTTGCAGTATCGAAGAGTAGACACATATCACATCTCAGATTTTGATAAAGGGAAGAAGGCATTTGTAAGACCCAAGAGAGGATTTATTATTCAGGGATCTACTACTACATGTGGAAGTGGTCATTAGAGATTGCAGCCCAGAGTTTATGAAACAATGCATGAAGAGCAGGGAATCAACATCTATCCCATAATTAGCTTAGTGTTACTTGAAGAGAGGTATTAGTAGAAAAGAGTCCTAGTGCTATCAGTATTCCAGCTGTCAAGAAGACATTTACTCTTCTGGGATGAAATTTCTAAGCTGCACAAATATGCTCCTCAAAGGCTGGGGCACATTTTTTTGCCATTCCCATCAATATGAAATCAGTTAGATGTGTTTTGTAAAGTGAAGCTGCTCATTATAATTTCCACAGGTGAAAACTGACAGTGTGTGACAGTTTGCTGTGATTAAGAGATACGGTTTGGAGAGAAACCAAGGCTGTAAAATATTTAAGTCAGCACTAGAACTGTGAAGAAACCTTTAAATTATTTTCAAGAAATAATATTGGAGAGTCTCAAACTTTCTTCTGGATTTCAGCACCTGAAGAATTTATCACTAAGGGGAAATACAAACTTGGGCTTACATTTAGTAGTATCACAGGTTGTGTTGCTCATTTGTCTTTGTTTTCCATAAAGCTGTCCTTTGAAGAAAAATATTAGATGATCTAATGCTTTCTGCTGTAAAAGGACATATTCTCCAAGGCTCCCAGGTTCTGCCAAACATGCTACAGAAAGGACTGAGGAAATGGGTGTAAACTTCACTCTGTAGAACTGTGTGAGCCTGTGTGTCAGGGTCATACCAATTTACAAAACCCAGTTATACCTTAAAAATTATACTATAGTTATCTCATATTAAAAATACTGTTGGTTGCTTCTTTGGGATCATGGACATGGATTTTCCTGGTGATGGTTATACAATATCTACTATTTTTTTAGAATTTTTATTTATAAATTAATATTTTAATTTTATTTCAGGTTGTTGTCCTTCACTTACCTGTTTCTTCAGCTGAAATGCTGAAAAAGTTCCCTTTATGCTTTCTTGAAGGTAAAGGACTGTTCAAGTCTTTGATCATATCTTCAGAGTTCTCCATTGCCTGGATGCTGTGCAATCTGACCTTCCCTTTCAAAGAAATAAGGCCAGTCTTCCGTGTCTTTGACTTCATGAATTTCTAATATAGGCCTGGAAGAGGTCAGGATTCCATTATACGGCAGAGACCACAGTCAGTTGCATTGACAGAAGAAAATAAAAAGATGGTTGCAGTCCCAAGACTCAATTTTAGGTAAGTCAGGGTTCCTTTTTTAGGTGATGTTCTCTTAAATTTCCCCTAATTTCTCTCTGTCTTCCTGGGAAGATATGCCAGGGCCCCTTTAAGAAGCCTTCTAGTTAGTTTTGTCTTCTTGATGTTGGCCACGTGTCATCATTGCTATGTGAACAGTCTACTTGGGACAGTCAGTGCTGGCAAGGAAAACCTAATTTCATCCACAATGGCATAAAATTACATTTAAATGAGCGGCAAAGTGAACAAAACTGAAGAATATTCTCCTTGACATTCAGATGTTTGCTTTAAGCTGGGCCCTGAATTAACTCCTGAATGTAGTAAACGAAATAGGGCTTATCCACAAAATGATGGACGCTAAGGATTCTATGGTAATCACTTTTTTCATGATGGTGCTAATAATGTTTCTGTCTGCTGAATCAGGATCTGTGAAATTAACTGATAGGCATGAACCCAGCTCCTGCAGGAGTATTTGCATTCTTTCCCAGACTCCTTTTTCAGACCTCAGTATTAAACTATGAAACTGAGAAATGGTGTGAAGAAAAGCATTTAGAAATACTTTGGATAAAAATGAATATTTTAGACAATATATAACTTTAGGAATAAACTATTTAGAATCCTGCAGCTTAATCAAGTTCCCTGGAGAGTTACAGAGGTAGCTGATGTCTTTAGTCCCCAGTTTATCACTAATTAATCCTACTTCATTTAACTCAGGTGGGAGCTTAGTCATCCTATGTTTTCTGCAAAGTCAATGGAGGGAGACAGATTTTCTGGAAGTGATTCAGCCTTCCTAAACAGAACTTTGCAAATTCAGGGGACAAGGTCTTTTTGAAACAGACGTTTCTAACAATAATGTATAATTATTACATCATTAAAATATAATTCATAACAGTCATGATTTGATACAAGAGGTAACCTCTTAGTATTCTGTTGATACATGTGGGTTTATACTTTCAAATCAACGGATGGGTGTTCTAATTAAGTATGAATTAAAGACAGCACCCCACATTAATTTAAGACCAGGTGCTTAAAGGTGTTCAGGTGTCTCACTGCTGTTGGAATCAATAACTTCTTAAGTTCTGGACCCTTATGGTAAAGAAATTTTATAAAAGTCAACCTTTATTTTATGGCCTATTGCTCCTTATGCTCATATAGGTTATTTTAAAAGTTTCAGTTGTATAATTTGTATCCTTCCTCTATGACTATAATCTGCACAACCATGTTTCTTACCCTTCATATTCTATTAGAGACAGAGTTATTGCTCTGAATTATGCTAGCTGAGCAGTCCAGTTATCATCATACAATATGTCACCTTGACAAGGTTCTTGTGAAAGCCTCAGCAGGTCATTTCGATGGAGGCAAACACAATTTTCATAGAATAATTTAGTCTGGAAAAGACCTCTAAGATCATTGGGTTTATCCATTAACTCAACACTGCCAAATCTACCGCTAACCCATGTCCCCAGCTGCCACACCCACATGTCTTTTAAATTCTTCCAGGGCTGCTAACTCACCACTTCCCTGGGCAGCCTGCTCCAGTGCTTGACAACCATTTTGGAGAAGAAATTATTCATGCTAGCCAATCTAAGCCTCTTTTGGTCCAGCTTGAGGCCAATTCTTCTTGTTCTGTTGCTTGTTACTTGAGAGAAGAGACTGACACCCACCTCACTACTGAGTTCCATTTAGACTGTGTATGGCATCTTGTTGACTTTTGGGTTGCCCTATACAACATCCTTTTAACTTGTTAATTTTTTTGACTAATCTCCCCATTTTTCCAGTTGAAGGGATCACCACCAAACCTTGTGCCTGTCAGCTGCCTTACACTTGAATATCTTAAGAAAGAAGTGATACTGGGAATTTACCCAATATGTCGAGCTTTTCTATCATAAAATCTTAGTGGGAATCAAAAAAGAACAATGGCTTTTTTCTGTAGGCAAAAATCCTTGAGGTAAGGCAAAAGCAGCTCTCACCAGGCCTAGTTAAAAGCAGAGGAACAAGTACACAGTGGTCAGTTTTTGTGTCTCTTCCTGAAAGTTGTTGAGAACTGCTTTTATCATACCAGTTCTATAATCAGTGAAATAATGCCTATATACTGTATTTTCTTCACATGCTCTGTCTCTATCCATGAATTATGGTTATTCAAGAAACAAGTGTAAGAGGAAATAATTTAATTTTGTTTTATTGTTTTGTGTGTCTTTCTACAAGATTAATTTCCTATTATGCTCTGGGTTGCTATGTGTTATTCAGACTCTGAGACCTATCAGTAAATCTACACTTCTCAGTGACTCTATGCTTGTCTTGGCTGAGCTGTTAACATACAGTCCTGTCAAATATATTCTGCAGTTCTGCCAACTTAATCAAAGGCAGCCTGACTACTTAGTAGAAACTGTTCTAAATATGTCTCATCTGGAAATCACTTGCTCTGAAAAGAGAGAATGTCTGAATTGTAATATCAAAATTTAGTAAAGATTAATAATTTATTTTGCATTTAGTTTGATTGCAAAATCTGTTCTTGCTATTCAGAAGTTTTCTGTAAAGGAGCTTTATATTTCGTAGAATCATAACCTAAATACATTCTCAAAATGTGAAAAATGTATGTCACACAGACATGTTCTTTTTATTTTTTTGCATAGCAGTCTTTCCAGTCATATTGTAAAAAGTATTCAAATGTGACTTATGTAAAAGGAATGAATGAAATTAGCAACTCAAATCCCCTGTGTGTTACCCAAATAGTATAAAAATGGCCTCAGAATATTTAAGATTCAAACTCAATATTTTTTATGAAAACTGAGGCCATTTTTATTTATTCTTTTAGCTTTTATGGAAGGCTGTGTTTCAGTAGTTGATGGTAGTTGGAGTGATTATTATTCTAAATAGAAGCAGTTAATTTATCTGTTAAAATAATTCCTTCTTGGGATATGATTGCATAGATGAGGCAGTAGGGTATAAGATTCATCAGTTTTATTTTGTTTATGTTTTAATTTAACACATTCTCAAGACACACAGAAAACCATTCATCGCAGTCATGATGAATCCTCAGTGAAGTCAAAAACTGCAACCATGTGAATGGCTTATGTTTCAAAATAGAAAGAAAAAATAGTTTCCTAAACTCTTCAGGATAAGAATTCTGATATATTTACAAAATCTCAATTACAGAGCTGAAACATTTTGTCCTCCTAGATGGCATTCACAAAAGCTTATTCTGCTCCTATCTGAATATAATATTTAACTAATATTCACATGGAGTGAAAATCATGCTCTACTTGGTAAGAAGAACAACACTGAAGACTGAAATAGGTTCAAGTAAAAGCAAAACTTCTGCAGCGAGATTGAAACTACTCTCATGAACAGCACCTGATTTGTAGTTATCATTTCTCCTTTTTTTTATTTTTCTGGAGACTTACCACGTTGATGAAGATAACAAAGTGCTTGTTTTTTGATAAAATAAAATTACTTATGTCAAAGCACACCAGCACAGCTGACATGAATCTAAAATGCCAGTTCCAGAAGCAAAACTGGTTCAACCAAATGGATCTCCTCATTTCACCTGCAGAAGTGCCTGTAATATGTTCATACAGGACCATTGATGGAAAAATAATACATCTTAGACTAACAGAGACCGGAGGTACAGCCACCTGTGTTAGGCCATGGCCCCTATGGTCCCATCCCTCTGTTCCTTATCAGGCAAAATCTTGTTAAGGTGAAGTTTGACCGAATGTGTCCAGCAGTACATCTATGCCATCATTAGTTATATTCGCATTATCCTCAGGTCAGAAGGCCAAACATCGCCAAGAAAATGGGAAGAAAACCATGTGAGGGCAAAAAAATCAAATGAATGCGGCCTTCTTTCTTTCTTTTTCTTTAAGATTTTTTTTTTCTTAACAGAAACCTGAGGGTGTCCTTAGTCTGAGTTTTGTCATTGTGAAGGCTCTATCCTATACTGAGAGATTTCATCTCATCTGTGTTGAGTGCTGAAGTACCCAGGGTCTGAAGTACTCTGCATAGCAGTAATAGGATCCTTACAGGTGAGGGGTTTTCCATGAACTCCTTAGGAAATGTATCTCAGCAACCCCAGATTTCATACCTACCTAGAGGACATTCAAGAAAGTGAATTCAGGTAGGGTCTTCTCTTCATTGTCTCACAAATATAACCCAAAGAAGGAAAACTGCTTTAAGATATGTCTACCCCAAAATGTGCACATTTCCACCAGCTAATGTAGAACATTGATGTTAAAGAAGCACAAAATATGAACCCCTGAGCAAGGTAAGGGTTGCGTCTATATGAACAAACCACACAGGGCTGCAGGAGAAGCGATTCTGGGACATGGCTGGGGCTGCACCTCTGGGACACCTCCTGCAAATTGGCTCCACTCTGGCCCCATGGACTGTGCTCCCATCAGCACTCCTGGTGCATGTCCCCCATCTCATCCAGTGGAATCTTGCTCCTGTGCTCTCCCTCAGAGCACCCCCCACAATGAGCACCGTAAGTGTGTTCCCTGACAATCAATATCTTACACCACTAGGTTCTCCCAAAGCCTAACACAGCATTAGATGCAGCTTGCTAATCAAAGTAGCACACAGAAACATTGCATGAAATATGTGACACTTTTGCTAAAAGCCTTTTTGCACCAAACAGTGACCACAATACTTTCCAAATTACTTTTCAAAGCCACAACTAATTGCAAAAAAGATCTGTATTTTCACTCAGGCTATAGCTCATCTTAAGCAGCTTTGAGTTGACAACGCTACTTTAGATTGCTGTATATGCTTGTACCAATGCCTTGAGTACATTGTATTAACTTCCTGACATTTTGGCGTGGGAGAGGAGGCTCTTAGTGATTCTACCTGCCCAACTGCAAGGAGAATAAATATTTCCTCACACTGAGCTTAACAGAAAATTAAACTATAGTTGCATGAAGTTACAGGAATATAACTAAATATTTATTCCCAAATTCTACAGCCTTTCCAGAGTTTTTTCATCTCTTCTCTTGGAGTTCTTCCTTTCTTTAAAATGCAAAGCATTGCAATCTGGTCATTGCTGTCTCTGGTAGGGATAGGTAAACAGAAATGAAAATTAATTTATTTCTAAAAGGCAGAATCTTTAAAATGAACTTTATCTTCTCTTCAGTTTGTTGAAATACTTTCTGATGTGTTTCAATGTGACTTGAATCCGATTACCAGTTATTGATTTCAGTGGGAAAAGTTTCAGTTTTGATTTTGACTTTTTAGGNTATAACTAAATATTTATTCCCAAATTCTACAGCCTTTCCAGAGTTTTTTCATCTCTTCTCTTGGAGTTCTTCCTTTCTTTAAAATGCAAAGCATTGCAATCTGGTCATTGCTGTCTCTGGTAGGGATAGGTAAACAGAAATGAAAATTAATTTATTTCTAAAAGGCAGAATCTTTAAAATGAACTTTATCTTCTCTTCAGTTTGTTGAAATACTTTCTGATGTGTTTCAATGTGACTTGAATCCGATTACCAGTTATTGATTTCAGTGGGAAAAGTTTCAGTTTTGATTTTGACTTTTTAGGAAATAAATATATATATAAATAAAAAGTATTTCCCTTTTTGGTATAAATCCTTAGGAATTCTGTTCCTCCTCCCTTCTTGATCTAGGCAGATTTCCAGTCCATATCTTGGCTTCAAACACCAAGTGCCTCATAACTAAAGAGTGAAGGGAATTTTTTTATAGAATTCAGTATTTGCAGAGTTCTAATTATAAATTCTGTGGATCCCTTCTAAATTATAGAGTTTAATCCTTTTTCTTATAAAATTTTTTTAGCATTCTTTTAACTACAATACACTTAACACTGACCGCAAGATACCTGAAAAAGATTGTGACATCTAAGAAATGTTTAATGATAGCCAGACACAGAGAATGCCTCAGTATGTAGCTGAAGAAGGAATTTCCGAAATTGAAAAATGGGTCATTCATTTTAGAGTAGGTTTTACATTTTAAGAAAAATAGATTTTTCAGTCAGTCCTTGATATAACAAATTCTTTTATGAGAACCTGAAAGAAAAAAATAGCTTCTACTGAAATTTGAATTATCTGATTGTTTTTTTTCCCAATTACAGAAATTGTTTTCTGCAGGCTTTTACAATACACTCACTGTGTATGACCTATAAAAACTTACTTTTACTGGTAGCTTTTTTTTGAAATTATATAAATATTTTCTAAATTATTTTCCTAAACAGCCATAATTCTTTTTTATGTAATTTCTTGTCATCCTAATTTAGGAAGATTTACCTGTAATTAAGTGTCCATGATCTTTCTGGATCTAGATTTCTAATATCTTATTTCTTATTTTAAATCCTCTTTCCCGCTTTAGTAAGCTTGACCCTTTTAAGCCTTTGTATTTTTCTCAGTCTTCAATACCGTTTAGGCTTTCTTTCTTTCCTTCCATGTATGTACCTGTATTGCCTGTTTTAAAAGCTCTCTTTTTGTCCAAAACACAGCTGGATGAATTCACTACTAGGTCAATCTCTGTATTTAGTTTAAAACAACTCAAAACAAATCTTGATCAGCAAAGAATGACACTGACTTCGTGCTTTAGGCAAAATCGTATTTATTATTCAGTCATGTTCTATTATCTCAGTATTTAGTAAGCACACCCAAACTAGATGTAAATTGCCCAATCTAAGCATAAATAACAGTAGTTCCCAATACTTTCTGCATTTAGAATATTTTCTAAGGTGCTGGCCCCTTTGTAGCCCATTTAGCCTACTGACAATGGGCTTCCTTTTTTAGATGCCTTTTACTGAACAGCTACAGTTTTTCCATTGCTCATGGATTACAATTTGTATGTCACTGGCTGTTACAGTACCTTTCATGTACTGAAATAGTAAACTCTACACATGTTCATGGTTTCATTTTTTCTACAATTACAGCAGCATTGGTTTAGAAATAGACTTTTATAAACTGCCCTTGTTGCAGATCTCACACAGACTTCCATATTGCACAGACTTACAAAAACAACAGAACAGCATCATCCATGCTGAAATGCTCAGCATGTCGCCCTGATTTTTCAGCCTTCTCTTCTATTTCACAGTTTCGTGGTTTGGGTTTTTTCTCGTGCTCTGGTCTGTAAACACTGGCAAATGTTATCATAACTTCAAGGTAGTTTTCATTCCTGTTCTTAGAGATATGGACAGCTGATGGACAGCTGTCTTGACTAGTGGGATGGGGAGAGGTGTCAACCTTCTCCCCCAATCCCTGGCCTTTGTAGAAATACTATAAAATGGAGTCAGAGCTTTTAAAATAAAGTCAGTTCATAGTTTCATGCCTTCTGACCAGTGTGTGTGTGTGTGTGTGTGAGAGAGACGAACAGCGTCACTCAGGGTATTGTTATTTTACCTTGCAATATTCCTTTAAGAAATTTTTATTCCATTCCTTTGTGCCAAACAAAAATAAAATGCAAAATTATTTACAAATTAAGTCTTAAGAACTTAACAGATCAATATTTTTTTTTCCTGCTGGCCTGGAAAAAAAAGGTAATTAAACTATTCATGGTGTTATTATCTATATGCATATACATATCAATTTAATGTGTTTGCATATATCTACATATATGCACGTATATATTCATGTATATATACACATCTGTATGTATATGTCCATGGGTATTTTAAACATGTAAATTGTTTTATTTAGGGAAGAAGCATCTGCAGTGTCATTGCCCAAAGGGCATACTTATAATAGCAAAGAGACTTCATGGCCTGAAGCAAATAAAACCAAGTGATAGGCAAGTAAGACAAATAACGCAGATCAGAAAGAACATCCTTGAATCACTACTTCTGTTTGATCCTGTGCTAAATGTAACTCATCAGGTAAAAAAGCCTTGAAATCATTTTGAAAATCTCTACTGACAAAAGCAAAATTCTTCAGTGTTCCCTTGTAGCACACACAAATGACCTTTCTTATTCTTCTTTCTGAGAAGTGCTAACATGCCCACTGTTTGAAGCAAGGCTTTGAAATTTTGCTGAAAGGAAAAAAAAAAAGGTCTTTCTTCCAGGAAATTTTCTTTCAGTTCCATGGAGCTGTTAAACCAAATCACTGGCCCCTGCAGAACAGGCGGTACTGAGAAGCTCTCAGCAGTGTGAGATTAGCAAAGGAAAAGAGTCAGCTCTGTTATTGATGGTACATCTTTAGCCCATGCAACGAGCCACAGCTTTCCTCCTTATTCCCATTCTGCCTACATATTCTCTTACAGACATCAGCTGCAGGATTACCTCTTTTGTGGGTGGTTGTTTTTTGTTGGTTTTTCTTTTTTTTTTTCCTAAGTGACTTTCCGTTCACAAAGCAAGATATGCACAAACTGGATTTAAATTAGTGCTCCTACACGTTAAATAAAATTTTGGCTTACTCTGATTCTAAATGTCTGACTTTACAATATATATAACTTGTAATTGTTTGCTTTTGGACATATGTAAACATGAGGATGCAAGAAAATATGAAATAAAATCTTCTGGTATCTTTATAGACTTCGCTGCAGTGATTGCATAAGGTACCAAGGATGTTCAGTTCTCATTATTCTGTTTCAAAAACAACAAAAAGACTGCAGGAGCAAAAGTTCTGAAAAACAGCTTGTAAAGTCTGCTTTTTTTTTTCTGCTCTCAAGTGTCTGAACTAGCAGCAGGTTATTTTATATTTATATGCACTGGAAATTCTTTTGACTTTTTTCAAATTATGAGCAGTTGTCAAGGCTGGTCTCAGGACTGGAGGGACAATTGCACTTTGTAGGTTTAAGAAGTAATTTATTATTAAACTGGCTTTAAAACATGCCGACATGGTGGATTATAAAGACACAGTTTAATAGGATAATTTTCAGTAATATAACTAAAACTTTTATGATAGTTAATCGCATAAATCTGATGTAAATTTTAATCAGTTTAGACTTTCTGCTGTAAGCTGATTCAGAGGTCCTTGGCCATCTGCACAGGTCATTGTAATACAGTAGCTTATGCGTTTGCATACACAGGCTGCAGTATCCATGGATTTACACTCATTACTTACCCCCTAGATATTTGAGTACTTGGGTGACACTTCTTGTGAAAAGGGGTTCAGAGGTTTTCCTTCAGATGAGAGATGCAAGGAACTTAGAGCTATATAGAGCTTCAGAGAACCAGGATGATAGTCCAGAGGATGATAAAAGCCTGCAAAGAAATGTCTGCTAATTGTCGCAAAGGTAACGATATCCAGGGTGAAAACTGGTATGTCTCCGTCATTGTCTATGCATTCTATGACACAAAAGACTTGAGACAGGCATTTGAACAACATGTGCAGAATAATGATCTTTATAATATCACCATTTTAATGACAACTTTTTAGTGAGACAAATCGTTTTATGATTTATGAGAGGATTTTGGTGTGTAAAGCAAGATGTAGGTAAAGTATAGGCTCCTGAATCTTCAGCTGTCAGTCAAACACACTACAGCCTTCCTTCCAACTGCAATCTAATGAGGGAAACATCTGGCACTCTATGTGCACTTCTCACATGCTGTCCCAGCCTGCATGCCTTGGGGATTCATCTGAAGTGTCATTTGACATACTCAGTCTCAAGGAGTGAAACAGACCCCTATGAGAAGTCAAATTCCCTAAGAATTAGATCCCACAGAAAGGGATTTAATGAGGAACACCATGTGCCCATCACTAGAAAAAGCTTGTCTGTTTTCTAGATTTAAACATTAATCCATAAATATATTCTGGACTTAAGTACCAAGTATTCTAGTAAAAGCAGGGCTGATGGAGAAAACATTAAGTGCCCATCCTTAGCTTTCATTCATAAGCAAGTAGCCATGCTTCTAATATTAAAGATTTTCAATTCCTCTTTCTCACTCAAATGCAATTTGAGAAGATCCAGATCTGACTGATTGTTTGTAACAAATCAGGAACCCATTTTGTGTTTGGCAGTGGTGGGTTTGAGGAACTGATGTCTAACTATGTCTGTAGGGCTTATACCTGCCTATGCTGTAGCTCTGCATGGTTTTATAGCATAAACAAAAGGAAAACCATAGGTTTAGGGGACAGGATTTCCAACCTGAACTTAACATTCTTGGGGTTCTTTCTTAGGAGTTTATGGTGAATGTGTCTATGTTTTGCCATATGCTTGATCTCACTGGCTTTGATAGGAATTAACACTGGCAAATTTCATTTATCACCTTATAAAATTTGGGTTGCAGTAAGTAGCATTTCTATTGATTTCCATTGTCTTCCTTCTATCCAGTATTAGAGAAGTACATAGGTTTTCTTCACAAAGTCTTGCCCTGCCTTGCCTACCTTCTGCTGAAGCAAATGACCTCAATTCCTTCTTTGTCCTAATCCTAACATAAGAGAGGGGAGAAATGATCTTTTCAAGAGAGCTGAGATCTGTTGGTTTGCCAGCCTTCAGATCTCTGGAAAATGGATTGTTACTGCCGATTCCCTGCAAGAGGATTATTCTTTAGAAACGTTTTTCATCCAGCTGCAAAAGCATTCACTTTTGGTTTCCTTAGATAAGAAAGAGGTTGACTGAGGTTAAAAAATAAGGGTTTAATAAAATAAATGGCTCATATTCCATATGTGTACATAAATTCCTTCCCTGTTGGGGAAAGGGGGAGATTGCAGAATGTGTGCACCCAAATTTCAGCACTTGTTAACTCTCTAGACCCATCTGGCACTTTACATTTTGTTTACAATATATTTAAAAACCTTGGGCAGTTATAATAGAAAGGTTTAAGACCGATTTTTTTTAAGATTTTGACCATTTGGAAGTTCAGACAGTGTCAGGGAAAGGTGATTGGTTCACAACAAACTTCAGATAAGTCCTGCAATGAACAGATTCTTTCCTGCTAATTTTTTCCTGTTAGCAATGTGTCCTTATGAAGCTTTGTGAATGTGAAATCCACTTCCTATTTTCTCATTTATCTCAATCTCACAGTAGTGTAAGTCCCTTGACTTTCACTGGGTTGCT
Source organism: Donacobius atricapilla (assembly GCA_013397315.1). Classification (NCBI taxonomy): domain Eukaryota; kingdom Metazoa; phylum Chordata; class Aves; order Passeriformes; family Mimidae; genus Donacobius; species Donacobius atricapilla. The sequence continues at coordinate 970,719 of WBMY01000021.1, read as the reverse complement.
CTTGACTTATATCAGTGTGATGGAACATTAAATTTAACAATATGCCTGTTACCTGCACAAGGCCTTCAAAAGTGATGTTTGTCTCTTTTGCTATCTTAGTTGATATGTAGGAAGCAAAGAAAAAAATATTTGTATAATCAATTATTCCATGGTAATTGTCCTTGATCTTGATCAGGATTATATTAATGTTATAAGGGGAAAACCAGCTTTGAAAATATTCTGTAAAATTACATATCTGTGTTAAAATGACAAAGAGCAGTCAATAGCATTCAAAAATTAATATAGGTTTGATTGTTTAGATGCCTTTTACAATGATTTAAATAAAGTACAGCGTGCACAGAAGTATCTCCTTGATAGGCAAATAATATATACACTTTCCACCTAGCTACGTTATTATTAATAAGAAAAACAATATGGAGTTTCATGCTTTATTTTTTCTTTCACTGGAAAGAAAAAAAATAAAGCATGACACAAACTAAACCTATACCATGCTCATTTTATTTATTTCCAAGAGGTTGACAAAAGTTAACATTGACATTGTAATTTAAGTGCTTCCTGCACTCAGGCATAATGAATATACAGTATTGCAATCACTTGGAAGAAAAGTAACTTATCACAAGACCTCTTGATCATGGGACTAATTGAAACTTAGATTCTTACAGTGAGAAAGAATAAAAGAGGGAAAATTTGTGGAAATCAAAATATCAGACAGCCTACTGGGAAAACTTCCAATCATGTGGAGAAAAATGTTTATTAATGCTAAATGCTGAGCCAGGATAAACTAGCTCGTAGTGCTCTCACTCAGTAGTGTACAAGCACTTCCCCTAGTTGACCTTAAGAGAGTTGCTGGGACATAAAACATTTCATTATCTTTAAGCTCCAGTTATTTGTAATGAAACTCAGGGAAGGGTGATATCACAATCATCTGTCACAAAGACTTATATGCCACATTAGAGTTAACTACAAAAAAGGTATGATTTAACAGATTGTCTTTATTATAATGTCAATGCTGGACATTCCATGCTTCATTTGTCCCTAGCTGGAAGATTTAAGGAGTAATAGTGGCTGTAGAGGTCTATAAATCATACACTTTTTTAATTGGGATTTTTTTCCATCCTGAGGTAAAACAGAGCTGGAAAATGTACTGTGGCTGACCTGGCCTGACTTTGTTCCCCTGTTAAAGGGCATTTACTCCCCTTACTATGGTCTGTATCAAGTGAAAAATGTAGCTGNAAAATAATCATGGAACCAAAATCTTTCATTAGTGATTCTTTAGTGTTATTTATAATGAGACTACATCAATACCTGTAATTGATGGTTATTAAAAAATACATCAATAACCCAAGTGATCATTGTCTTCTGGTAAATATTATTTTGCTTGAAAGGTGTTCAGAAACTGCACAATGTCTGGCACAAAATAGGCTGTTTAACTAAGGAACTTAAAATTATATCTAACTTCTGTGCGACCCACCAATGCCATCTGTCTTGCTCTTTGCTCAGCTGGTTGTCATTGCTTTCGTCTGAGCCACTCCATAAAAAACCAGATGTCTTAAGTCAGCAGTTGTCTATCTAGGAAAATAGACTAATTCTCTTGAGGCTGAGAGAGAAAGGGGTTACTGAAAATGTTTCATCTAGCAAAGAACTACACAGTGTCTATAAAGAATGCAAATCTGCACCAGACAAAAGTCTTCACACCAGAAAAATCTTCACTGAAAAATTAATTTGAACAGGTTTTGGTAGAAACATTGACTTTCAGGCAAAGAAGTCTCTCTTGGAATACAAGTGGGAAGTAAAAATCACCCCTTTGTGGTGTGGAAGGACATAAGAGATTGGGTCATGCCAGGATTCATTTAAATATTTTTTATAAGTGATCTGGTAGACTCAATTAATTCAGTAATTGTATCAACATGGCCCCTCATGTCCATAACTGTCTAATGGTGCATGCACAAGTCACTGCCACAAGCCATTGGTGAATTTCCAAGATTTCAGGAAGAATGGAGCCAGGAAAATGTCCAAGATTTTTGGAACACTGACCAGCTATTTTAGAAAGAAGTTTTTCCAAGGGAAATTTTCCTTATCATTGTTCAGGCTGAAATTTTTCATACTTATGCCAGAGGCTTTCATCAGTGTACTGGAGGGAGGAAAATATCCAAGACAAACCACAGGTCTTCTTACATGTGCAGACAAATTTGGGCTATGGGTAAGGAATAAAAAATCAAAATCTATTTTGCTAGGGTTGTATTTATTCTACAGAAGAAAATTTGGAAAGGCACTGGAGTAGGCACATTGTAATGGTCTAAATATATGTTTTCTACAATAGTTACATTGCAATGACTTCCAGATATTCAAATTCTTGATTATCCGCTCCTTTTCAAGGTCCAGAGTGACATTTAGAAAGACAAGTTTTGCAGTTACTCCAAAACATGAACACTCAGAACAAATCAAAGTTATTCTATACTCAGTTAGGTGTAATAGCACATATGTCACAGAAAATGAAGTGAAAACACTGAGCTTAGTCCAACCACAAAATGCTTAGTGGAATCCAGTTAGCCAGTGGAAATAAACAGCCTTCCTGAAAATTAAAATTTCCCATTTCTAATATAGAAAAATATGACTCACTGGATACTTCCTAAGCCTTCACAGTAAAGAACATAGTATTTAACCCTCCAGTAAATTCAAGTCAATTATCATAAGCCAATAACATTTTTAAGTGCTATCTTACTCTTCAAATAACTAGTATTAAAATCTCTAACCTGCAGCACATAGATAAGGTGAAGGGTAGATTAATAAAAGCCTTCACATGACAGTAATAGATGATAACCATCGAGGTGAAAGTGTTCATAAATGAAAATTCACTCCAAAATTCCCATACCTGTGACTGGGATAGGATAATGGCATGTGTCATATTAAGTAAGCTGGTCCTTGGCCAAGGCTGCTGAGGTTTGGCGCTGTTATCACATCTTTCTATTCATTTCTGTAGGGTGAGGCTTCTAATTATGATCTGTAATGATAAGCAAATTACCATTGACAGTATCTCCAGTGAAGTGCTTTGATTTTTTATGTTCAAGGAGGTATAATGCCAGTCTCCATTTGTAAAGAAATAAGACAGAAGTCTAAGAAAAGATGCTGCTTTCTGCAGTCTTGCCTGTATTGCTTCAGCAAAGAGCATCTGCAACATTGAGATGGCAAATAAATCATCTTTTGATCTAGTGGATGTGTGATAGATTCAGATTTGCAGCTCAATAGCTAGGAAGCAGAAAAATGCAATTAATTCACTAAGTTCTCTAGAATGAAGGATTCCTAATTATTTTTTGTTTAGTTGAAGTATTGAGCTCTGCTGTTTCCGATACACACTGGCATGTCCATTTGTTTTTGTACAGTTGAAGTCTGAACAGCGAGAGTACCTGTTAGCAATAAACCCTCAAATGGAGAGTGAAACAAAATTCCAGTGGTTTTGTTACAGATTAAATGATGACTTGAGACTAATATCCTAAAATAGGTGCATTTTCTTTCTCTCCGTTTTTTCTCTCAAGATCCTGTTTTTCATTTCAAAGATACTTATGAAAAAAGAAATTGCATTAGAACATGCTAACAGCTGCTCCCACAAAATTGCAGCTGAGGCCTGGAGTCAGGGAGAGACCATGCGGTGATGAGGAGCAGCACCTGTCTGCCTTAGATCTGCTAGATGCATCCCTATGGAATCTACTATGGTTAGGGGTTTTTTAAAAATACCTCAACACACTGACTCCTCAAATGGATGTTTTGCTGCGCTCACAAGAGACTGTGCCTTTTCTCTGCAGTCCTCTGTTCCTCCGTTCAGGATGTGCCAAAGTAAATTCACTTCTCTCAAAAAGCCTGGAAGACTCTTCTGTGGTCAATGAGGGCTGGATGACAGCTGGAAAGGGATGCCACAGCCTGGGTTTTGGTGCTTAAAATAAGACTAGGTGCATATCAGCATATGTAAATGAAGCTGGGAAATAAGTCTGATCTTATTAAAAGGCTTTAGCCTAAACCTTATCAATGAGGTAGTGATACCTAATTTCCAGACAGCCATTTCAGGGGTCCTTTCTCCATCAGTTCTGAGAGATTTCTCTGTGAGATCCTATTCCCCATATTCCCTTGCTGGAAACTGGTGCAGAGCCCAAATCACACAACTGCAGAAAGGAATGGCATTACAATAGAGTATCATCTGCAGGCCAAGTTTGCCTGAATATTTGTAACAGGATGAGAAATTAACACCGTAGTTTTCATTTCTTCAGAACTCCCATTAAACACAATTCTGAGGCCAGGGACCATTAGTTTTAATAGCAAATAAGGTAAATGAACACTACAAATCTTCAGTATTATTAGTGTAGAATGCCTTGCAGCATCTAAATTCCTTATTTTTCTCTCCATAGAAAAAAATGCTGATATTTAATTTCTAAAATATGCAGCACTGACTTCAGCTCTTCAACAATTTACCATGTAAAATTTTTGTTTTGTGCACCAGATGCTTAAGAGGGCCTGAGGAAGCATGCTGGTTATGGTTTGGGTCCACAACAATGTCACTCAACTTTCTTTTAAATTAGTTTGTGTAATGGAGCAGTGTTTTAACACATAGGCCAGAATTCAAGTCTGGATAACTGGCTATTCCTGGTTAGTCGAGAATTAATGGAGACAGAAGCAAAGAGGCATGGTTCTTTTTAGCAAAATTATTTACTGGCTGCTTCCACACTGCTAGTGTCTTTTCTGCTGTTGGAGAATGTTTTGGATCTTTGGGCACACTGGACTGCTCAGACACTAAATATGGCCTCAAATTCATCTTTAAATATGTACTGTTTAAGCACAGTGAAAACATTTTTTACTCAAAGGAGTCAGAGATAGAAAGTCTCTGAAAAAAAATTCTATCTACTGCACCTGAAACTATATTTTAAGACCATAAAGAATACTTAGCAATTGCATATTTAGTTTACTTCCAGAAACAATTCAAGATTTCAGTTTCAACCAATAAATTTTTACAGCTAGCTGCTAACTTTTGAGGTGTCATTGTTTGCTTTTGTGTCATGCCAAGTAAACTCAAGAGTGCCAGAATCTAAGTTGACAGTCGCCTCTTTAACATTGTTCTAAATATTTCCCTCAGCTATTCGTTCTACACCTTACTCTCACTTTGGTTACACACACATGTTCATGGATGTGAAAATAAATCACAAGGATTATTTTTCCCAAGGTGATATTTTTCAGAGGAATATCAATATGGTAACTTTTTGAAATGGGCCAAGAGATATTTAGGAATTAAACACACATTGGCTTTAAATGCATTCTTGAAAGCAAGAGTGAAGATTCAAATTAATTTTAGTGATTTGGTAAATCTAACCATAGGTTCTGGGTTTATGCATACCCTTTATCACCTTTGACAGACCTGAACAGACTGTTCATGGCACTGACACTTGCTTCTATTGCCACGAGGTGGTTTTCTGAGGCTCCTCATCCCTACAAAGAAAGAAGAAATACCTGCAGAGAGTGATTCACAACAGCAGTGCTCTGATTCATCTGCTGGAGGAGTGCATCTCTCTTGGGTGACTCCAGATGGAATTCACGGACCTGCCTCCCCAGTCTAAAGTTAGCCTGCATGGATCTTACCTGCTTACTTTTCTTGTGAGTTCAGTTCTTCTGGGTTCACAAAATATTTAAAACTTTTTTCAGAGTATTTCTGGTAAATTTAGTGATGTGGTTCTCTCCTTTCATTGCAGAAAACACAGTAGTCACCTTTCAGACTTAGGCACGTAAACAATAAAAATGTAAATTATTGTGTGAAGGCAACAAAATTGTCATATCCAGCTCTACAAGAAACTAAAATATTATACAGACTTGATAAGAAAACATACCTTTATTTTCAAATAATTTAAACATTTGAAGGAAGACGATAATATTAGAGAAAGAAGGGGAAAACAACCTTACAAATTGCCAAAATAGGATTTAGCTCTTCAGATTCCTTAATTAGCATGCCTTGCTGGTTTTGTTTTCAGTTCTCTTGTTTCTTGTTCTATGATATATCTTCACAACTGGTAGCAAGGAAATTAATTGCTCCTGAAGCTTATACAGCAGAAGTTAGAGACAATCAATTAAAATTAAATGAACCCATCATTCAGCTGCTTCCTCTTTTTCACTTATAGTTTTTAACAGATATTTACTCTCCCCATGGTTTATCTGTGCTTTTTTGGTAGGCAGTCTTCCCTGAAATAATGAACTGTTCAAAATAAAATTTTAGTCTAAAATATTCAGCTTCCTAATTGGTATCTTTAATTGTGTTTTATCTATCAACTTTATTACTCTCAGTGAACCACTCTGAACTGTTTTGAAGGGTGCACTGTGAAGAACAAGCTTCGTTTAGGAAAAAAAATCCAAACAGTAGGTGAGAAATGATTGTGGCTTATCTAAAAGGATCTCTCTAATTCCATGTTCTCAAGATAAATGGAAGTTCTAGGAAATTATGGTACGAAGAAAAATAAAGGTCAGAACGACGGGTGAAGCTGTCACATTCCATCGCCTGCAGTACTAAAATATTAACTATGCCTGCCAGGGTACTTCTCGTGTGTTAATAAATCATTATGTTTGACTCCGGTGAAGTATTCCTGTACAACAAAACAGACCATATCCTCAGAGGATGACGTCATTCTCTTTCAGATCAATGTATAATCACAATTCCTTGGTTTGTCTTAAATATATTTTGCACAGAACACTTTGTTATTGTCAGATATTGGATGGAAATTAATTACTCTGACAGTTCATTGACAGAAGCCTCTGATACTGTTATACTGAATTCAATTGACTTTCCACAAGATAAGTTGTTCTCTGCATTGTTTTTCTTAGCACCACATGTCCCAAAGATCAAATTGCCATCTAAAATTGCCAGTTTACTAATTTGATTTTTTTCCTTTTGCTGCTAAGATAATTGATCTCTTCATTGTTAGATCATTTCCTTCCTGAGCTCAAACTGATGATAATTAGATGCAAGAACTATAGAGAAAAGACCAGCTTTAGAGGAAAATCAATTGCAAGTGTATGGGTGGATGATAATTTTAGTTACATTATCACTATAATATGTACCTATTCAAAAGCTCTTTCTAGATGCAGAAACAATTTGAAAAAATGACATTATAGAGAAAACTGAGGTACTGGGGTTTTGTGGGGTATCTGCTAGAACAAAACAATCCAAATAGAGAGCAACTTTTTTTCAGAACAGTTCCATTTCAAAGACTGGTAGAAACATCTTTGTTTAGAATCCATAAGGCCATTTCCACATGGTCACTTCCATATGACCATTAAAATTTTGACAACTGCCCCTAATTCCTCAGAGTTTCTGGGATTGTGTTCCATTTTAGAAAGCACTTCTGTCAGCAGATTCCCAGATTCCATGTCATGTCTTGCATGCTGAATGCGAGACTCAATATGATTTACCCCTTTTCACACTCAGTAGAAGTGCACAGATCAAGCATGTTTTCCATGCAGGTCCCGGGTATCTGACCCTCCTTAGGACCTCACAGATCAGACAGGAATATTCAGCATGTCCCTGTCTGCCAGATCCCGATGCCCAGATAGGAGTGATTGAGCAGGGCTGTGCTGTAAGCAGGACAAAGCACTAGCAGAAAGCGCCGCCCCATGAGAAGTCAGGCGCTGCAAAACCACTCCCTGCCCCGTGCCTCAAGCCCTCCCCATGACTGCTGTGTTTAGTAGCCATTCAACAGCTGGTGAGATATCCTTCCTGTGGTCTTGCGGCCAGTGAATTTCCTGCATGAAGATTTTTTTCAGCTGAAAGTCTGAATTCACAATGCTTATCTGCTTGAAACCTCTTTTACTCGTACAACGAAGGGAAAAACTGGTAGGAAACAGAAAAATTTGGACTAGAAAGAGCCAGGTCTGAACTGAGTTTGAGAGGAAAATCAACATTTTGTCATACTTCATATTATGGAGCAGGTGAAATAGCTCCTTCATAATAATGTGATTTTTTTCAGAGCTAGAAATAGTTTTAATCATATTTCTGAAGGATAGAGCCATTTTAGGACATTTAAAAATAGGCCAAGTTAGCTTCAGATTAAGTGCCTATATTTAAGAACTTTAAGGACAGACTGTGAATGACCCTCTTTTCTTAGTGCCTTTTCTGAAGTCTCTGTGCCTAGCTAATCTAAGAAGGATGTGGGCCTAGATGGTTCTTTTATCTGACACAGTATAGCAGTTCTTGTGCACCCAAGATGGGATGGGATTCACTGTACTTAGTGAAAAATTTCTCTACTCTTTCCCACATCTCCTGGTTAAACTTCTAGAAATGACATTGTGCCCCAAAATCTTGAAATAGATGAACATTAGCCCTAAGGAAGGCGCAACAGAGAACCATCTATTTTCATAGACACAATGAAACACCTCCTTTCTTCTAAGAACTTGGAATGGGAATGACTCAAGGACTTACAGAAATGTCACATTCTGCCTGTCTGCAGGTAATGTTAAATTCAGTCAATGGCCTTATTTCACAGGCCTTTCTGTTAACTTTAATTATAAGTATAGGTCCTCAAAGGAAGAACGGCTGCTCAATAACATCCAGAGCTACACCAGTTGCAGTGAGAACATAGAAAACTAGCAGCACAGTATATTAAGAAGGGATTCCAAATGCTGAATTTTGGTACCTTGCACTGTTAGTGATAACAAATTCAAAAGTCAGAATAAAAGTTACCTCCTTGCTGCATGAATCCTTTTCTCCCTCTGGTAAATGACAAGGTTTCTCCTCCTCTTTGTGAAGAAAAAAATGTAATATGGATTTAATTTGGAGGAATCTCCTTTGGCTCAATTTATTACCAGTGTCCTCACCATTGTCAGCACAGCACTGCACATCAGGACTGATAAAATACATTCCTTCTCTTGGTGGCATACTGCATCCTGCAAATGGAACCAAATAGATCACAAATAACTAGTGACTATATATTTTTACAATAAAATTTATTATCATGCATGCAACATATTATATGTATACAGGTAAGGATATGTGATCTAGGTTAGTTCTGAGTATTCTTCTTGTGTGTTTTGTCTTTGAAAGATATCTGAATATGATATTTTGATATGAAGTACTTCCGTCTCCTTTCAGGCAGTGAATATTGTATTAAATAGCTGACAGATCCTTGTCACAGCAACACTAATATGATTCCCTGTAATTTCAGCTTTGATGTATTTTTTAACTAAGAAAGCACCTTTGTTTTGAGAAAGATCCTGAAGTCTTCTAAAAACTGTTACATATTAAAACACAAATTAGGTATAAAGATATTGACTCTCGTGGAAACATCTTTCTGTGGGTAAGGAGATGGAGGGAATTAGAAACTACTTGTTTGGTTTTAAAAGAAGATTGCAAAAGGAAAAAGGACAGGAAAGGATATGAGAATTTTAGGGAGCTTTAAGTAGCAGGCTGGAATCTCAGCATAATTGTATTTGGCACTTTACCAATGAGGATTGGGAGTTTATGTTTTTGGAAGAATCAGAGTGAGCAGCTGTCAGCAGGTCCTTACATGAAAAGATAAGCCAAAGCTTTATATGTTCTAGGTAGTTCTCAAACCCTCCCTTGAAGTGACACTGTCACCATAGTAACCTTATCATGGCTAAATGGTGCCTAAGTGTTCCACATTACTAGAGCATCTTCTTGAGCCCAAAGCTTTGACTTTCTCAGTTATTGAGTTTCCTGGCTTAAGGGGAATTTGATTATTCTCTGAAATGAACATATATGAGTAAGCGTTAGAAAACAGAAAGAAACAATCAAGCTAAAGGTCTTACATAACGGATTAGAATAAACTGTCCAAAAAAGGTACAGATATGGAGAGGCCAATAAAATTCAGCCACAATTTACCAAAACGATTTCTAGTAAGCACTGTGAATCCAAAGGGTCTTATGGTGAAAGACATGACATGGTTACCTGCCAAAATGGTAATTTCTCTCCTCCTTGTCCAAGGTTACCAAGCGTACTCTACATGCTGCAAACTGAAGGCTGACAGCCGAAAATCCAAATTAAATTAATTCTGCACGTAATTTCTCAGAAACCTCTTGGGACAATCAGAGTACAAGCCCTATAATCCCAACACGCAAATTTCTCCTGCCAGTTTTTCCTAAGGACTTCACAGCTGTTGCTGCCTTGCTGGAAATGGCTGGACAAGGCTCCATCAAAATGCAAGTGTTGTGTAAATGGATGCCTGGCCCTGGTCTGGCACACTTACACACACACCCACACACACTCACATGCCATCACACGTGCACACAAGAGGTCCTGCAAGGAGACATGGCAGCCGAAGCTCCAGCAGTGCACATGGGTGCAGCTTCAGGTGGAAATCACAGCCTGATATACACATGCAGCCCCCAAGGGACTGGATGCATATTTCAGGTCATGTGCCAGTGTTCATTTCATAATGCTCATGTAGCTGGTTCATGTCCAGTGAAGGGACAGGGAGGTAGCCAAAACACTGAAGGTCTCTTCCATATGTCATATCTGCAATATATATTGCTTTAGTATTTCTGTCTTACTGAACTCCAGCAAATAAACACTCAAAAGGAAAGTGGTTCTTTTCTCCTTCCCCTTCAATCAGAATAAGGAAATATTTCACTACAGTTTTAAGTTTCATCAAGGCTTTGAACAAAATTGAGCCTATACTTGATGGTATTTCAAAATTTAAAATACAGAAGAAAGCCCTTTGAAATTTTGCTGATCAAAAACATAAGAAGGCCATGCAACCTCTTAAAATTTTTATTTACAGTTCACATTTAATTCAGGTTATTAGGGGAAGTTATAGATTAGTATACCCTGCTGTTATAAAATACATATTTATAAGGTTTAGATGAATAATTTACAGAACCAATGTACTCCTCTGCTCCTGAAAAAATATTTGCAATCAGATCATGTTTTGGAGGATTTCTTTGTTAATTGAGATTAATCAAACCATGTATTAGTGATTAAAATTTTTATTCTGTGCTTGTCTGTGAATAGGTTCTCAGAATATTTGATATTCTAGTTTTAGTGATAGATCAGGTAAGTTGTGTGCTGCTATTTCCTTGCTCTGATTTGACTGATAAAAGAAGTTTTCTAAAATAAATTGCCATGTAGGAGGACAGAATATTCAGTTTCTGTGAATGCTTGTGCATGTGATTTTTAAAAACATTTTTACTGTTGTGTTTTGATAGTATAAATATTTGAACAAAAGAAATATAAGCCAATACTAACCATGCCAAAGCAAAATATCAACAAATATTTTTAAAAAAGTTTTTTCCTCTATGTTGTCTCAACTTGAAATAATTAGAAAGAAACTAGAGATTTTTTGTATCCCTTTCTATCTAATGAGACTAGAAGTCAGCTTTTATTCTGCTCTGATAGACCTATCTGCTAGTCTTATTTCTTTGGAAAACTATAGTGTTTGCATCTGTATGTACCTCACGTCAGAAAAATGAACACATTTTTCTTTGCTGTACTTAGGATAGGTCTAAGAGTATGACTTGCCCCAGTCATTTCACAAGGAGGAAAAGGGAATTAATAGCATCTCTTTCAAATGAGCAGTTAAGCCAGGACTGCAAATAATTATTTTACCTCTCATTGCTGAAACTTAGGGAATAAACTTCTATTGATGATAATTGACCAGATTAACAATATTTCTTCAATTTTATTACTCAAAGGATGATATAACATGGCACAGCAAACTGAAGAATTATTTTCTGAGTTTGAGAGTGTTGTTCTGCAGGTTCTGTTCCGTCTTTTCTGTTTGTGTCTTTTTCTTTCCCCTGGTTGTGAATTCTGGCAGCTGGTTACAAACCATTGGAAGATGGTACGTTCAGGTTTCCAAAGAGTGGAACATCATTCTAAGATGGAGAATGGATGTCCAGCAGATGAGAGACTAGCTCAGAGACAGGGCTCAGCTTCTCTGGTTTCTGGCTATGGACAGAAACTTCAAATCTCTATGTTAATCTAGGAATATAATTTTCTCTACTTTTGTTTGTCTGTAAAAGAATTAAGATAATGCCTCCCTATTTTTTCAAGAACAACACCATGTTAATTTAGTGTTTCCTAAGTGATACAAAAGGGACTGCAGAATGGATCCAGATGAGAAAGGCAAACAAAACCTGCGCAGATGTCATTGACTTGGAGAATCAGTCATACCTTGAATCTCTAAATGTCAAACTGTCAGTATTGCATGAAACAAGCACTTCAAGGTGTTGTGGAGTGCAATAAATTTTTTTAGCACATAAAAATATTTTTATGAAATCCTGCTCTATACTAGTTTACATTCTAATAAAAGCCACTGAAACATGATGGGTTGTGCTGTAGTCATGTAACAAAGGCAGGTGGTACAAAGAGCCGTTTCTCTCTTTTGTGACTCTTCATTACAAATTTTTCTTCTGTCTTTAATGATAAATATCCATTGTGAACTTTCAGGAGGAAAGTCAGCCTTCCTCAGGTGACCTAGGCTTGGAGTACTGCCGAGCTCTCTCTCTACAAATGGGAAGACACACTGAAAACCTTTGCAAAGGGCAGTGGAGTGGTTGTCCTACCCAAGGCTCTGCAAATTGCTGTGGGAAGGTTGAGAAAGAGGCTTTTTGTGAAACCCCCTATGTACAATGCACTTCTCTGTGACAGTCACCTTGCTAAGAAAATTAGATGGAGCATGATGAGCTGGATCTGTCACGTGAAGTTGCATAAAGTACCAGGCTATTTTCATGAAAACTGGCTTCAGCTGCTTACCTGAAAGAAATTGATAGAAGGAGAGCATTATAAATGGGTATTTTTTAGAAAAGATAATGACACTCAGTAAGAGCCTTATATTTTATATTGGACTAAGAAGGTGGCAATTACATTAACTGATAGCAGGTAGCGTTTTTCATGACAGGATCATGAGATAGTTTAATACTGGAAATCATCACTATATTCAAAATCAAGTGTACACATATCTTTACTCTTATGACTTTGATCACTTTCGAGAAATACATTGATGTGTGTATACACACACACACACACACATATATATATATATGTAAGATGCGCATGTATATGTCTATATGTGTGTGAAGGTGACATGCATATTTGGTGAATAAAACAGAACTATAGAAGCCCTGATGTGTGCTGATTTTCATCTATTTCCTCTTTGGAAAAGAGCCAGTATGTATCTGGGAGGTAAATAGAGTGTAGTGGTCTATTTTTGCATGTGTGCGTGCATGTGTATGCAGAACACATAAAAATAATCATCCTCAGACTCATTCCTATATATGTGTGGGAACATATCCCAGATGTTCACCTCTTAAGCCTTTAGGCGGACTGTTCCCACTCCGTGGGAGAAAGGATGATGGAATATGTATGAGCTTTTCCTCCGATTATGTTTGTTAGAATGTCAAAGTGCTGGCAACTGTCCTAGTGGAGATAGGAGTAAATCTGGCAGACCATAGTTTAAAATTAGTTTTTCCTACACGTAATTCTCCTATTTTTAAATTTTTTTCTTAAATATTTTTCTGCTTTCATTCCAGCCACACCGAGCTTATACATGTATCATGTAACCACCACAGCTTTTCAGGCTACTGAACTTATTTTCTTTGAGGAGATGGACAATTAGAAGTCCACAGCTTTGGGTTTTTTTAATTTCACAGATGTTCCTAGGCAAGTACTTTTATTTTTTAATAAGTTTAAGGGTATTTATTATATTAACACACACACAAAAAAAATATTGCCCTCAATGAACTCTGAAATTTTGCTTCTGTGTTTAGGGACTTAGAATGAAGGCTGTGAGGGATGTTGGCTCTCAGTCCATCATTGGTACAACAGAATGATTCAGGTCAGACTCTTGCATTATACTTATAAATCATTCTTGCTCATCTGTACTTCTGGGCTTCTGCTTGTTATTTCTCTAGCTGGAAAAAGATACCTTCAAATTGAAATTATTTGTTCTTCCAGTAACTGTAAACCTTGCTGTTTTCAGACTGTTTGGAACCTAAAAAAAAATTCTACTTCTTTTTCTGTATATTTTCTACTACTTTGCAGAGACTACCTGAACAAAAATCAGACTTAAAAATGTTTACATTTCAGAGGGGAAAAGAAAAGATCACACTGATTTTCTTTTGCCATGACTTTATATGATTTCTCAGAGTAAACTTCCTATTTGCAAGAACATCCAGCCTGTCATTAGCTGCATATGCACACACTCACACCTACACATATCACTGTAAGGCTGCCTACAGTCTTGCACATTTAAGACCTGAAACTACTTAATTAAATTTGGTCTTGTAAGTGAATCTTGAAAGAAAAATAGGAGGAACTGTATAAGTAGCTTTCCTAGAGCCTGTACAATGAGAAGTTAGTACCTCCCATCTAGTAGTAATTCTTGCAGTTCCTAAAAGAGCACCTGAGACTCTCCAGTTCTGTAGAACACTGCTTGCCAGAGAAATGCCCATAGCCTTTTGGTGTCTGTGCACAATATCTAGGGAACCTCCACACCATCCACATGTTGCGTGGGCAGCTGTCTTCTGAACTTCCAGAGAGGCTTGGTTTGTCTTTGCTCATCTGTTACAGTTTGTATGGAACTTCAAGTAGTGTGTTTCACTCTCGCAGCTTTCAGAGTCAATGAAGTATCCTGAAGTCCTGTAAAGTTGATGGAATAATCAAAGCTAAAACAAGGCAAGCAATTCTCTTCCCCAGACAGATTTGCAGGAAAAAAACATTAAAATTTAATGAATGTTGTTTAGATAGTATTACAATAATGAAAGACTAATATAGAAACACAAATTGTTTTCATTAATGATAAATTTTAGAGTTAATTGGAAACTCAGATCACCTGGATTTATGGTCAGCTAGTTTTAACAAGTAATATGAAACCAAAATAAGGAAATGTGTAGCTAAATAAATTGGTAGGTCATATTTGCACATGCATTTTTTCCATGTGTTATCCAACTGAAGTTTATTTACAGAGAATCTGTGAGTTCTATGCTATTTACTCGTTTGTCTTCTTGCTTAAACTTAACTAATATAATATAATATAATATAACTATTATAAGTAGCTACACCAATACATCCTTATTCTCCAAACAGCTTAAGTGTGTGCTAGTTTGAGGTTCAGAATGTACTTTTTTTTTTTTTTTAATAAATTTAGCAAGGGTTGTACCTCATGCTAATATTTAAAACCATGCAAAATTTTCACTGTATTAAGGAACTGGATACCAAAAGGCCATTTGTGATTGTGGTGCTTCCTTTCCTTAATATCAAATGTTGTTTCTGTTGTTACTTAGTTGTTCATTATGAAAAAGAAATCATCACTGTGAGAAAGTAAGCAGCCTAATTTTTCTACATTTAGAAAAGAGTAGCTGTGTAGGCTGGCTTAATTTGCAGGCAGGTGAATTAATAATAGCATGATACTCAGATTTTTTGCCTTTATGCTTTCCCTACCCAGAAACCAAGTGTCTCTAGTCTGTTTATTTCCATTTCTGAGCAACTCTCATTCTAGTATTTCATACAGCTCTTCCCACACTTTAACACATTCTGTGTTGGGATTTAAGGTCCAAAATATTGCAGAATGTCACCAAATAAGAAGATTATCTGTCTGTTTGATACATAAGCAACAAATTCCACAAGGAAGGGTTGTCTAGCCAGGTAAAAGTTTTGATCTCTGTTTCATTTTATCTGGATTAATTTTATCTGAATTTATTGATTCAGAAGATAATCTTTGCACAAGAATTCTAATTTTTTGTCTGTATGATAATATAACAATAAAGGCTGAGGTTCCCTTGTGTTTAGGCAGAGGTGCCTTAAGGTTCTGCCTCCCCTAGACCTAGGGGTACTAAAGGATCACAAAATTATTTTAACGTCAAACATTTAAAGGTGATCTTATTATTATTTACCTCTCTGTCATGTCTTTTTTCCAGGTGGCTTTTGAGTTCAAAAGGCACAAACAGCTGCATCATTTTATTTTTTACCCTCGGTGGTGACATTTGGTTTAGAATCTTGGGTTTTTCCTTTTTTGTTTGTTTGTTTGTTTGTTTACCCTGCAAACTATTAAATATGTACCTCTATGCACAGCCTGCTTGGCTCAGCACTCAGTCCAGTGGCTGATGGATGTTTGGGCGGTTTGCTTAAAGCAAAACCAGAATAAGGATTGCTGACAAGCTAAGCAAAGCTAACCTGCCTCCTTCACAGTGTGTAGCCCATTCCAGCCTGCCACCCTGCGGTGTAAGGGGCTCGGCGCTGCGGAGGGGCGGGAGTGGGGGCTCTAAATTCGGGGTCCCCTGTAACCGGGGCTGGAACGGCGGTCAGTCCCGGACAGCGTGGGAGGCCGAGGGCCTTCAGCGCCACGGACAGTGCCCAGGGCCACAGCTGGCCAGCTGTGACCGGCGGGGCTGAGCCTGAAGGGGTACCCTTTTCCCTCATGGCCAGCTCTGACCATCACCGTCCGCTCTAATTCATGGCTTCCGCCAATAAAACACGTTTGAAGGGCAGAGAAGAAGCTCCTGTCTCTCTGAGTCTCTTTGATAAAGGCCTTATGTTTGTTTTCATAATTGGAAGGTCAGAAATTTGAGGTTGAGGGACACTGGACATCCTGACCCTAAAGTTTGCCTGAAGATTCCATTTTTTCAAAGAAATGTTAGGCTTTTATAAGTCAGATGGCACTGTCAGCAAGGACCTTTCCTTCTTCTGATAGTTGGACAATAATTAGGCATTGCAATTTATTATACACTTGCATCTCAAAATAACATGGAGAAATTTGGCCTTGCAGTGCTTTTCCTGAGATATTGCCAGAGTTGAGTGCATAGCTCAAAGGAATTAGCCAATGGTCTCGCAGTGGTCTAAAAATGAGATCTGAGTAAATCTTATGTATAATGCAAACCTAAAAGACTATACAATACAGGCTACCTAGCCTTTTAGTCTTTTGGAGGTTTGAAAGGATTGGGGTTTTTTGTTTGGCTTTTGTTTGTTTGTTGTTTATCTGGTTGGTTGCGGTTTCTTTTGTTTTTGTTGTTATTATTTTCTCTCTCTATTTTTTTTTAAACCCCCTGCTCCATTAAACCCATCTAGTAACTATATGTGTGCATCAAACTGGTTGCAATTCCATTTGAAGAGGATGAACGTGTATCTTAAGTAAGAAAGCTCTTCTTTGATAGCTCTAGAATCCAGGTTTCACTTTTGCAACCTCCGCTTCCACCCCTTCAGGCTTTGATGCTGCCAATAGCAGACTCTCTTCCTGGCCACTTCTAACAGGAGAAGGTGGAGGAGAAGGAATGCTTCCAGCACATTCTTTCCCCTCATGGCAGCAGAAGCTTCTCATTGATTTAGCTGTTAAATAATTCAGAGGCAACAACCATCTGTTTAAGAGAATGTCCTGTTTCATGTCTCCCCAGGGAAAAGGCAGCAATCTGAAAGAAACATCAAATGTGACTTGCTGGCTTTCTCACATAAACACTGACGATTAAGATATTTTGTTCCAACATTTTCTTTCCCTTGAGCGGGAACTTGCTAAATCACACTTTGGTACACCAGAGACTAACTATAATTGGGAGACAGTGGTCTTTCCAGGAACCAACTTCTAGGAAATATAGCTGAAAAGATCAAAAAGGCTCAGTTCCATAAAGATTCTTGAGAGTTTAAAGAAAAAAAGCAGATGTGGTAGATTTGGTTTCAAGGACTTTCATATACCCACTGCATATGTGTGCTTCAGATTTTCCACATCTGCTGGTTTAGTTCTTCTGTATCTGTGTCAAATTTAAACCTCTTGGACGTCTGATTCACTCTCACAATTAGAAAGCAGCTTTTAAAAGCTAATTAAGTATTTATGATCCAAAATTTCATAGAATAATATCAATCTGAGTCCACATTCAGATTAATTACTCAGTTTAGTAATTCTGCATCCTTTAAAACAGAGGAGTGTGTGAAGGAATGACTTAGTGGGCTCTTTAGGGCTGATAATAGACATCTGTATAATCTGATAAGCAAACTTGTAAAATGTGTCTGAACTTCTGATATTCAAGTCACTTTCTATTTGGTTTTGGCAGGACCATTGCTTAATTATGAGATGGATCTATGTCAGGGCTGTCCTCTCTTTCTGCCACTCCAAAATCAGAATAGATACTTCAGATAATTTTTCCCATGTTGGTTTAGGGAGTTACTCTTTGTCAAAACAATTTTGAAAGAGTAGGAGGCGGAAGAAACTTTGCCTGTGCTCAGATACATTTTTTGATAATGAAAAGAGAGACACAAGGAGAAGCGTGCGTGAGAAATACAATAGGAAGACAAGTAAGAAAACATTACCACCATTATGATAACATTTTATAGTTTATAATGTAGGTAATGTACTCTTTCCTCACTGGACTCTTAGTCAGACGACTATGGATAACACATGGGGAAGTGCTGCTTTTTCAAGTTCTCCAAGTGTCAGCAATCCTAAAATACTGCATTTCAGTCTAGGATCCACCTCACCTAAATAAATTTGTTTAATTGGAAGGTGTTAGACCTTATCTAGTTGCTTGCCCTCAGTAGTTAACGAGGAGAGACAGACACTTTCAGTAGGCAACCCACCACATCCTACACCCAAGGGCCCAAAGTAGAAGAGCTAAGTTTCTTTGAGTTGTCTCTCCCTATAAATTGGACACTTTCCAGAACAAGTATGACTGTCTTAACCTAGGCCACTCCATTTTAGAACTATAGCATTATATAGGGTCCATGTTTGTTGTGCAAGTCAACAAACTGGAAAGGGTGGCCCTGGAATTATTAAGGCATTAAACTTCAAACTGATCCCTTCAATTTTCCCCATAGCTTAAACTCATATTTTCTAAGAGCTTCAATGCTATGGGTTAAACACAGTTAAACATATACAGGCAAATTCACATGTCATCAACTACTGCTTTCTTTATAGAACTACTCCTCCTGGCATGTGCTAGTGTCCCTTCAGGTTTCTAAACCATTTTTTGAGTCTTCCCTCATGGCAATTACTTTGAAAGATGAACTGTTATTACCCTACCTTTCAAACAGCTTGTTTTAACTCCACCCCATGATGCAACAAAATATCTCTATTTTGAAAAGTTTTCAGATTTGCTTCCCACTTTTGTGTAGGGTCATCTCCATGGGCTGCATTTTCCTTTAGGGTCTATCTACCTGCTGCAGGGTAGGGTCCTCCACAGGCTGCAGTGGGGATATTAACTACACTGTTGCCTTCCATGGGCTGCAGGGAGAGAACCTGCATCACCCATAGTATTCTCCGTGGGCTGTAGGGGAGTTTCTGCTCTGGCACCTGGAGGACCTCCTTCTTCACTGACCTTGGTGCCTGCAGGGTTGTTTCTCTTGCATTTTCTCACTCCTCTCTCTCACAACTGCTGCATAGCAATTTTAGTTTTTCTTAATTATGTTATCCCAGAGGTGCCACCAACATTATTGATGGGCTCAGCTTTGGCCAGTAGTGGGCCCATCTTGGATATGCCTGGAACTGGCTCTGTCTGACATGGGGGAAGCCACTTGTCTCTCTTCACCAAACCTCCTCCCCTGCCGACACCAGGACAAGTAAACGCAATATAACTCCTAGTATTTTAAGTCTCTTGTGCTGGAATATAACAACAGCTGAATATCTCTAAGATGCTAGATGGAATTACTTTTCTGTATTAGAATGATATAAGGATTGATACAAGTTCTCACACTATGCAGAAGAATATAGATGAGCATTTGGTATCTGCTTTGAGAAACTTCAATGTTAACATTGCCCACTGATTATTTTGCATACATAAATTGTTTTCAGCAGGTCCAAATAAGTATTGCAAAATGATTTATTGCCTTCCCTTGCCTTCTCCCTGCACAAAAACAAATGATCACTCTTCTCAGGAAATTATCCCAGTCTTCTTCATTGTCAGAAAGTTTCACAAATAAACTTTGAGAAGGTGGTAAGTGTTATTCCTAAGCAGGTAATGTTCTGGACTGCCATACTGGTAGATATGAGCTGATGTCCATGTGTACTCTTATATTTACCCTCCCTCAATGATAAGAACTTTCAGTTCAGTTGTAACAAATCTAAAAGAGTTCAAAGGAGGCATCATCAGCTTATTCCATAGTATATCTAAGCATGACCTTGAACAAAGGTTTAATTTGGATCAAAATGCTATTAAGATATTTTTACAGGACAAATTTGTCTTTTACTTTTTTTTTTTTTAATTGATCCTCTAAAAAAGCACAAATTTTAAATGCATGCTGGATTATAACATAGCTAATAAGCGTTAGTGCTGGTGATGTTCATTAGCTCTGCGGCATTTTCTGGCTTATTCATAATTTTTGCATTCCTTGTCTATCTGCAGACATGAATTACTTTCTTAATGTAGTCTCCTATTTTGGTGCTCAAGTGAATGTTGCAGATTAGTGATCTGAATGTAAGAAAAATTAAGTGGTTTTGGTTTCCATGAGAATGTTTTTAGTCAACTTGTCATCTGTCAGTTCATTGTGTGTGGTTAAAAAGTTCTATTTTCCTTGATTGAATGATGCTATAACAATTGACAGCCAGAAATCAACAAAATCAAATAATAAATACATAGATGAATAAACAAATAAACATTTTCAGCAATTGATTTGCATTTTTTTTCTGTTGGATATGCCTGCCTACATCATTATCATTCCATAAAGTCCCATATGCTAAATACCCTTTTACATAATAAAAAAAATTATTTACTTCTTCCTGAAGTTCACACAGCTACTTTCTCTGACTGAAAGTATTGGTACTGCTTCTAGAAAAGGCTGTGGAACTTGATGGACAAATTAATCTAGTTTAATCTAATGCAATTTGTAAAACTACAGTTGACATATATTAAAAATGCTTTAAAAATATGGATTGATTACAAACATATGGGATATTTTACCTCCTTATGGAATTTCATAGAAAGACATGATTTTTAGTGAATTCAGAGGTATAGCTCAAAAGTTATTTTCTAATGTAAAGCCTTATAGGATGTTTTCATAATCTTCTGTGACAAATGAAATACATCTTCCAGGGCAATCAGACATAATACTGTGTAAAAGTATTATCCTTTATTATTGCTTGTCTGGATAAGTTATGTATTCAAAGATGCTGAATATATACTTAGAGCTCTTCTATCACTTATATTTAAGTGACAGACGTGCATGCAGTTTTGTTTTGTCATGTAATGTCTTTGTAATTATTAATAAAGTAGTGTTTATTCATTTAGATTTGAATGAATGAACACTTATATTAAAGTTTCTGTATTTCATTGATATGCCACTAAAATGCATAATGCATACACAGCATGAATTATCATCTGTATTTGAGTGGGAGATGTTTTAAGATATTAATCTACTTTCCTTACATAAGAAGCCTTGCAATGTATACCAGTGCATAATCAGACCACCGTTTATCCTGCTGTGCATATCATCAGCTGTTTTAAAAGTTGCAAGTCAAGAAGCTTTTCATTTGCCTCAAATATTTCATCTGTCTACGTAGCCAGGAAACAAAAGGAAAGGAATATTTTGAGCATCTCCCTGTGTTTCCCTGTTCTTCTCACTCCATTTTTCAGCAGAGAGATGGAACAGAGCTATTATTTTTCTAGTTATATTGTAGAAAAAGGCAGACTTGGGACTGGGCTGAGGGAGCTATGACCTTGCTAGCACTGAGCTTGTGAATGGATTATGGTGGCAGGGAATAGGAAAATGTTAGCATTCCCACCCTTCACATTTTACTGACAGAGGGATTGTTCTCAGCTCTCAAAACTGTTCACAGAATGCTGAGGCTTGCAGCTCCAGACTGAAAATATTAGGGTTTTTTTATCTCTGGATGGTTCCATAGATCTTGATGGGATTTCATTTGCATGAAATTCTAAAGATCCATCTACAGGAACCGTCTAATGATTTGTTATCAAATACTTCCATTTGCACTCTGCCAACTTGAATTTTGTGCTGTCACTCCAAGGTGAAGTCACCAGCCCCAGCACCCCTGCAGCCAAGCATTCTTGCAAAGATCACCAGCTACTGTTTTCTACGAGGAGGCCAAGAGTGCACATGGACACAGCACACCACTGAAGCACTGACTCTGACGATGGACCTGTCAGTAAGTCTTACTGAGTCAGATAATGACAGAGTAGTTGTACCAGAAGACAACAGCAGTTTGTGCTTCAGAATTCTCCGGATCAACACATGGCCAGATGACGTTACTCTCCTGGATATCTGAATACTTATTTTGTATGTAAAAATTTCAGTATTTTTGTTTTGTTTCCCCTTAGTACATACTTATCATCATTAAAAATACTGTGAAGTGATTTGCCTGTAACAGAAATGAATGTTGGAGTTGAGGCATTCAGGAGTTCTGCCAGGAAACAGATGCATGAAAAACACAGTTCTAGCCTGTATATTTGTGATAATTACAGTTATGGTCCTACAATCTTATATCATGTGATTCTCCATGGAAAGTTCTTGATGAAATATTGTCAGTTTAAGTTTCACTCATTTTTTAAAAAGAAAAAAATTTTCCCTAGAGAAAATTATGAATTTCTGCAGATGTGAAATAAATCCCAAACTCTTTATAACAGTAAGTCTTTATGTTATATTCCTCAAGAGCACCAACACACACCTTTTAAAGTTAATGTTTAAAATGGTACTAAATTTTTTTTTTTTAGATTTTTTTTTTTTCATCCTGGATGTAGATAAACAGTTTTTACAATACCTTCTTTATCAGTACCTACATATCCTGGTGGATTTGACCCTTCTGCCAAGTGTGCTCTCCAGTGTAGAAAATTCTGTTTATTTGTACCGTTACAATAGGCAGGAAATTAATGGAATTCAGATCTCCTGTGTTCATCTTCTAAGCCTATAATACCAACTGTACCATACTCAATAATAATACAAAAAAGCCTATTTATCATCCTCTGAGATTTCTTTTTAGCAACCTGTATTAAGCTCCTATATTAATATATACAGCAAAATCAATTTGTTTCATTCCAGTGCTTCCGTAATACAGTTGTTTTTCTGATTGTATAGTGCAGCTTTCACATTGACTGGGCCTTAAGTTCCTCTTGCATTTCTCATCTGTCTTCATTGTTATCCAGTGCTGAGCTCTATAGACAAATACGTGGTTTTCTCCAAAGGAAAAAATTTCTAAGGACTTAAATGGTAAGCCAAAGTTTGCTGTCAAATTATTTCTTCATACCCCATCTCTAATATAGATGTAGATGGTGAAGATCCAGTCTCAGCTCTGATTGCCCCTGGAGTCCTAGTGTCGGTCCAAGTGCCTGTTTAGGGAGCAGGTTACTCTGATCAGGTCACTTACAAGTGGAACAAAGCATGCACAGATTTATCCTGGAGCATCTATCCCGTCCTGAGGTTTTCCTAAGTCAAATGCACTGAAAATCAATTCCAGCAAACAGGCAGTAATAGAGGTGGAAAATGACCGAGAGATAATGTTACACTCTTGTGACTGTTTTTAATTTTGTGCAGACAAAGCCAACTTGTGAGTGCAATCAGTGCCTCAAAACATGACTGAATATAAAGGTCTTGATATTCAGCACTCCTCCCTCTATCATGACAAGACAAAACAAGGGAATTTTGCACATCAAGGTCTTAGATTCAGCGAATGAGTTTCATTATTTTTAAAGAACTCCAGGTTTGAATCATCTGCTTGGAAAGCTCTCATGAGCTCTCATGATAATTTTAGTGATTCTACTGAAGGTAAATAGTTCATGAGAACTGTTAAACTGACATTTCCTATTAAGAAGAGGTATGCTGGGCAGTCCCCACTGATTGCTGAGTAGTCTTATAGTGAGATTCTGTCTGAGAAAGTGAGTGCATTTTGGATTGGCTACAGTTTTTGGAAGGTTAGAATATCCACTCTCAAATTCAATGAACTTCTGTATTCAGGGGTCTATCATAATATGGCAATTTGGCAAAAATTATGCCTAGTCCATTATGCAAACAAAACCAATTTTTTTGAAAGGTGAAAAACATTCATGATTAATACCCTACAAAATGAACCATTGAAAAGCTGTCATGACAAAAAGCAGCCAGCCTGCCCCTTTTCTACCAGCTACTATAGCAAGGGGTAAAGGCTATGTTCAATGATGTGAAAAGTAGTTCTTAGTATCTCAGCATCACTGCCTTGGCTGTCAAAATAACCATTCATTTCTGTGGATTGAAATGGACTCTATACAGATTTTTATGAAAATGCTTTGAAAGCCAACCATTGTTGCCTTGTGAGTTTATGGAACTCACATGGAAGCTTCAAAGAAGAATTATATAAATCTGAACTGCATGAAGCCCTAACTGGAAAGAACATGATGATTCAGATAATTCCTGATGATGCTCTCCCATAGAAAATTGGACATTACATACATTCTTGTACAACAAAACAACGCAGTTACTTTTATTCTTTGAGCATTAATCTGCAGCAGAGCAGTTTTTGCATTAAGCACTGCTGTACTCCATGGCTGACAATTTGGATGTGATTACAAAGTACAGGTCTTTAATGCTATGATTGTCACATGGTACTTTGTGCTCCTGTAACAGGCCTGCATGACGCTGGCAGTGAGTAGAGACAATGGATATCCCATGGAAACTGAGTAACCCACCTAGGTTATGCTGCTCCTACTGAATTCAGTGGCAGTGTTTTCAATTATATCACTGTGAGCAGTATTGTGCCTGTCTGTGTGGGAATAAAAATGAGAGGCAAAGAAGAAAAGATCTGCATGAATCACAGACAAATTAGCTTCTCAGTGTTTGATTTTAATAAAAGGTTGTTGGAAAAAGGGAAGAAAGGTAAGACTAGGAATGTAATTTACCTGTAGTTAAACTGTTCTTGTCAATATAATTTCATCACATGAACTTCCTTTTGTATTAGAACATTAACGATTGTCCTGCCTGAAGTCTGCCTTCCCCTCCCTCTGGAGCATTTGGCTCATCAGCTTAGGGATGGTGGCCTTTGGTGTCTGGCTTTGTGAAAATCTACCTGGTGCTTCTGTTTGTTATTGCTGCTGTGTGAGCTTGGAAATGCTGTTATCTCCACCTGCCATCCTCATTACCAGAGATCTGCCAGGTCAGGCTTTCCTCATTAAAATACATCCTTTTCTTCCCCACTTTCTTCAAACTTTCCTCTCCTCAAATCCAAGTACTCTCTCTCAGAGGCAATATTTTTTTGTTCTTATATTTTGGTTCCTATTCTTTTACTGCAGTGATCTGCTGTCTGCTTTTGGCATCTACCTTCCAACGGGGTGAACTGCTATTTTTAATGATTTTAATGATTTTTAATGTTTTTTAACCTTTCAGAAATACAGAAGAGCTTACATGTAGGACAGGACCGTTTGTAAACCTAAAGTTTTCCATACTTATGATAAGCTGCTTCATATAATATGTGTCAAATTCTTATCTTATGCTAAATTAATGCAAATTGTAACTAAAAAGTAGAAATCAAGTCAGTGTTAGCATTCAAGCCTGACTCATGTTTTTGCATCCTTACTTTCAGAATTCCTTAATAGCAAAATATCATGAAGGGAAGTTCTAAAGTCAGAGATGGCAGAAGTAAACAGATGTGGGAACTCAGAACAGATGAGACTTTAAAAAAGAAAAAGATGCAATTCAAATATGATTCCAATTCATCAAAATGGAAATTGCAACTCAAAAAGAATAGGCCAAAAGATCAGAAATTCACTGAGTTTCCTTTCCTACCTTCATAGCTGTTGAAGGGTAGCACTTTAGAAATTTCTAGAACTCTTGGGTATGAAGTATTATAAAAGTACAAAACATGAATTTAATCTAATTTAATTAAATTTGAAGTGTTGACTTTAAATTTGAGGTGCTGTAGACTCAAGAACTTACTGAATATGAAATATGGGATAATATTTTTAAAATACAATGTAATGGGTGTAGTTATTTTCTTCTATTTCATAATAGATTCCTAAATTTTATTAAAGATTTTATATATTTTACTTAGTAATTTAAATATTTGACTATCAAACTGAAAATAAGAAGAAAAGAGAAAAGGATAAATGGGAGGGATTTATTTTATCTGAACCATGTGAAACTTCCGTTTTAAAATATTAATTATAACAAAAATGTGACTTTGGAGATTTTTGGTACTTATTAAAAAATACAGATTAAGACAACTTCAGTAAAATCACTATGTTTAACATAATTTATGCAACACTGTTATATTAAAATCAGTTATGTTTCTTTATGAAATTAAATTAAAAGAAACATTCATCAAAATCACAAAGGTGCATGTTCTTGTTCAAACCAAAGTCATGCATGGACAAAGGATTTTCCTGCATACTTGTTCATGGAGGGTTTTGCTTTATTTTAGGAGTGTCTATTATTGCAGTTACATAATTTAATTCCGAGATTAAATTATTTGTCATGGTTTTTTTTAATTCCCTGGGATAGCCTTTGCTGTTGGAGACAAGTAGAAATGCCAACAAAGGCGTGTTTACAGTAGCAGAAGTAAACTGGTAGTTTGGAGCGGGGTGAACAGAAGTGAACAAAGAGCTGTGTAAGTCCTGTAGGTGATGCTGTGAGGGAGAGAACAATGCAAAATGAAACACAAGAAGGGCAGACAGTTGCTAATAGGGACAATGAATGAAAAAAACAGGAATGTGAGGGCTGGGGCCTCACACCTGGGTGCCAGAGGAGCCGGTGAGACTCAGCAAAATACATCTGAGAACACCCACTTGTCCTAGAAGACATCCATGAAAAACCCCTTCTGCATTGTGTTTCCTCAGTCAGGCGGCAGGAATGGATGGCATAGATAGATCCAGGATAAAGATGGATTGTGTTGGTTGGGCCTCTGACAGAGAAAGAAAGAGGTGAGAAGACATGTGCTGCCAAAGTCTCAGCAAGAGGATCAGGAGTAGTTGGAAGAGTGACAGTGACCTGAAGCACTTGGAGTACAAGTCTCTCATGGTCTACCTTTTGCCACAGAAGGCTCATGAGTTCACGGAGAGGGGGATGTGCCCATGCCCACCCAACTATGAAGGAAATTCCTGAATGTGCCACCCATGGCCTGAGGTGCAAGTAGAGGACAGCTCTGGTGGGTTGTAATGGGTTAAAATTCAACAACCGGGCAGAAACACCAAAAATATGTAGTGGTTATCACATTCGCTTAATTTTCATTTTAGTGGAATAGGATTAAAAGAAAAGCAAAACAGGTTCAATTCAAAAAAATAGAAACAGTTAGATTTATTAACATATAGTAAAGGAAAAACAAACAAAAACCAACTACGAAACTCTCTCAAAAACAAACCCCCTCCTCCCTAATAACAATCTACTTTTCCACGAAAACAATGCAAAAAGACAAAACATCGGAACTCTCAAGTCAGTAGCACTTAATAAAATAGTCTTTCATTCAGTCTTTTGAGAGAGACAAGTCCCTCCTGATTCTTCTGGTAACTTTCCACAAGAGACACAGTCTGTTTGTGGCTCCCAGCTCTTATAAACACAGCCCGCCCGACACTGTATCTGTGAGCTTCCCAAAATGTAGCTTTTTATATGACTACATAAGGGCTTGTGGATTTAAAGCACGGGGTTTCACCTTTTAAAGATGCACAGCTTCACAATAAAGGACTTCTTATTCTTTACTGGTGACGAGGTTCCAAGACATCTCAATAGGATCACTGCATCAATTTCTACTTCAACATCCATTTCAGAAAACTTCAAATATTATAGTTTCTAACTCAAATGTCCACTCAGTAAAAATCAGACATCCTTGCTTGAATCTGGAAAACGCACCTCCCCGGCTTTTTTAATCCAGCAAAAAAGGAAGAATTATAGTCTGTTACCATGAATTAAGGAGATTTAAAGCCCTAAACTAAGGCAACTTGTCATCTTTCCCACTCAAAAAGTCATCCTTTCTTTACTGACTTTGATATCTTCATATAATTCCTTTGCATACCTCCGATTTAGCCTTTCTTCTCTCTTTGAGGAGGGGTAGAGTTTGAAACAGTCTCAGTCGGTGTTAAGAAAGAGTTAATGTTCAGGAACTTGCCCGGGCTTGTACACGCCACGTGGTCTCAGCTGCAGCCGCGGCAACTCCGAAAGCGGCAGATCCGCGAGATGTAAAAAGCAGCTCAAAAAAGGAGCCTGAGTCTTTTTTTTCCTTTTCCACCCCTCGGTCTTATGGGGTGCGTTTTTAACTCAGCCTGGGCTCGGTGCTGCTCTCCGGGGACCCGGGGGCTGGAGGAGGAGGCCGGGGCCATCTCCCCCTCTCTGCGGCGTCCGCCGAGCTCAGATGCCCTAGATCGCCCGGCTCTCCGGAGGGCTGGCCCTGATCTCGGCCCCTCGGCCCAGCCACGGCTCCCGGGGACTCCCGGGGACTCCCGGGGCCTCCCGGGGCCCTGAGGCCCGGGCCCCCTCCCGGCCCAGCCGCGATGTTACCTCATAGCTCGGAGCCCGTGGAAAGAGGGCGGGCCTCCCAAGATTCCTGTTTTTTTAAGCGGTGTCCCAGGGGGTGTACACCTTTTACCTGATTAGCCAGCTTAGCTGTTAGTTCCAAAATGGATTAACAATTGGTTTTTCCTACCATTTATGCTAAACCAATACATGGGTTTATCGTAAATGCCCCACGACTCTCCTCTTTAGATGACAAGATGTCTTATCTCTTGGTTACTGGCAAAATATAAGGGTGAGAAAATGGAGGTGAAATGTTAATTTTGAGAAATTAAGGATTTTAGGAGAGTTAAGTTCATAGTCAAAGCAGATGTTGCTGAGTTAGCTGAAGTAGATAGATAAGCTTTTGCCTGTAGCTAACAGAAGCCAGATTTAGATAAGCTACCCCAGATCCAGTAACTTATTGCTTGTCAATTTTAAGCTATTCTTGCAATACAAAACAATAGCCAGCCTTCCCCATGCTAGGAAAATGGAAAACCGTAAATTCTACCAAAGACTCGTCTGTCATGTTTGTCACGAATACACTGCAAAGGTAGAAAGGTCAGAACAAGGAAGACTCCTTTTACTTCATCATTTTAATTGGCCCCTCCTCAGAAAAAACCACCGACTCATTTCAGGGAACAAACCACGCATGCTTAATGGCCTTCTTGCCAATTAGCATATGAAGCGGAGAAGAGGAAGTGACAAGAGTATGAACGTGCATTTGTATTTTGTGTATTCAACACTTTTGTAAATAAAAGGCTTTATAATCACCTGTAAACTTCGCAGTGTGCATTAGGGAGCTATCGAACGTGCTGCCCGGCCGTTATAATAAATATACACTTTCTAACTTAACTGTTAGAGAGTATTTGTCTGTCACAGTTGGATTTGATATTGATATTAGATCGATATTCATATTTTATTCATTCAGAGGGACTGGGGGACAGACATGAATGGATGTTATGTGTTACAGTTTGGTTGAGTTTTATGGTTTCTGGATTGTTCTGTCTCGTTTTGTCTGTGTCCCGAGAGTTGTCTTCTCCCCCTGAGCTGTCAGTTATACCTACCTCAACCCCTTTTCCTGAATGTTCTAAGTCAATCTTTCACTTGTCCAATCCCTGTCAAAACCTGTTTCAGGGATTCCCCTAATCCACAACTCACCATTTGCCCATATAATTTGTTTTCTTTCCACTGATTTCCTATTATCTCCTAAAGTATGAAACTCTCCCTTGTTCTCCTCCCACACCCTCTCCCTATTGGTCAGAAGTTGTTACCTGCCCCTTGAATCCCCTCTGTTTATAACCTGCTGTGCCCCGTGCTCAGGGTCTGTCGCTGGCTGTTGAGGAGACTAAACCCTTCTGGATCACAAAGAGAGGCTCTCCCTCTCTTTCCTTGCCCCAGCCTGGTCTGATCTAGAGACCTTTGTGCCGTAGAGCAGAGCGCTCTGAGCCGTGTCTCCCGCTGCCCGCTCAGGGGACGTGTCCCACCCGTGCCGCTGCGCCGTGGTGGCTGAGCTGGCTAAGATACTCCGGCCAGTGTCAATTATGTAGCCCAGCTTTGGGATGGTTGGGCTCTAAGTGAGACTGACAAATTGAGGGACATGCAGGACAGTGGACTGAGGAGAAGGTCTGGAGAGCAGGGCTTGGGTGGGCAGGGGCTGCCCTATGGCAGGGCACCCTGGACAGGGGGAAGCACAGGAAGCTCCTACGGCAGCAAACAAGGGGGTGGGCTACAGTATGCACCGGTGGAGAGAGAGAAAGCACATGCACCCTTTACCAAGATGAAGGAAGAGATGAGGTCATTAGGAACACAAGGCTGCCAAAGCTATCAAAAAAGGTAGGATAGAGAGAAATGGAAACTCAGGACAGGTCTAGTGGGAATCTTTCAAGTTTCACAAATATCATCCTGACCAAGTGTTGTGACTGAGCGGGACTAGGCTGGTTTTTGTTGTGAGGGAAAAGCTAGTGAGTCCAGTGGTGTAACCTGAGATCAAAACAGTCAGAGCCATCAGCTCTTACTGATGGGTGACCTTTGTTCCAATGTTTTGCCTGAACATGAAGCACAATCAAAATTCAAATTAAGCAGAGTCCCAAAAGCCTGCAAGGCTAATCCCAGGCTTTGACAATGTCCAGAGCAAATTATCCTCAGACAATTCACGTTACCTCTCTGATTTAGTGACAAAACATGTTCAGCAGGATCCTCTCTGCTCTAAAATTAAACCCAAACAGCGCAAAGATCATTCTTCCATCCCCTGCAAGGATCAGAGAATTGGCTGATGGCAAAATCCCTTTGAAGCAGGAGTTGGATGCAGCTACACTGTGGACAGAAGAAGGGAAATTGCAGTGATACAGCACGTTCATTAGCTTGTGAAAGAAAATGTAGGCCAAGTTCTGAAACACTGTGATAAAGTCAAAGCATTCTCTGTACTGGGGTTTCAGATTTTGAGACCTACTCAAGATTCACTGATGTGGCACTGCCAGATAGGTGTTACTAGAAAGAGACTGCATCTGCATCTATTCTCGCTCCCATGAATACATCTAGCAGCCACCGCGTGCTTCCTGCATTCCCTTTTCCTATTTCTTTGTTATACTGAGAACATAAAGTAATACGGAGCATATTCTGTCACTGACAAGTGCTTTTCAGCCTTCGATTGACAAAACCTGACAATTATTTGCCATAAAAAACACTCCTGCATAATAATAAGAAGACTTGGAAACTGTGGCATTTTGTTGTGATTATTGGTGGAACTGCCGTTCTTGGAAAGACAGACCCTGTAACATGATGTGCCTGGCACTGACTTGTGTGCACTGAACTCGGCTGATTCCATGGGAATCAGTTCTAGGTGACATGTAAGGCTGGATGGAAACTGGGTGCCTCATTTGCTCAGTGGGAGCTGTTATACCCTCAAAACGCTCAGGGAGCTTTTGGGTGCAAGGAGAGGTCCCAAGCGCCTTTAGGCAGACCAGTGAGGATTGTTGTTTTCAATCTAGTATCTCAGATAGGATTGTAATTTTGGAGTTGATATCCAAGTTGTGATAAATTCTATCTTAACTTTAGCCATCTAAAAGTTAACTGTCTGGTCTAATGTTTCTCAAGACTCACTTTTACTAGGTCCAGTTCTTCATGCATGGCACACATTGTGTAATGCAGTTTAACTGCCTGGAATAATTTAGATCTAGATCTAAATTATTCTGTGTTTCTCTGGCTCTTATTTCTCTGTAGTCAGATCCTGGACAATCTGGAATAAAAATGCTCTGCAGAGAAGGATCAAGCTAAAGCAAAAAGTGTCCTGAAAGGTCTCACATATGAACTAGAAAGGGGTCTTGCTATGCTTTGTAAAAAATATATTGACAACCATTCTTAGGCAGATTTTATCTGTGTGATAGCTCAAGAAATCTAGAAACCTCACTTCAGGCTCCAGATGATGAAAGATGTTATATTTCTGTTCATGTGGATTCATTTCACTGATTTACAGCATTATTTTTTAATCTCAAAGTTAATGTTCAAACAATTCCTCACGCTCCCTTAATATCTAGAGTCTGAGAACAGCAATAATGAAAGTTTCATAGGGCCTTAATGAGCTAAATTGACCAAGGGTTACTTCTTGATGAAATAGCTCTGCAACCCATTCTATCTTCAGTTTGCTGAAGCTTATTAAACTAACTTGAAGATAGAGATGACAGCTCCAAAATGCAAAGACAGACATGATTGTTCCCAGAGAAGAGAGGAAATTCACAATATCTTCAGTCAAAATTTGGTGATATTCAGAGTTAGCCTTTGATTCAGACCCACCTAGTTATTTTCAGAAAGTCGTTGCTGGAATACTGATGAAGTATGCCTTTGTAAAAATCACAGTATTTTCATTTAATTCCTTAGCAATTGATTAGCATTGTAGATACTGTACATGTAACAATGGCTTCACAGAAGGGTAATTTCTATTATTGTGTATTATTTCCTTGAATCGAATGTTCCAGTTGTGTGGGCCACATCGTGCTACCAATATCTCCATTTTCTGAATTCAGTATTTTTATTTACCATAATTGTCTTTCAAGAAGTTGATTTTTGTCAAGAACAAACATCAGCTTCAGAAATTCTCCAGTAGTCATTGGTAGCCATTTCCTCAAAGTAGTCATTAGCTTAGCAATAATGATGCTTAGCTCTTGGAAGAAAATGGATATCTCTCTATGCATGTCAGTAAACTCATCAGATTCCTTTGTGAGTGATGAATAGCGTGGCTATTAAATCAACATTTTTGCATTATATTGAAGCTTCCACATGTTGCCATAACAATTAATACCTCCTCCTAAAAATTACTTTTGAGGAAATTACCTCAGTACATGCAGTTACTTAAAAAGGAAAGAACATTTTTATGACTCCAGAGTGTTTCTGTTTGGCACATACGTGACACCACATGACAAGACAGTGATTGATTCCTTTGCTTTCTCTCTGTTAGAGTTCCCAAAGTCATTAAAATGCTAACTTAATATGTGTTTATTCTGTACTCCTATGCACAGTAAACTTAAATGCAGAGTAGGTGGGAAGGAAGGGTGTTATATTGGATCCATCTCAAGCAGTCTTCCATGACTGACACGGAGTTCTGTTATTAGCCTGAATAAGAAAATTCACTAGCACTTTTGTCCTTATAAAGCAAGTAACTGCAGCTTTCTCCAATGAGAAAATGTGTTGTGCATTTGTGCATGTCCTGCTCACTGAGTCTCTTTGCACACAGCTATTTAGCTGGCTCCTTCAGGATCCTTTGAGACTGGGAAAAGCTACCTAGGAGAGGGTTGCAAAGTGAAACCTTGAGCTAAGTCCATCAAATCTAGTTCACCGCTGGATAGAATGTTTACAAAGAGGAGACAAACATTTTTGGGATAATAGGTTGCTTCAGGTTACTGCCGTTACTCCTGGCCTCTTCCTTATCATGATTGACTGCTCCTCAAAAATGTTTGGTTCAAATATTTTTCTCCCCCCAGGTGTGCATAAGGTGGAATTAAGCTATGAGGCCTGGTAACGGGGTAATTCAGATTGGAGAACTAGAAACTCTTGTGAATGTAGTTCAGGTGTAAAAATGCTGCAGGACAAAATGTCACGTCAGAGTTTGCTACTGTTTTGACTGGGTCTTAGAGACTTCAGTCTCCTCCTGATCATCCATCTAGTTCTTACACAGGAGACACATGCCAGTATGAGCTTTATGTAACACAAAAATCCTTATATACAAAGACATGACAAAATGGATTTCAGAAATACAGAGGCAGTAAGGCAGCTATCTGCCCCTCTATTTCTCTTCAGGAGTATTCCTAGGTATTTGCACAGTACCAACACAGAAGAAAAGGCAAAATCTGCAAGCAAAGACATACTGTTTTCCAATTATTGAAAGTATTCATGGCTTTTAATTTCATTTTTTTTTAGTACCATTTAGAACATGACAACCACATCCAGTAATTCTCCTGATAATAATTCATTTTTTTTGCTGTTCCAATTACATAAATTAAACACATGACATGACAAAGTCATATATTTGGAAGGTCTTTCAAATTAAGTCTTGTTAGCAATGGGAGGTTGTTGATTATATTCCCACAGCTCAGCTAGGTCTAATTAGAGGATTCTTCTGTTCTGAGTATTCAGTCATATGTCATTTGGTGAACCTCTGCTATGTCTTGAACATTTCTCAACTTCCACTAGCTGAAGAGCTTCTGATTTTTCACTCATTATTTATAAATTTGTATGAGATTGCAAATGACATTCAGTGGTAATTAGAAGTTGTTCATGGGTCAAAAATGATGACAAATGTAGACAAATTAGACATTGTGTGGAGTTTTAATAATAAAACCCACCAATATTAGTCTAGTCAATATTGTTTATCGAAAAATTACTTGCATACTACAAAAATCCCAAATTAGTGGAAGAAATGTTTTCCTGGGGCAAATGTGTTCTGTATAAATAGACAAAATAATTGCATATAAAATATGCCGCCAAACAGCATTTTCAACTTGTGAGAATAGTTCAAGAGCAAACAATTCTCACAGAAGTCTAACAGCAGTGATTAATTGTAATCAGCAAGTCAATCACTCAATTAGCATCACTGATGCTGACAATTAGTCTTTTGTCTTTTTTGCATCTGGTGCTTTCAGCAAGATTCATTAATCAAGAAATTTATCTAGATAGTAATTTATTTACCCTCTTGCTTTATTTTGCAACTTACATTCATGGTCAAAAGACCCCAATTCTGTCATTTTTAAGGAATCTAATTAAGACTGCATGATTTAAGTAAGTACATAAATATATAAAAAATATACATAAATAAAAATTATATGTTTTTACATACTTACTTTAAAGTAGGTGATACTAGGAATATATCCCAGGATGTGATTTTTAATTATTTTTGCCACAGATCTGGGTAAAATTCAATGCATCTTTGCATGAAAAAAACAAGGTAGGTCTTGATTAAGTACCAGGTGTTGCTCTCCTTCATTATAATGAGAAATAGGATGATTATGGGTGACAGACTTCTGTTCATTATCAGTCTCGATATTGTAAAGTTTTATTTTCATTTTTATCAATGGCAAAACAGAACAATCCTTTAATATAAAGAGGTTTCTTCTCTTTTGCTTATAAATTATCTTTTCTTCCTGCTCCTTGAAAAATAATGATCACTTTGAAAATTAGTTTTCCATGAGAAATTAATCGAAATATCTTTTGAATTGTTCATGGTTGCATCTAATTATATTTAATTAAACATGATTTTTAGATGCAGTATCAAAAACATTGAATAAAATGTTTTGACTGTAATTTTTTCCTGCGGATTAAGAGAACTCAGATTTTGATGTTGATTGTATTTTACCAAGCAAACTGTTTGTCCAGTGTATTTTGCCAGTTCATAATCTGCAACACTTCAAAATAGCTAATTCTCACATCTGTTACTCTTCTAGAAGTGCTCCCTCAGTGCCACATGGTATCACGTCTTCAGAAAGGCTGTAAAAACATTTTCTGCACTTGGCCAAATTGCTTACAGCAGACGTCTGACAATGGTTGTAACCTGGGCCTCTCAAGAAGTAACTTTTGAGTTTATATTGATCTTCACACAAATAACTACCTTTCATGATCAAAGGTGTTGTGGTTTCCTTTGTAAGAAATCACTTTATGCAACTCAAGGAGCTCAAGTAAAAATAAGCTTTTTTTAAAAAGAAACATATGGTTTGTAGGCCACAAAAGAAATAGAAATTGAAAGTCAATATTATTTTTGTGAAATATCCTTGATGTCTCTTTTGTTAGCGACTGGAATTGTGGACTGAGATAGGAAATAGAAAAAGTGGAAAGAAATAGTTTCTGAATAAGTCTTTTGATTCTCTCAAAATCCTACTGTTTCTGTGTCAGAAAAAATAACTTTTCAGGACACACCCCATCCTTCTTCTATTGTGAGATTCTTATGCATATTGGACAGGATAGGTGATACTTTGTCAAGAGATAAGACTCATTTGTAAAAAAAAAAAAAATATAATAGAAAACAAAGATGTCTGACAAGAAGTCTTGTTACTTGACATTTTCCTATCACCTAGTAGAATTCCCAGTAAAATACTATGCTGGTTTCAGACAGTAGGGCTTGAATGGCCATGGGAAGAGCTTAGGGCTAGTCCTATAGCTTGGGTTTGTAGCACTACATCTATAAATCTGTTTTAGTAAAATACCAGCAAGGAAGAAGTCCTGTTAGACAGTGCTCCTGGAATGGTTTTGGTGTAGACATGTGTCTTAGTTTGGAAAGACGTGTCTGCCAGGGAAAAGCCGTAACTTCCCGAGAATGGAGAATGTAAACCCCCTCGCTCAAGAACTATTATAATTTTGAAATTAATGGGCTTTCAGGCAAAGATATGGGAATAGGAATAACAGTCCTTTACTAGGAATATTAAAAATGTAGTAGTACAAAAAAGCAAACGAACAAAAAAAGAAAAACACTGTCAGAGTCAGAATATGACCTGATACCCTGTTGGTCAGGGTGTTGGAAGCAGTCCAATCAAGTCCTCCAGGAGTGACAGATGTGTCTCTGTTGGAGTAGAGATGATCCTGTAGAAGGGATGGTTAGATGGTGAGATGGGTCTGGTCTTCCTCTGGGAATCCAGTGGAAAACAGGCTGTCCTGCTGTTCAGACCCTCAGATTTTATCCAGGTAGGAATACTTGGCTTCTCCCACTGGGTGGAGCATCTCATAATGGAATGATGTAATTTTATCAGTCACGCAGTGAGCCTTAATGGCCCATTAACAGCAGATATCTCCTTGGAGGGAGGATGGGTGGTGGAAGAGATAAAGAAACACTGCCTCACCTGGTTTTAACAGCTGGCTCATTAACAGAAGGACACCCGCCCCCTCCCTCCTGGAGTTATGAGATAAAGAAAAACACCTCTTCACCTGATTTCAACACATGGGAATAGAATACATCTTGCATTTGCAACCCAAGACAACATAGTGGCTTATATTGTCCCAGGACATCATAAAATGGAGCTGGCAATGGCAGCCTGCCAGTAGCCAGGCTACTGGGAAGGAAGTGAATTTAGCTGTCACATTCCAGTATCACGTGGCTGCATAGCAAACAAGTCTCCAGATTATACTCTAGCAACAGAACCATTACTTCCACCCCTGGTATGCACCCGGAGTTTTAAACTGATGTGCTCTGCCCAGCTCCTATTCAAGCTTCTGAATCCTACTCAACACAAATGGACATTTCCTATCATTCACCATCACTCAAAGAAAGTGAATTTTGTTTAATTTTCACCTGAAGAGGTATAGAGTCCTCAAAGGACAGAACAAAACCCATAAAGGGAAAATACAGACAAACAAACAAGCAAACACGACAACAAATAAAAAATCAACAAAAATACCCAAACCAAACCAAACAAAAACCAATGAAACAAACCAACAACAAAAAAACCCACAGAAAAACCAAACCAAACCAAAAAAAACAACAAACCAAAAACAAACCAAGACCAATCCACTTTGGAAATGCTGTACTTGATTACACTCCCTGGCCTTGAAGAAAGGTAGATGAAAAGTGTGTTTCTTTCACTTTCAGTGCTAGAAGTCCCTTTTGGGAGTTCTAACAACAGAACTTATTGTGAAACTAGCTCATATAGCAACTGCTATTTTTAAGGGTCCAGAAGATAAAGCCTTGTCTCTTTTCTTAAAAAAGATAAAAAAGGGGAAATAATGTTAGTTTTGTACTGACTAGCAGCTGTCAGCTCAAGAGTAACTTCTCAATACTAGTTAATGTAACTTACTCTTCCAAAAAAATAGTGTAGCCCTCTAATTTTTGGGTCTGTGAAGTTTGCATTTATTATTTCATGGCATTCTTTTCTCTGGCATGTTTTTTATGGAAAAGAGGAAATACCTTATGTATCCTGTGGCTATGGAAATGTGTGCCATTTCTCAGTCATGTTTGGACTAGACACATATCCCACGTTAAAAATTTAATTCTCCCAACACTGGCATAAACAAATGTGGGAAATGTATTCTGGGTGATATTCTTTTCAGGATTATTCCCTTAAGAAGCTAATATGTGCTACATGAGACAGACAAGGGTGTATGAAATGACTCACTTTCAGAGTCTGACGGTTTAAAAATAAAATTACCTGGTTATCCACAGGCTTCATGAATAAAGACAAATACCTTGTAAAGTAGCAAAGCTTCAGAAGAGTGACTCCATTACTTTAAAGACTTCAGTGAAGTGCAGTGAACTGACTTCACAATAAATAGAGTTTGTAAATTGCAACCTGACAAATGAACTTATAGAAGGTGGAGGAAGATTTAAATATGACCTAATGAAATAATGTCTATTATGTATATTATTACTATGTTACAGTATCTCATACTGTATGAAAGCAATAGCCCATTAGGTAATGACAGCTTATTAGAGGAAAAAACTGGCATTTTCTTTATCTTCACTTGCTCCAACAGTGTTAAACAAGGAGCTTGTTTAATACTGAGACAAAGCAGCTGAAATAAATCACAGGAGATGAGCATATCTTTGGCTGGGTAGAACTGGGATTTTGAATAAGGATATCTAGCACAGCTGATACACACATCGTGGGAGTACAAGGATTAATAGCCACAATTTTAGACAAAGAATCTTCCATTAGATCAATCTCTCTATTATGCAATGGCTCTTGATTGCTTTTTTCAGTAGTTTATGTCATGATATACCAGAATAAATGCAGTCCAACCTGCATGCTGATTTAACTCACTGTAAGAGCAACCAGCAAGTTGCACTGGAGTGACAGAGGGTTTCCTTCTCTGCTGCCACCAGGTCTACCATGGTACCAGGCATTTCCTACCAAATGGGAAATAACTAGGGATCTCACTGCTATTTTTCTCCTTTTTCCCTTCACTCTGTGAGTGTAGGTGGTGATTTGCACTTCCTCAAGCAGGTTAAAATGATATGGCTGTGTACTCACCAGCCCCTCTCACAGCCACGCCACCTCTATGGCAACAAATGAACCGTGTGTGTAGCTCCTGACTGCCAGCCCACACAAGCAAAGCAAAGCTCATTGCGGGCTGTGTGAACATGCCATTCTGTAGGCTGAAGAGCTTCAGGAGTTCCTCTGCATATGATGAGATGGTTCTGCTGAAAGATAACAGTCTAATAGCTCCTGGACAGCTTGAAGCCTCCCAACATTATCTGAAGTTCTTTAGAAATAAGTACTTCATCCTATTGATACTCACAGGAGTATCACATATGTTGGTGACATTTCTTTAAGTTTGACAGGTCTGGTGATCCGACTGGAAGAAGTTTGGTAGCACATATAAATTTTCTGGCTTAATTTCTCACATTTTACTAGACTGACATCCAAATGTATTTTGTGCTGGTGCAGCAATACATTACTTGAGAGCAAACCTGCTCCCACTAAGGCCATTAAAAATTCTAAGTTGTGGGGAATAACTCAGGAATGACATTTACTCCTTCAATAGTATGCTAAAGAAATTGCAATATGAGGATTGAAATAACTTTCAAAAAGTCCAAGAAATGGCTATGGAATTGCTTAGGTGTTTTTAGCCAATGTTGCAGATTCTCCATCTAGAAAAAAATATTGATCTGGCAGATAGTTTAGGGAAATAAGGTTTTAGTTTTAGCAGCATAATATTTCAGAATAATTTCTGTAAGGCTCCCTTCAGGATTTATTTTTGCAAGAATTATTTTTGACATGAAAATAATATACAGAGAAGGTATCTCTGATATGTTTTGGGAACTGTTTATTTTACTCTGTTATGTGAAAATTGCTCATGAAGTGATCTGATAGCATCACATAAAACAGAAATGCAAAAACATTTCAAATGGGTAAACTATGTGTTGGTGAATGGTAAGAGGTAAAAATCAGGTCTGGTGACAAATATGAGCCTACTCTCTTGTTTTGTAGTCTGGTTTCTTTTTATACCATTTGATCTGTGTCTGCTCTTCCAAATTATGTTATTTTAATTAAGCAGAACTGTGCTGTCAGAAAGCAGTGAGTTCTTAGCCTGTGTCACAATCTTCAGACCTAAAATAATTGAGGATAGCATGAGGACAGCTGCATGCTCTTCTAAAAATACTCTCATGGATGACTTTTCCCTGAGTGAGATTTTTCAATAATTACTATATTCTAGCACTAAGCATATGGAGATGTCTTCGTGAGAAAATTGCTCTTGTGAAGAAGGCTTGAACAATTATATTCAGTTTCAGGTCTGGTCAGGGTGTAATGAATCATCTGACTGGAGAAAAGATCCAGCCAGGGTGGGAAGTATGCAAAGATGACCTTATCTTTTTCTTTTTCTTTTTTTTTTTTCCTTTTTTTTTTTCTTTTACTCAATTTTTCTGAAGTGAGAGGAGCCACACACCAGATGAAGTCTCTAGACTACTCTCTGTTTCTTCTGAGGAAATTCAGTTTCCATATCTCATCTGATCTCTGAACGATGAACCACCCTGACAAACAGGGCAGAGAAGGAGGCTTCTCATCTCTTTTGTCAGCTGCTCATTTCAAACAGGAATTTCATTTCAAACAGAGTTATTGAAGCTTTATTAAATGAACAGAGGAGGAACAGTTAGACAACAAGTAGAATATTGACCTGGAAATTATGAGAAATTATTTTCAATCCAAACCTTCCAGGCCAGAGAAAAGATTTTAGCTTCTTCTCTCACTCCACCAAGAGAAGATTTCGTGTTTGTCTTTGGCATGCCTGTGGGAAAATTGCTGTAGGTATCCAAGTCTGAATGAGGTTCATGGTGAGGAAACCAAGCCTCCAAATGGAGAAGGGATGAGAACAGAAAAGTTTTCATGGTCTTTTGTGTGGTTCCTGAGTATCCCTACCAATCCTTTGCAAGGCACTGAACAGCAAACCCTGATTGGAAAAATACTGTAGTTTTTCTGATACTAGCAGAGAACCCAGTAAAGTTCTGTCTTTTTCTGGGTTGGTTCATGGCATCTGCCTGTCCTTTATTTGAAACAGAATGTGTGTGTCTTTCCAGTTCTATTTTCAAAAAGAGAGACTGAAGACAAAGCTTTTTGTTATACTGCTTATTTTATACTGTTTAGAGTTAGGGTTACTAGACCTGTGCCTGCAGTCTGACCTATGTAATTTTTGTGGCACACTCGGTTTCCAAAAGATAAAGGAGACTTCCAAGGAGGAACAGAGCTGTGTAAACACAACTTTGGCTTTTGCAGTGCTCCCAAGAAAAATAAAGAAAGGAGCCAAACAATTCAAGGGTGATAATGGATTACTTGTAAAAACTTACACTTTTGCTTGTCAAGAGCACTCCAAACTGAGCTCTATCCTGAGCATAGCTGCTGCTACGGACCTGAATCCATCTCCTGAATCCAGGAGCAGCTATTCAGAAACGCCCCAGCCCGCCCCAGCCCAGCTCAACACACCCACACCCACCTCCACATCCCCATCCACACTCACACCCACCTCCACACCCACACCTGTGTGGCACTGTGCAGTCAGATTTCAGTCAGAGGACTGTGCCCATGCCAGCTGGCTGTTCTTGCCAGTGAAGATGATGGTTTGGAATGCAGAGTCAGCACTACATATTTTTGGTGTTTGCCTGGTCTCTGCTAACACACAGTCTGCTGTCCTGCCCTGCAGCTTGGTGTGGGCAAGGACACCAAGAGGTGGTGCTGGGAGCTAACTCCGCCTGAAGAGGCACAGTGATGGCTCTTAGTGTGGAGACAAGCTCAACACAGTTTAGATTAAAGGCACACTGTCCCATGATATATGTCAGCCCAAGCACTACACTGCTGTGCATGGTGTGAACTAAGAGAGGTGTTTAAAAGATAGGTCTCACACTAGTCTTGAGGCTTTTAAGATTGAATGCAATCAAATATGCTTTAAACTTTACACCTTACTTAATTTCTCATCTTGTATTCTCATACAATAAACTCAATTATCTCAGTGGTCTTTTTCAACCTAAATGATTCTGTGATTCTATGCTCCCTGACAAGTGAATCTATATATTAAATATCAAAATGTTGTGGTGAAAAAGGTGTTGCATGGAAACACTATAGAGTGCTGTGAAGCTCACCAAACTTGCCAAGACAGTTTAAAAATCACCAATAAGCACACTGAGGAGATGAAAATAAGAGATACTAAAGAGTTCATGAACCCACCCTAATAAAAATTAATACCTGGATGTTAAGCTGTATTCCAGCTAGAGCTTAAGTACTACTAATAATGAACTGGAATTTAGAAACCACAACCAAAGAGCAGGCAGTTCTCCCTCTCCTACCATCTCCAGATCACATCCAGATGCTGTCATCTGCTCTGTCTGAATGCAATTGTTGGTCTTGATACAGAGACAGGAAAGATAAATCAAGTTTCCTGTATATGGGATGTCTCATGGGGTGATAGGAAAAACAAGAGCAGGCACACAGCTGCAGCCTCAGTGGCTGAGATTTACTGGAATGAGGTGCAGCTGTGGGAGGAAACTGAGAAACAGCTCCAGCCAGGTGTGATGATGGGCATGGTTATATAATGGTGCACAACACAGAGATAG
This sequence comes from Donacobius atricapilla, assembly GCA_013397315.1. NCBI lineage: Eukaryota > Metazoa > Chordata > Aves > Passeriformes > Mimidae > Donacobius > Donacobius atricapilla. Next base: position 928,357 of record WBMY01000021.1, on the reverse strand, counting down.
ACATTTAAGCCTACAGTCAGACTTGCTGAGAGAAATTTGGAAGCTGCCTCAGACTCCTTGGGTGAGAGGGCTGTACTTACACAGCTTTAGAAGTCAAGGGAGAACTTTTGTAAAGTACTCATGTACCTGATTACTGGCTTCCTTCCAAATTCCCCTTATAATGCAAAAAAAATAGATAGAACTAATATTGAATTCATATCATTTATCACATGTAAATAGAGATTAGAAAACCAAATTATGTAGCAGTAAGTGAAAGTCCTCTGCTTATTTTTCATACTCAGTTGAAGACTAAATTTCACCCACAATGCCATATGCATATTCAGAGGTGTGACAAGTAATAGTGGGCAAGGGGAAAAAGAGGCTGGATGGTTTTGCTACAAGTGCAGTTTAGAACCATTCTCCTCTCTTCACAATAGGTTACAACCAAAGTATGCACGCAGAGCAGAGCATGCATTGTAACTAGGAGGGATGTGTTCTTGCCTCAGTACATTTGTATGTGATTTTTTTTCCAATGCAAACTGCAGTATATGCCTAAGAGATTAATCAAAAAGATGAAGTAATTTTAGCATCCATTCAGGAAATGCTCCATTAATCACGTATTTTTATTTACATTACAAAAAGAAACTGTCTGAGACCTGACTTCAGGCAGTCAGAATTTCATGTATTTGTTGCCAACAGTCTAATAAAAAGATCAAAATTGATTTTTTTTTTCTGTTGTTCCACACCAGTTTATTTCCTCAAGGCACTACCTGGTTCATACACTTAATATTTTGTATTTAAATCAATATTTTTGTTCCACTTACATTTGAAATCAAATATTCAAAGACTTGACCTATTATTCTGGGAAAAATGACTGCTTCAGATGTCTGTATTAAAATATTAATGAAAATATAACATTTTCTTATAACTATGACTTTAGTCTGCACTTTTGATTCTAATTAAAAACAGTAAATCTGACAGAAAAATCTTATTATATAGCTCCAGAATCGTCATAAAATGGGAACATTTCATACCTCAATATTGTTTTCCAGAAATTCAGCTTTAAAATAGGAAATTAAATAGTTTTAAAAGACATCATCATAAAGAATTCATGTTAGTCCTGTTCTTAAGAGTTCATTAATAGTAGTTTTGTATACCAAATCACCCATGGGTTTTATTTGAAACTTTTTCCATTGTCTATCCAAGAGTCCAATGAATTGAGACAAAGTGGAAAAAGCCTAGTATGTCCACAGTAGCCATACTCAGTGAGATTTTAGATAATATTTTCAACAAAACTTGAAGTAAACAATTAATTTTAAACAACTTCTCCTAGGATGTTTGAGAGGAAAGGTGCCTAGGAGGGATGAAACAACAGAGTTGCTTCTCCTGCTACCTTATTTTGTTGCTGCTATGTATTTATCATCTCTGACTCAGGAGAGCTTTTCAAAGCCAGAGGGGTAGATGTGGAGAAATACTTTCCAGAAACTTGACAGAATCATAAAATCATAGAATTATTACAGTTGGAAAAGAACTCCAAGCTGATTAAGTCCAGCCTTTGACAGAACACCACCATATAAACTAAACCATGGCACTAAGTGCCACATCCAGTCGTTTCTTGAATATCTCCAGGGATGGTCACTTCACCACTTCCATGGGCAGCCTTTTCCAATGCTTAATCACCCTCTCAGGGTAAAAATTCCTCCTGATGAGTTCAAGTGAGCTATATCTACTTTTGAGGCACATCTCACTTTTGAGGCACATCCGCGGCATTACCATTCAGACTGCACCTCCTGAGTTTGGCTACAAGGAACTTTGTATTCTCCACATAAGGAAGTCTGGCTTCAAGAGGAGAAATGAAAATTTAATCTTCCCTCCATTAATTTCGCCTGTTTCTTTTTTGTCTTTAGTGCAGATCTCTTACTGTGGGTGAGTGTTTTTGGCTTGTAGTCTGATATAAAAGGTTACGGGCAACAGAGATTTTTGCTATAATTTTTGAATGAAAGAGACTGTGATTTTCTGCTGTTGCTGTAAATCCAAGGAGGTCCAACTACACTTATGGTAGTAAAGACATCTGCTCACTGTGCTATATTTGAACTATATTGACGCTCTCCCATGCATTGAAGATGGCTTTGATGCTGAGGTATTTTCTCTCTCTGATAATTTATGTCAATGCAAGATTCCTACTGCGCCTACAAACACATTGGACAACCCAAACTCTTTGTTTCCAGCATGTTTCAGTTTTTCATCAACCCTCTCCCTTCACTTTTTTTGGCGATAGATGGGGGAATCTACCCTGGGAATGTGGACTTTGTGCTACAATGCAAGCGGAGACCTCAGTGATTTGCCTAAGAAAATTATTTAATAGGTTTTCCAGCAGAGGACTCCCACACCTAGTAATCTGTGATTTGACTGTCCAGATCGGGGGTCTGCCTGGAACCTACTGCATGCTCCTTTCCCCTGAATCTGGGTTTTATTTCCACAGTAGGGAGGAGTGAGATGAGAGGGAAAGATTGTGATACACACCCAAGTCAAAAGGCCAATATGTACACCAAGATTGGCTGCCACAAGTACAACTAATATAATCCCTGTTTTTTCCTCAGATAATCCCATGTTTTGTTTTCCTCAGTTTTAGCATGGGACTTTATACAAAGTATGGGGCCTACCTGCTGGATATAGCTCCTATAGCAATCAATCCAATATTTATGCAGTTATAAACTAGCTGTGAAACTTGTTCCCAGCAGCTGAAGAGAGGTCAAATTTTGTATCTTTGTATTCTGTCATATTCTTCCACATTTTTTTCAAAGCAGACAATTATCCAATGATCTAATCAGGTCATTCAACAGAGAATTTTCAGAGGCATTTAGGACCCACTGCTCAGGATATTCTAGGGCACTGGCTTGTGCTTTAAGGATGAGAAAGGATTTTTCCCTCAGATATTCATTCACCATGATTTTAGGGAATGTGTAGGGGCACCAAGTTTTCTCTTGAGGTATGGTTAAAGTAAAGGATTAAGCCCTGTTGGTAGGGAAGATGGACCCCAAACTGGTTTCAGTGTCTGCTAAGGGCTGTGCAGCTCTATCCTCTCTGGGTTTTGGTGGTCAGCATGTGCCCCCTGTGAGGAACTAAAGTAGAATGTGAAAATTCAGTAGTGAAATTGATGCGCTGAAGACATATTACCTCATAGATTGGAAGAGAAGATCTGCTACAGTAATTTGGATCCCAAATCCCCTTTGTGTTGTTGAACCTCCAAAAATCTTCTCTTGCCATCATTATTTCATGTGGAGAAGTGAACAAGACTGAAGACTGTCATATTCCTTCTACTGCTGAGAATATACGTATATCATACCCTTCAAATCTCCAACATGTTGCTGGACTTGCTGAATGTAAATTGCAAACATTTCAATAATTAAACCACAGAATTATTAAACAACTTGAGAGAGTCCAGCAGGAATATTGTAATTTTAATGCCTCAGGATAAAAAGCCCTCCTAAATAAGAATGTGAAATATCAAGAGTTGTGCTCACGAATGCAAGCTGTACAAGTCAAGAGTGCAGAACAGTTTGAAAAGGAAAAAAGCCAGACTTTAGTTTTACCTTAATTTGCATTCAAAATCTGTGCTTTTGGGCACATAGTACTCTGCTCAGCCTCTTTTATTGGTTTTATTGCTCTTTTCATTATGCCAGTTTTTCTGCTGGTGCTTTTTTCTTTTTTTTTCAAGATTAGTTTTTATTTGAAATTTTTATTTATTCTATTTATTTTTTATATATTTCTTGAAGAAGATTTAGAAAAAAGTTTCAGGTTACAAATGTAATTATGAGGCTGGCAGTCAGGTTGTTCTGACTGGATATTCCTCTCTGTGTGTTTATTCACTACAACAGGTTTAATGTTGGCTTTTCCACTACAGTGTAACAACCAAATAGAAAGTCACAGCGTACTTGGTGTGATCACATACACCTAATCTCATCTTCTTCTTTTAATTTCCCTTTGGTGGAAGCTTTCCTATAAAGCCATTTATTGCTTTGTTTTTCTTCCATTAATGTTCACACATAAAAGAGCATTATGAGAAAAACATCAGTGTTGCTCTAACCTTGTTTTTCTTTGTGTCATGAGCAAGACTGTAGTGTGAAGTCCAAAGAAACACCAAAGAATCATGAAATATTAATGTTTGTCATGTTTTCACATGGTGTCTTTAACTGAGGAAAAGTGATGCTAAAGCCAAATGAAAATATGTGTGTTGCATATGCTATTGGAAACTCTCAGCTGGTGAGGGGAATGGGTGACACAGCTCTATGCCTGAAAGCAGAGTTTTCATTCAGTGTTCCACAAATTCCCCTTTGCACAGGAAGAATTGCTATGATTTCAACAAGTAGTGGGGTGTAGAAAAGGTCGGACATTGGTCTGACAGCCAAAGAGAGGGTCCTGATTCTTTTTTATCCTCCATGATCCCTCGCCTTCCATCCTGGCTACTGCACAGCACAAGAGGTGTTCTCCATACAGAAGAGCAAGCACAGCCTGAGAAATGCTTTCTTCCAGGCTTTGTTCCGTGGACAAAGTGCAAGAAGTGCAGAAATTTAGGAAAGGCATTTTTCAGCCCTGTGCAGCTTCATTCTTGCAGCTTTCTATCAACCTTTACCTATTTTACATAACATTCATTCTTGTGGCATTCTTCTTAACTCACAACAACCAGTTCACTTGGTATTATATAAAAAGATTTTAATTTCTCCAAATGGAGGTCCATTTTTATTCTTTCTTTCCCATTACTTTTATATTAGTATTTGTCCCAGTTTAGGGCAAAAAGAGTTCAACGTGGGATCTTTCACTGAAAATGCATAAAAAATAAGGAAAGAGTGTGAATTAGATTATTTCTTCACAGTGCTCTCCTTTGCCTATTATGTTGCAGAACATAAAAACACTGAAGAGCTATTTTGTTTTTGTATCTGCCTGAAAAAGAAGGGATGGAGATACAGATGCATCTCATTTTCTGTTATTGTAGAGGCATTACATCAACCCATTTCTCCCATTTTGCCTTTTCCCAGAAAGGACTGATACTTGGTCTCCATTTACAGTGCCTTTCCTGTGAAGCTGCATGAACCTCCCATGCAGCTCCAATTAGACTAGCTCCACGTCTTCCTGCTGAGCTGGCTCTTCCCTGAAACATTTTCCCTTCACTCTGTCCTCAGATGTTTTTCTTTTTCCTTAAACGTGTTGAATTTTTAGGGGAGATTGGAGGGCCCTGTCACAAGACAGAGTAGGCACAGCTTCAGGAGGCCCCCTGGAAGCCCCTCTCCTTCTGGCACCATCTCCCCTGTGTTTCTCCTAGCAAGGTACTCACCCGTGGCTGCTGTGTCTGGGCACTGCTGCTCTTGCTGCTTCCAGGCTTGATTTTAATTGCACAGCTCCAGCAACTCTCCCAAGAGCGACTCAGTGGAGCTGCTCTCAACCTGACTGACATGAGAAGATGTGCTGCGTTTGGCTCAGCTGGAAGTGGCTTTTTCCATGTCTTTTAAGGTATTTTCACAATGGTCGTGGCTTGTTCATTAGGGAAGCGTTATGGCTCATAGGCACAGTTAATTAGTACTTATGAATAAAAGAAAAGCAGAAAGGAAAATTAGAGCAGTAAGAACAACAAAAACTAAATGAGAAAAAAAAACAAACAACAATGAAGCTATTGGAGCAAGACACTCAAAAATTAATTAAAAATATATTGATGTTGTAGATTTTACAGTGATTTTTCATTCCCAGTTTAACATAAAGCAAATACACACTGTCATGTGGTCCAGCTGAACCAGCACGCACACATGTGTGTGCATGTCTGTCTCTCAGGTGTCTCTGGTGCCAAACAGCCAGGAAACAGAGGAGTACTTCAATAGGGAGAGCAGGGCGACTGGGCACGGCTGTCACCAATGCTATCAAAAAACTTATAAAACCCAGCTGAGGAAGGACCACTAGTTTCATTTTACTTTGCTCCCTGTGGCTGCAACTCAGCTAGGTGTTTTTGAAAACTGTATTATGAAAAGCTCAGAAGCATGAACTGTGGAGCAGACAGGCTGCCCTCTTGATGGTTAAATACAGGCACCAAAAATCTTCCTGGAAAAAAGTTACAGCGTTTCAAACAAACCATCCATATTTGGAAGATAAATATATTCCAGGTGTGGCTGCTAGAAGGCAAGAAATTTGGTGAAGCTTGTTATTAAAGATTATACCATTACATGAAAAAACTCAAAGGGATTGAATAAAGCTAAGTATCATTTTGGGCATTACTGGCAATTTGAGTCTTTTGAGTCCTTGACTTTGCCATTCTACTTCTATTCTTTAAAAAAGAATTGTTTCTATGACTGTGTTCAAACTTCATCATTAGGCTCAGTACAGCCAATGCATCCTATTTATCCATAAATCAACACACTTTACATTGAGAAATGAATTGGTGGTCAGAAGAAATCTGCATCAGCTTGTGTGGCATCTTGAGGATTCTGAGATAAATCAGGGCAGAAAGAGCAAGGAGCTGTGGCAAACTTTGCTCTTTCTGTCAGAACAGAAAGCTATGGCTCTCTACTGACTTTTAAATTCCCTTTGAATAGCACCAGTGAGACATTTCAGGGAAGAAAATCTTCCCTTGAGCCAACAGTTGGCCACTCCTGTCTCTTTCTGTCTTTATCCTGGCATTCACACCCTCCCTACATGAAAGAGGGTTACCTCTTGTGCTGCTCTTTAATACCAACAGCCATGTTCCAAGACATGTTACCCCTGGAAGACCAATTTCCTGTTTGTGCCCTAGCAGTCTGGTGTCAGTTTCCCCTGATACTGGATTTTAGGCAATTTCAAAATCTACTGTCACAGTATGTCTTGCTGGTAGGCTGTCGAGTAAGGAGGGAACTCAAGATTCTCATTTTTAGCATTAGATAAAAGAGGAAAAAGCAACCATGATCCTAAATGACAAGTCAGATGATCCAGGACCGGGTGATAGGAAACAAACGCCAGGATGGGACTGAAATAATTGAAGAGCCAAAGGTTTTCTTTGCTGCCAGAAATAATTTAGTGAAGATAAAGGCCTTGTGCCCTCTTTCCCTCACAGCATTTCCTTTCTCCCAAGCTGGGTCAGATTCAGAGCTTGTCAAATAAATTAAACAAATCATATATAGTTCATAGCTTTCCCTTCACAAAATCCTCTTCATAAATAGTCCATGGATTTTCTTGAATCATTATGCCAGCTGTATAATTAGGAAGGAAAAAGGATATGTCATGTAAATTTCATCAAATACAATCTTTAATAAGTTGAGCCCTCTTAGCTGTAACATGAGCTCAAAAGTTGCTCTAAGTTTTTTCCTTCAAATTCTCAGTTTCCACCTGGCTCCTCTTCCACTGAGAAGTTCAGGGTATCTCCCTTTGCCCTGAGTCTAATGCAGACTCAAAGCTGCCTCTCCCATCAGAAGCAAACATTTTTATCTTCTCCTGCCAGTGAGGAGAATCTCATCTCTACACTTGGGCAGCAGTCTCCTAATTATCTCTGAAAGCCTCAGATGTTCCACCCAAGCTGGTCAGAGCATGATGCTAATAACACCAGGGTCTTGGGCTCAATCCCCATATTTGACATTTGCTTAAGAACTGACTTCATGATCCTTCTGGGTCCCTTCCAACTCAGACTATTCTGTGATTCTATGATAAATTTCACAGGTGAAAATCTGCTTCTAATGTAGCAATGATAGCACACAAGTGCAGGTATGCTGACAAAAAAAATCCAAATCTTGAATTTACAGGACAACTGATTTCCAGGTAGGAACTTGCCTGAGACATAAGGCTACGCACAAAAGTGGGACAATTCTCAACAGGAAGCAATTCCCTAAAATCATGGAATATAATGATGGGTGGCTTGCTCTCATCATTCACTTCATTGTCCGGTTTCCCTTCTTTTCCCCAGGACTGATTAGTCCAATTGTGCCTGCGGCCTGTAATAGAACTGTAAAACTGGACATAGCACTGCTCCCATAGGCTCCATAATGCAGCTGTTTTTTTCCTGAGTTTTAGAGGCACATAGACATTTAATTGTCACATGTCTTTGGCAATGTCCCAACAGATGCTCATCCGTTTGGAAATGTCCATCTTGTTAAGTTTTGAAATTTGTCAGTGTGCATTACTGTACGTGGGGGAACCTTGTTCACAAGGGTATTGAATACATTGAGGAGTCTGAAAATACTCTTTGGTCTATTATTCTGATTTAATTCCACCCATTCAAAATATCCTTGCTCTGATAAGCACATATTGTATTCAGTCAGGAACTGGCCATGACAGAGAGCACACGCACGCTGAAGGATGGCAAATTATCTGGGAATTAGCAGGGGGAAGTAATGAAGATTAGAACAAACTCTGTTTTATGCATTAGGCAACTGGGAAGGATAAACAAACTTCCTTTATCAACCTCTTTAAGTGAGATCTGAAGATGAAGAGCTGTACATTGTAACCCCAGGCAGCTGAACAGGAACAAACATGCCCCCTCATCAGCTTCTGAGCATCACAGCTGATCCCTGTGATATTTTGCATTGGCATTACTGCAGTTGGAGGAAGAACCTTATAAAATGAGCTGAGACTAGAGCTCTGGCTGTGTGGTACCATGGCCTCCCATCTCTACCAACACAAACCAGGTAGGAATACAGTCAAAGCCCGGCTGGTTTATGTGCAGCATGTGGGCATTCTTATTGAGCCAAATTTCTTTGTGTCTGAAGCAGCAGAGGTGTCCTGATAAAGTCCATTAATGGGAGCACTGACTGCAAGAATCTGTCCTCAGTACAGCTGGCTTCACATAAACCCAGTGTGTGACAGGCACGAGCACAAGAAGACAAAATGTAATTCTGAGAGGAAAGCTAGTGGAAGTTACTAAAAAAGTGTTAGTGGAGTTTGTTCTCCTGTTCATAGCTTCTGCAAATCCTGTTAAAAACATTCATCAATTTTTAGATTTTATTCAAGTAGAGAGACATGTTGAGACTGAAATTCTGAAAGCTTGAAAAAATATGCTGATTTTGAGTCTTGTGAAAGGGAAATTTACTTCTTCAGCTGTCCGTCACTGAGTTCTTGGATTACCTGGGGCACTCTGCATCTGTATCCCAGATGTGATGTGTCAGATGGGCCTGTCTCCATGAGAGCTCGATGTCCATTGTCTTGCTCCTCTCAGCTCAGGGGGTGTCCTGTATGTTTTTGCCTATCTTTTGAAAAATACACACACTTTCACTTAAATACTGCATTTAGTATGATGCAACCCAGTAACAGCCTGGCTAGTTTTCACAACCACCAGAATCCAATCACAAAAAGCAAAGAAATCTGAACACTAAGGACACAATTGGACTCCTCAAGGCTCATTCGCTACTTGGTGTTACACACAAGCTCTGGGGTACAGCAGTAGCTCATTACTTTTTATTTCAAACACCCGAACTTTGGGCTATTTTAGAAAGAGTTAGTGGCTTTTTCAGTTTCTAACGAAGGCTCTAGAGTATATTTTTCTCAAGTCAGCAAGGCATTACTGATTCTTCCAAAAGTGGTAGCAATTCATTATAAACTACTCTCTGTTTCAACACTGTAGATCATCCTCTGGTAGAAGGTCCCAGTAATGTGTCTGGGGGCACTTCAAGGATCTTTGATGGTTGATGACCCCTTATAAGACATGACAGCTGCCTCTCACATGACTGTAGTTGAGCCAGGTATACCCCTTCAGAAGGGATGAATACCTTCAGCAGAGTTTTATGCCTGAGCCAGTTGAGTAAAGGACATTGGCAGGATAAAAAGTATCACGTCACTTTCATAGGATCCGTTTCTTGTGTTTTCCCTCATCAGGTTCAAAATCCACCTTGTTGCTAAACAAAAGTTGGTTTGTCCTGGTCATTCTCTGGTGATGGATAGCACCCTCTCAGTCTGTTGTAGGTCAGAGGTTTCCCCACCACACACAAAACCCTCTTCTCTCCTCCCCTTCGGTTGGGGGATGCAAACCTGGCCTAAGCAAAGCACCCTTGCAATTGACCAATTGTCTGAGCCATTAACAAGTAACATTTCAGTCTCTCACAGCGGTTTTTGTGGATGTCCTCACTCAGACTAATCTGATGCTCAGCTCATTGTGGAAGGCTTGTCTAAATAAGGGGGTACAAAACACAACTTAAATAGTTTATACAGAGCACTACTCTATCTTATCAGGCATCAGGACAAGGAAGACTTTTGTGTATTCAGTTGTTGGTTAATGTAACACTATTCATCCTCCATGGTGCATTCCTTGTTTTAAAAACCAGGTACACTCATTTGGGACAAGGAACCAGGTCTATCTTTTATGCTGTCATCTTAAACTTCATTAACGCAACAACTGCTAGTAGAGAGACTGGAAAGTCTGAAGTTTGAAGAAAACATTACTTTCTGCTATTATGAAGAAAGCAAAAGACTTTGAAGTATTCAACCACAACTGATCTCAGCAATTACTTGAATAGATAGCAAAAGAAAAAAGAAAAAAGGCATTTGCTTGGGTTTTATGCTGTATTTACTTCAGTTTATAAAATCAGACTTTAGAGTGGAGTGTTTCTACAAAACGGAGTCTGAAGAAGCAAGGTAATTGGAATGAGCTTTCAGAAACAAAGTGCTTTAAGCAGAAATGTTTAGAAACTAGAGGGGGCCTTCAAATGACAATTTCAGATGCTGAGTTGCTTGCAACTAATGACAAGAGAGGAAAGGCAGTGTTTTGAACAAAGGGGCATAGTGAAAATGAAGACATTCAGACAGGGAATCAGCACACAGTGACAGACGTAACAAGAAAGATCTGATACAAATGGTTTATGTGAAATGGTACAAAGAAAAAACGACAGATGCATAAAATCCATAAAACTTTACTATTTAAATCAGTCTGAACTGCATGCTTATGAGAAGACACTACAGTGAAAAATACACTTCTACCTTTTATCCCAAAAGCTGTACCTTCCCTAAGCCTAACCAGCAAAAAAAAAAAAAAAAAGTCAGATCAATCACTAATGCAATTCCAGGTAATTTGGCAGACTTGCATGAAGACTAGATTCCAGCTTAGAATGTGTTCCTTTAGAGGTCAGGCTAGTTTCCTGGTCTCTCAAGGATAATCACTAACAAAGGGTTTTGCAGGGCAATAGTGTCCTCTGAATAACACAACCCTTAGAAATACCCCTTAAGGAAGGTAAAAAAGCATCATGCAAAAATAGCAAAGATAGAATGCAATTCAAAACGCTAGTTGCTCTCTACGACATGTGAAAGAGTGGTTTGACAGCTGCTCCAAAAGAAAAACTACAGGGTGAATCTTACCTGAGGAGAAGCAAGAGTCAATAAATGTGCAGCCCTATACTATTATTAAGGTCCTTTTTGCTACTCCTAGAAAAGCACCGATTTACTGAAAACAAACAAAACTTAGTGGCAGAAGAGATTGGCACAGACTCCTCTGCCTCACAGTTGCCCCTACAATGGACACACGTAAAGGAGAGAAAAGAGGATGTATGTTTAATGCTCCACACTCTTGGATCCTAATACTGACAGTAGAGCAATTCCAAGCTGCCTAGACACCACAGTACCTGAACTCTTTAAAAGCTTCATTTCCTTCATCTTCTCTCTACTTCCTTTGTTGTAACATCACTCATTAAGGTTTCATGGGAGGAAAATAAAAGGGCTGAAAAGGGTACACCAGAGTTGGGAGTTATCAAATAATATCAAGATAGCAAATTCAAGTTATGGCAATGGAAAGAAAGGATTGCAAGTGTGAGAAGGGAGCAACCTCAACAACAAAGAGCTCTTCATTGATCTTAAAAGAGAAAAGCATATAAGTAATGGAAATGAGGACAGATTGTTTAATAATTATAAAAGTAGCAGTAACAAGAAAACACAGAACTACTAGAGGAAAACAAATAAGGCAGTAGCTGACAGGAGTTAAGAAGAGACCGAACTGTTAAGTGCACCGGCATTCAAACAAAGGAACCACCCTGAACAATGGAAATGTTAGTCATGCAAGATGGAAGAAAACAACTGACAGCTGATGACACTGGTAATGAACTGTTCAGCATCTGTTTCCATTTCAGTATTCCCTAGTGAAGGCACCTACAAGCAAGTGTATTCACATCACTGACAAAGAAGATCTCTGCCTAGGAAAGGAGAAGAATGAACTAGAACCTAAGTTTCCTGCAAGTGATGTTCACAGTTTCTTTGGACCCCAAAGACTTACACTCTAAATATCAAAAACTGGTATGTTAACCTTGTACTAATATTAAAGGTATCAAAATTATATATAAATTTTTATAAATAAAGTAATTTAAAAAGTAGCTTCAAAAGCATCAGTAGTTGCTGATGTGAGAACTGGCAAGCTGAAATGTCTATTTTTAAATAAGACAAGGAAGAAGAGAAGCAGCAAGAACTTCTTGAGCAGTGTCAAAAACATTACTTTTCAATCCTAAAAAATATTTTGGAACAAGAACTCAGACTACATTCATTTATGCTTTCCACAGTAACTGACACAAGCACAAGTTATGTTAAACACTTTTTTTTGACAGTAATGAAAAAGCAGTAAATCAAATGGCTTTATCTTGATGTCTGATTGTCACAGGATATCCTTATAGAGCAAGACAAACGCAGCTTATATTAAGCAATTACTTTATGAATGCAGAGCTACCCAAAGTTGCTGGAAAGAAAAAGAAAAAAAGGCAAAAAAAAAAAGTCACAGTCTACTGTCAAAAGGGAAAGCTGTAAGGATGTACTACAGAAGTAAATCCTATGATCGGTTCCCTAAATATTCTAACAACTTAGGTAATGGAATCAACAGGCAATATGGAGTTTGACTCTCTCAGAGATCAGTATTCAAATTTAAAAAAATACCTTAATAAATTAAAAAGTTATTTACAAAAACATAATTTAATACTGGTAAGTAAAAGAATCATTCAAAACTCACGCCTGAATCCACCACTGCAGCAAACCCAACCTCGTATTTTTGACACCTTGAACGTTGTAACATAGCAAAGGGCTATGAAGTATTTAACAGTTTAACTGCTAGACACTATTTATGTAACCTTTTTTTTCTCCAACACAATAGAGTTATAACCACTCTAGAGTGTGTTGGATTAAAAAAAAAAAAGAAAAAAAATCCACTTCGCTCCCCAAAAAGGTTTTTCACTTGCCTCACACCTATGAATCTTCTCCACGTTTTATCAAACCCTACAATTCAGGAATTTGGAAGTCTTTAACAATTTAAAAGGGCAAAACACTGCCATCTCCTGGAGCAGGTGGAGCTGGCAGTTCTCTGAATATTTGCATTCTGCTCTCCATCTTACACTGTTTTCTATGCACTGAAAAGTAACTTCAGATGTTGAGTTTAAAAATAAAAGCAAAAGTCTACAGTAGCATATCATCCACAAGATTAATCTTGGTGGCCTAAGTTCAGTAGCAACATAAAACCAGGTCTACTCATCCACCTCACCAAGTTCTACATGCTTGAAAAACTTAATCAGCCCTCCTCAACAAGCACAAACCCTGAACAGGAATCTCTGTACAAGTAGTAGTTTGGACAAAACCCGACCATGACAGTTTATTTTCATTAAGAGCACAGCCCAATGGAGGTGCAGTTGACTCTTGGTCTTCAGTTTGAAATCTTTCTGCCATGATCTTGCTTTCACTTTTGAAGGTCCCTATTCCAATCACATGCTTTCATACAGTAGCTTCCAAACACCAGCCTTTGAGAATGTACTAAATAGTTTATTAGTATAATCTAGTCAAGCAAACACCTCTGCTCTACATTGAACAACTTGTACCAGTCCATAGGAAGGAACATTTTATCTACAAAATCTGTACCTATGAAATTATCAGGTGACTACTGCATCTGCTACCATTTATGAGTTAAAGCAGTATCCCCAGTACCTTACCAGAAGTGCTTCCAATAAGGGCAATAAACAGCCCGTTATCAGTAACTTGGGACACACCTAGCAGTAACAACTCTTACTGTAGGTAGCCTGCAATCAGAGCTATATAAAGGCTCTTCCATTCCCCCAGTAGCACCGTCTGCTCTGGTGCTCAGGTCCAGGGCTAATTTGAAGCTACCTTAGGGGTCCAGCGCTAATGCCATTCCTGTCAATTGCTACCAGGATGCAGCTCAATTTTTTTGTTTAACTGGATTATATCTGAACTAGGACATAATGTAGCTGCAAATGTTTTAAAATTAGTTTTCTAATACTGACTATACAGAAGACAACATTTACACTTTTTCCTACTAATCCATGTCGGGAATTTGAAGCCTTTGTGAATGCTATTCATTTTTCTGAAAAACTACCAAACCAAAACTTTCAGAGAAGCCTCAGTACAGCACAAGGGCGGAATGAGGATGAAAGCAAACTGGCAGGACATTAGCATGTGTGGGATGGAAGAGCCAGCAGGTAAGCTTACATCACCACTTGGATACTACAGCTAGAGTATACTTGACAAGTGCCATTATTTCCTCCTGGTCATGTCAGCAGTACAAGTAATTTATTATGCCTCATGCCCACTCTTATCTCAGAATTTCAGTTAATTTCATACTTTTGCCACCTTCTGCTGTTGGGGTATTTTGCTTAGCCTCCTGAGTCATCTTACCCAGTCAGGAACAACCAACCCACAAGGATGAAGTTTCAGCAGATTGTTTTAAAAGTACTCTTGAAAGAAGACAGCAAGTGTTTTTCTTTGAACTTTTAGTTTAATTCTACGGTATTTGCCTTTCTCCTATTCTGCAATTACAGCTGAGGTTCATAGGAATAGCTTCAGAGGTTCTCAGCGACCAATGCTAAAACTCCATTTTTAGATAAACTCAAGTTAAAATTCTGGAATTTTTTTGCCATCGTATTTCAGGTTCACTTTGCACAGGACAAGTTTTGATGTGATGGATCTTTACAGGAGAGGGACTTAGGCACCTTAATAAAAGAATTCCTTTAAAATATAATATCTTCAATTCAACAGTCAGTTTATTTTCCAAAATAAAAAACCCATGCATAATTCTAATATACAGACTTTGATTCTTACCAAAGACATGTTTATAAATATTTTTTTCCTTTTAATAAAGATCTCTATCTACAGTCCAGATCCTGAATGCCAGTCTGCCCAATCATTTTTCAGGAAAACGAATTTCACTGAAGAAAATGTAGCTCCATATTGTTTCAGGTACTGGAAAACAAGTGTACTACAGAACTAAATAATGGTCTCTTCAGGCACTTGCCATTTGGCTAACGCAGGTTTTAGAGTTTCATTATTTATAAAAAGCAACAAAATTGCAGTCTTTACAGCCATCCACATGAAAAAAGGTGCAAATCCAGACATTCATGTCAGCCATCTTGCTAAGAGAAAATGCCGTATTTCTTCTCCAATTCTTCAACAAAAGCATCTTTTAATCCCATGTGGTTCACATGATTAAATAATACTTGTGTAACTGAAAAAGAAAATCCCAACATGAACTGTTATTTTTGTGATTTACATTCTTAAGGTAAATTAATCCAATTCTTTCCTTGGTGAGAGTAAAGGGCATATGGATTATACAGCTGAAATACAGATACATTTTAAAACTACTGGGAGGATGAACTAAAGTAGTAAAGCAAAACTCTCACTTTCCTTTGATGCCCAGGAGCTACCTAACAACACTTCCTTAAGCAGGTGCATAAACCAGGCAACAGACAGCTTTTAGTTTCTTTACTATCTTGACACTGTGCCACTACATGCATAAGACAAACATTAATGCCAGCGGCAGATAAAGCCTACATCAGGTAAAGTCATGAATGCCACTCCTAAGAGGCACTGCACTTCAGTAAGTAAAGTTATTTTATTTTAGGGAGATTCATGTTTCAAAAATTTTTAAGTGTAATGGTTATTAGTATTACTCAGCTGTAGATAGTAAATTTAAATTTACATGGTCCCAGAGAAACCTTTTGCTTGTGTCTCATTATTACACAGTCTGTCTGGTGTGCTAAATAAAGAAAAAGTCTGACACAAATCCCACTTTTATAAACATGAATTTAAGCCAACGTCAACACAAATTGCAAACTAATGTGATGCCTCCAGAACAGGACAAACAACCAGGCTGAGTGCTTTAGGGATGTTTGCATTCTTTTGCCAACAGAAAACTCAGGATCTGTCAAGAAATAGTTGTAAATAGTGGCAACTGTATAATCTGGGTACCTTGGATCTCAGATGTAGGATTCATAGAAATTCATAAATTTGTAACATTACCAGCTACAGACTGACAAGCTGGCAAAGCTTATTTTATAAGAATAAAATGCAGTGGTATTACTGATTAAAATAAGAGGATTTAGCTGTAGTTTTCTAGTCTAAACAATAAATAAGGAGTCAAAGGATTAAGAAAAATTACATGACATTTACATTAACTTCTAAAACAATAAAAAGCTAGACAACTAAAGTGATTATGACACAGAATAAACAAGAATAATACAAAGTTTTACATATTTTTGCCAGATTCTACAGTATCACAAAGTAAGTTTACAAAGACACTACCAAATTACTTACTTTTTTTTTCCGAATCTGACATAAACATTACTGCCATGTCAAATCTTTTTAATTCAGAGAGCCTCTGGAGGATTTCAAGGATGAGTGACGGCTCCTCTTTCCTGAGGAAGATTAGTACAAATACAGAAGTAACCACTGTTGATTAGAAATATTCAGTAGCTGCAAGCAATATTGAAGAATTCAAGGACATGAAAATAAAGGACCAATAGAATTCCTTCCTCTTTCATATTCCCTATCTTTGCCTTTCCTGTTCATTTGTCCATTCACAAAGTGGAAAGTCAATATCCAGAAACCTTTATGTAGGTATTATTGTTCTACTGAGCAGGAGTGAAGAAATTCAAAAACCTAGACAGATGCAAACTGGCTGCTGGTCATGTACAGAATACCTACTACATGATTTAATGCTTACACCTGGCCATAACATCACTCTTTTTATAGGTATCAGGTACTGTGAAAGGAAGCAGCATCTGTGGCTATAGGAAGCTCGTTGAAAAGCTGAGCCAACTATAGTTGTTTTAATTTTCATCCATACAAAAAATTCCTAGATTGTTTTCCTTTTACATTTTTCTGGTCAACAGTAATCAGGCACTGCCTTTGTTAGAAATATTAACAAATACTGTTTTTCTTTCATAACTTCACATTTCTTTTGGAGGGAGATAGGACTCTTACCTTACAGCAAGCCATTTCAGCTTCCTAGATTTTTTATGTTGTATCACCAAATGCAGGACTGTATCTCTAAGACAGCATTTTCACCCATTTGAATGGATATTTTACTTTTTAAGGAAACCAAGGGAAAGGCAAAAACTGATTTATGCTTGCTCATCTCCATAAAACAACACCAAAACGCATCAAGTGTGTGCTTCTCAGACCGTGTAATTCAGAAAAGCAGTACACTGCCTCTGACAGACAAAATGAACTTTAGGACCCAAATGGTAGCATGGATAGAAATTTCAAAAATAATTTGCTAGGTCTAGTCATATCAGAGCCTCACTCTGCAGTACACATCTGCTACAGGCAACTGTAAAATGCCAGCAGATAATTAAGTCTGAATGCATCACAATAACTGTAGCATAAAACCAAAACCCTCTGAATTTCTCAGCTTTAGAAAGTTAAAATAGAGGACAATGTGCAATTTTATGTGCTCTCAGAACATACACACAGTAATATGAACAGAAGGTACTTCATACAGACTACTGCGAATTTCTGGTGCTCTTTTAGTAAAGCACAATTCAACAACACTCAGTAAATGTATTTTTTCACTTCTTTTCTACCTGATTTTTCATGATGAGTTTCACTTCTCAAGAAGTAATTATTGAGTAATTCCAATGATTTCATTATGCTCATGTAATGCTGTGTGCTGGGAACAATTCTGTAAGCCCAAGGTTGGGACTAGAGAGAACACAAAAAACCCCCAAACAACAAAAACAACCTTTCCCTACAAAAACCCCCAAACCTTTCAGAACAGCAATAAGCAAACCTTTCAGAACAGCAATAAGCAATGTAAAACAAAGGAGGAGTTGAACTTACTCAATGTAGAAGTCATGCAGAATTTTCAGGATCTGGTTAAACAAGTCTGGATCCAAGGATTTCTGAAACAGCTTTGCATAGAGGGAGGGCTCTATTTGCTATGGAAAAAAGTTAATTTTAAACAAAAAAATAAAACCGAGTCATGAGAATTACATGCGCATTTTTAGAAATTCATGGACAATGCTGAAGTGCATGAAAGCAAAAAAACCCCAAAAATCACACAATTTGACATCAAACAACAATTTTTGCTTGTTTGGGTTTTTTGGTAATGGTAATTTCTAACTTCTCTTTAAAAAATTCTAAGTGATTTTTTTTCAAAATATATGTAGGGAAAAGTACACGTTAAATAGATTGCTGTGTTTCGAGCAGTAGCTCAGTTTAAAAACATCACTATGTCTAATTACCCTAGAAGCACTCACTTGAAGAATTCAAATTTAACAGAGTTACTAAATGTATTTAAGCCTTTAAGAACAAGGGCCTGTATTTAAAAAAAATGCAGAGGCTGTACTTAAAGCAAATAAAAAAGAAGAAAAACTCAAATGCACATAAGACTACTTACTGTTATGTGAAGACAGTTAAGAAAAGGGACTATTGTACACTTCAGACACTCTAAACATAGCTATCCCTTCCACCTAAGGTACAGTTTCTTCAACTGACGTTGAAGAATCTGTCAAACACTGTTGATACTCTACGTTTCATACCTTCAGGTACAAGTACATGTTTTCGGGGCAGTCTTTCAGCTTCCTGAAGTCAGATTCAAGCTGGAAAGAATTTGCAGGAATGGGAGGAATGGGAGAAGCAGCCACATATGATCTTCTGATGTCGTTTTCTCTCTGTTGGCTTGCAGGAAAAGATGGATGCAATGCTGATGAAATGCCCTTCACATTTACAGGCAGCCTGTAGAGATATTTTGAAGCACACAATCAAATCAACTTTTAAGGAAATTCTATAGTAAGATGAAACCAGAGATCTTTCTATTTATTAAAAGCTAAAATAATAAAAACTTTTTTAAAAAGAATGTGCTTTAGTTTAAGCAGATACTTTAAAATTCCTTCAAATTATACAAGCTTTATATTCAATTCACCTTTTCTTAAAAAAACCACATGTGCAAATACTTAAATTTACTCCGCTTCTCTCTACTTTGTTTCTGGAAATAACTGCATTTTATAGGTTTCTCCCATATATACCTGCCCAAAAATAATCACATCTTCTGCAATTTCATAATGCAAAACAGTAATGTCAGACAGATAAACTAGTTTCAACATTGATATCAGCAGATCTATTTTTTGTCCTGTAATTTGTCATTTAAGTCCATTGATCTTTTAGAAATTAAGAAATTGCTAACAATACACTTTTTTCTTCAACACTTCACATCCATCTAACCAAGCTAGAAAAGGTGGGTGGGACCAGTGTTTTCTAACAGAAATTCTTTAATAAGGATTCTTTATATTAACAGAATGAGGCAGTGTCAATGCAGTGGACAAGTTCTTGAAGTGAGCAAGGATAACGCTTCTGTACTTCAGCCTAGTTTCAGCAACAGACTTGAGTTTGCCTAACTAACACAGTGTGACTTAGAAACAGTACATCTGAAGCTACCACCTGCCTCAGGAGAGGAAGAGTGGTGACACTCATCTGCTCCCCTTCTCTCACACAATTGGGGTATAAAGAATGCCTGAACTCTGTTCAAAATGTCTTCTAAAAGACTACAAAGAAAAGTTGTAAAAACAGATAGAGTGCCCAAGCAAGAAAGTGTACAGCATGCAGGGAAATATGAATTCCTTTATATTTGCAATGTAAGATTGAGTTTTCCATCTGACACTAAATAGATCATGTTTGTCTCAACCACTGTGTGGTCAAAGAGGCAGATGTGCAGTTTCTTTCTACATTTCCTTTTTAATTCAGATTCTCCAAATTATCTTCAATACCTCACCACACGTAGACAACTGGAAATGAAGATTTCATTTCAACTACATTTACCTTTTTAAAAGAGGATCAGAATTACTATACTTACTGTAATAGTGATGTATCACTGATTTCTTCTATTTTCAAGTGCTTTGCTTTTGGAATATCAACTGTAGTCAACACATCATCCTGATCTAGAGTTTCTGTTTCTTCAACACTCACTGAATTCCTCCAGTTATTGACTACAGTAGTGCTGGGCAAGTCACCATCTGATGTATCATCATCAACTTCTTCAATATCTATTCTTCGCAATGGCTTCTAAACAGAGCACAGACCTCATGTCATACGTGGACTCAATGTAAGCGTTTAAAGAGATGCCAGACACAGCTATGCGTAACTTTAAAAATCATATGATAACCAGTTACCTCTGTGGTGGTGCACAGGGAGGAGGACACTTTGCATAAAGGTAAATGGCAAAACCAGGAAACCATAAAATTCTACATGAAGCCTGATATGATAATTTTATTGATTTATCCTTGTAAACCAGTGTATCCTTACCCTAGTGGATCTTCATATGCAATCTGTTTTCTCAGTAATAATTAAAAGTGTATACCTTTTTCCCACTAAGGTTGAATAGGCGAGATCAATCATATACTTTGTCCCATTATGCGGTCAAGCTTTGTAATTTAGCAAAAGAAAAAAAACCAAAAAAACAAAACAACACAGGCCTTGGCCCACAACTTACAATTTTCATATAATAAATACCTGTAACTCAACCTTGCTGATTGACCAAATTACATACATCCTAAGGTAATTAATTCCACCACATGCTAAAATGCTTCAGTTCACTTAATCTCTGCATGGTCCCCATTATTTTTGACCATCACCTAGTGCCACCATCACAGGTCTTAGAAAAAAAGCTCTTATCACTTCTTACTTGAGAATTTCATTTCCTGAACATGAACATAGAATGTATTGCTCTAGAAATAGAGGGAAATGGACATGATTAAACATACTCAACAATTTAGACTTCTAGGAAATGGCACTACTAAAAGCATAGCTGTTTCATCTATACTTATTCATAATAATAACAAGAGGAGTACAACCAATCTAGCATCTTCACTTAATTTAGCAGCCTAAGCGAACACTTAAAAAATATAACTGACTATAGTATTTCAACTACTTCACAATAAATTCATTTATGTTTGAAGAAATGATGTTTCCAGTTATAGAGAGGACATAATAGTCCCCCCTCTCAAAGGATCAAAACAATCACACATTTTCTCCTAAAACTATCCACATGAATTGTGTTATTTATGAGGGTAAACAAAGGTTTTCAAATAGCATGAGCGCATACACATACAAAGTACAAGCACTCTTTGTATTTACACAACTCATTGCTGAATGTATAAAGATTAAATGTACTAAAAGAGAAAGCCTAACACACAAAGAATTATATTTTTTCATCTATAACCCATTCATCTGACTATACCCACTGATAATTCGTAGTCCAAATACATTGCTTACTGAAAACCAGTATCCAGCTGTCCTGCAGTTAGGAATGAAAACGCATGCTCAAAGCTCTTTGGAAAGCAGCCCTACGTGACAGCAGCATATGACAAAAGTAGGCAACGTCTTATAACCACTATGGCTGTAGAAAATTGTAAACGGCAGTAGAAATGAAGGAAAGTTTACACAGAGCTTCTCAATTCTCTCCCATTTACTCTCAACTGCACTGTTACTACGGGCATAAGGCAGGGTTTTGGGGCTGCCTGCCTATTCCACATTATAAATGTATGCATACACCATGTTTGCTGAGGGTGGTACTGCAGCCTGAATGCTTACACCACCTGTGTGATACCTTCAGCATTTTCATGTGTGTATGTTCTTGAAAAATACCAAGAGAGTAAAATTATAAATTTTTGGTTTTCCACAGGCCAGGCTACCAAATAGGGGTTAGCCTACAATACAGAACGTATATTTTGACTGTAAGCTCTACTTTTCCCATCATAATAGAAAGCAATTCACATAACTTACCGTTGATTTAATCTGTAATGGATTATCAATCATTTTCACTATATTTTTAATTTCTGCTTCTTTAATCAATACTGCAGGATATTCTTGGCAAGTCCGCTGCTCCTTCTCAGCTAATTCCTGAAAAATAATGGCAAGTTGTCCAAAAGACCAGGTATTCCATGAATAAATACAAGGTATATTAAAAATAATGTAATAAAGAATAAAAACTTTCTAGTACTATAGCCTTAGACAAAACTCCTAAACAAACAAAATCCCACTGTACCAGAATAGGCATACATACACTCCTTATTTTCGTGAGTTCATTTATTGCTTGTTTATTTCCGGGTTCCAGCTTCAGAACAGCTTCAAAATCTGAGTGGAAAACAACACATGAACTGTAGATATTTCAAGTTACAACATACACATGGCAGATTTTTAAACCTTCTATTTTCCTATCATAGCTCTAAAAATAATTAAAGGCAGGTAAGTAACAGAATGGGCAAGGTTGGAAGGCCAGTAGGTCATCTGGTCCAACCTCCCTGCTCCAGCAGAATCATCCTGTAGCACTATGCACAGGATGGCATCCACACAGGTCTTCAATATCTCCAGTGAGGGAGACTCTACAATCTTCTCTGGGCAATCTGTTCCAGTGCTTGATCATCTGCACAATAAAGAGGTTCTTCCTCATATTCAGATGGAACTTCCTGTGCATCAGTTTCTGCCTGTTGCCTCTTGTCCTATTGCTTGGAACCACCAAGCAGGGCCTGGCTCCATCCTCTTGACACCTTCCCTTCAAATCCTGACAGACATTGGTGAGGTCACCCCTCAGTCACCTCTTCTCGAGGCTGAACAGCCACAGCTCTCTGAGCCTTTCCCCAGAAGAGAGATGCTCCATTTCCCTGATCATCTTTGTCACCCTCTGTGGGGCCCACTCCAGGGGTCCATGTCTCTCTTGCACTGAGGAGCCTAGAACTGGACACAGCACTCCAGATGTGCCTCACCAGGGCTGAGTGGAGGGGCAGGATCACCTCCCTTGCCCTGCTGGCAATGCTCTTCCCAATGCAGCCCAGGGTACTATTGGCCTTCCCGGCCGTAAGGGCACTGCTGGCTCATGGACAGATTGCTGTCCACTAGGTCCTTCTTGCAGCAGGTCAGCCCCAAGCCTGCGCTGTTGCAGAGGTTATTCTTCCCCATGTGCAAGACTGCATTTGCCTTTTCTCTCCAATCTGTCAGGGCTCCTCTGGAAGGCTTCCAGCCCTCTAGGGTATCAGCCGCTCCTCCAAGCTTTGTGTCATCACTTAACTTACTGAGGAGGCATCTGCCTCTTCATCAAGTCACTGGTGAACAAGTTAAACCACAAAGGGCCCTGTATTGAACCTTGAGGGACACCACTAGTGACAGGCCTCCAACTAGACCCTGTGTCAAGCTGGAGGCCTGTCACTGATTAAGATCTGGGACCTGTTGGTCAGCCAGTTCTCAATCTACCTCACTGTCCCCTAACAAATCATCCTAATGCCTGTATCATGACCTACCTTTTGAAAGAACTTTTCAAACTATTACTTAGTACTTACCATAAACAGCAATAGCTGTAATTTCACACAAAACTCTCTACCCATTATGTGGGCACCAAAACATGAGTTTTTATACATATTCAGTGAAATCCAACAGGAACCACTTAACTTTTGCACTGATAATCTCAGTAAGTCAGGACAAAAAAGGATCAGGATGTCCTTATACTGGTCTCTTACCTACCACATTTAGGCTAATTCAAAATCATACCTTGAATAGCTTCCTTTAGTTTTCCGAGAGCAACTCTGGCAGCTCCTCTTCTGGCAAAAGCTTTAGAATAGGAAGCATCTAAGAGCAGAGCTTGTGTGCAGTCATCTTCTGCCTCTTTGTACCTCAGCAAAAACATAGTACAAAATTAAGCTGTATCTTTTGGTATCTCATAACAAAGTGCTGACTCTTTTTAGCATTACAAAAATTCACATCCTCTGTAAAGAAGAAAAAAAACCTTAAAGCTTGTCAGAGCAGAATCCACTTTAAAAATTCAACAACAGCCTTAAAATCAAAGTTAGTACCATGGCTTTGTAGTTCTGAAAACCAGAATTATCATTATAAACAAAGAAAATGTCCCAGAAAGGAGAAGCAAGTATGCATGAGAATAAATTTCTCTGCATTTGAATTCAGGGACTTGTCCTTAACTATTTCAGAATGAGAATTCAGAATATCCTTGCATTAAGGAAATTTGCTTCATTTTAATATTAATTTCCTCATCCCAATTGTATTGTTACATTAGATCATGATTTCACTATGTGCTTATTAAAGTATTTTCAATCATTCCTCTTCTCCATGTACAAACTATCATTAAATTTATACAAATTAATTTCTATTTGCTGTTCTCATCAGTAGCAGTTTGTAAGAATACCAATGGGCTTTTGTTGCATTCTATGTTTGGTCCTCTTTTAAATGTAAAGACCCATGATACAAGATTTATCATACAGAATCAATTTTCTTGCTTGGTCATTCAGTAAAGTATCGCCTCCTCTGAATCTCACAGATGATTATTTGCATTCTGATGTCCTTTATATTACAGGTGTTGTGTAAGAAATACTATCCATGCAACCCACCTTATCCTAATTTGTGATCACTACACTATCTCTACACATACTCAGCCACGTCACATTAAAACAGATGACCAACATAACCCTCTGCTCTCTGCTTCTCATGTTACCAGCTTACAAGTTTAAAATTACCACACCGTCACAAAGTGAAAAAAAGCTCATTCCTAAAAATTGTTCATATGGAACTTCTCTAATTTGCTGGAAAGCATGAATTTCCCTACAGTTTCTTGGTTATTTGGATAAAACTTAACTAAAAATAGACAAGCAAGACATACATGCCTCTATCAGTGAAGTTAAAAAAACATTTTTAAAAGGTAACAGTTTCCAGAAAGAGCTTTTATTCATTCCCTCCAAAGTCGGAAGTTATAATCCACTTCTTTTTACAGTGCAACATATAGTAGCTGACTGGGTTTCACAGTCAAAGACAAAGCTTAGGGCAGTTCCTTTCAGAAGAGTATCTGAATTTTGCACATATAAAAGAACAAAAATCCAACCTCAGAAACCATTCTTTCATACTGGTGCTATTTTCCTCTCTCAGAACTTGCTTCCTACTAATTGCATTTCAAGATCACACATAACGATTTGTTCCCTCTACTGCTTTTAATGTGATTTATTCTATACTGAATTCTTACAAAAATGAGGAGTGATAGTAAGTCAAGCGAACATCTGCTGGATCATTATTCTTCCTGATTGACAACAAACAAACAATACAGCATGTGCAATTCCACTTACTTCTCAATCTTTAGGTAGGCCATGGCTCTGTTAGCTGGCAGAAGTGCATTGCTGCCATCTGCTGCGATACCACGGGTGTAACACTCTATTGCAGCCTCGTACTTCCCCTCTTTGAAATAACCATTACCCTGGAATATTTAGGTCAGGGAAAAAAACAGCATTGAGAAAATCTAGTGCAATGAACTTTTTCTTATCTTTTTCTGCAGAGAGGGTCACAACATTATGAAGATGAATGGCAAAGAACACCCACATCAGCGCAGACAGTTACAGCATATTTCTTTCCATCTAAGTTTGGAGGCAGAACACAAAAAGTATCTTAATACTTTCTAATACTTCAAGGATAAAAAAAAACTTTGCTACATGCATAGTTCAAATGCAGACATGTAAGTTTACAACTAGTTATTTAACTTCATGCTTGATGTGCAGGATAAGCTACCCTGTACGTCATAAATTTAAACACAAGCTGAGCATTTACAATTCCCCTTTTAAGATGACTTCTGCACTTAAAAAACTCATCTTTATCCTGCTCCACTAAACTTATCCTCAAATATTACTTGAGTCCAAATGGGGTTTTTTTGTTTTCTAATTAATGCCCCATACAAGAAAATTACATTACTTTTTTTGGTTCTGGGGAATTAAAATTACCTTTTGCTTGTTAGTACTAATTTGAAGCTGCACATCTTCTCTGCTACTACTCTACTGACTGACAAAAAACCAGAAAGGCCCTAGTACAGACTTCACAAGGCTCCATGTTGCAGTGAGTCAGCTTTACTGCCAGTGAAGTATTGCATTAGACTGAAATTTCTCTTCTGACTCCTATTCAAACTCTTATTCCTTAACGCATACTTTCATTCTTATCTGACTAATTACTTCAATGTAGCAAACCTGAATAATGATAAGTCAGAAGCTGCATAGTAAGTGAACAAAAAAATTTTGGTTTACATGGTAATGTTATTTATTTATTGGAAGAGTGGTGAGACTATATATGCAGAAATACATTTTTACTGTCATTGTTGCCTGCACCCCCAATGTCCTTTTCATAACTACTATCTTTTCAAACCTATCAGAGGTTTGAAAAGAAGAAATAGTCCACAACTCCCCTTGGACAAGCAAGCATCAAATCAAGATGCTTATAATATTGGAGAAATGAGATCTTTGTAAAGTGCAGTTTAAGCTCTACTTGTCTTACCACACATTTAAAATTTTGCATATACAATTTCGGCTGTAAAAGCTACCTTTTATGATTATTCCTCCAGACAAATCCAAACAGAACTCACTGTCCCATTCACCTTCCTAGAGGCCAAAATGGGAAACATTTAAGGTAACACCAAGGACATTCCATGTATGAATTTCAAGGCAGTATCAGGTTTAATTTATACATTTGCATAACTACACAGCACAACACAATCCTTTTCTTTGCTAGGTTCCTCCTGTTCCACCAGAATCTGTGACTTACCAGATCTTTTTCTGCAATTGCCTTCTGCTTGAGCTGCTGGTCTTCAATGCGCTGCTTCTCTTCATCAGTTAATCCTGTTCTGACTGCATCTTCAAACTCTTTCTGTTCTGAAGTTTCTTTTGATGACAGAGCCTGTAAAAAAAAATTTTCCCTTCAGTAAACATTTCCCCACTTAAACATTTTCAGAACATAAATTACAATAATTTCTAAATTTTTAAGATAAGAAAATCTGCCAAGCTTTTTAAAAGAAGTGCCTGTGTTGTAAATTAAATGCAAATTTAAAGAGACAATTTAAAAACAATTTGAAATTGTTTCTTGAACATGCATTTCTATGAGGGATGCTGCAAGTCAGAATAAGGCTCGGTTAATGAAAAATGTGTAACTTCTGAAGCACAGTGTGAAATGACTCATGGAACCTTTGTATATAGTCCAATTCACATATCATTTATTTCTTCAGTTATGAGAGACATTGCATGTTCATTCTGAAAATAAATTTTTCAAGCACTGTAAAAAATACAGTTGAGGAGGTGTAACTAAATTCATACAGAACTAAACAGGTGAGCTTATATTTATGAAGGTCATCATAATTAACATTGCCCTCCCTGTCATGAAAGGGATGTAACTTGCACTAGAGTATTTTGTTCTGCTCTTAGAACAATTTTCTGGTTTGGCTGACCACAGCAATCGGTGGGACTACAAGCCGGCTAGCAATGCAGTTTTATGGTCAAGAGAACATGGAGATTCTCTCATGTGCTGTGCGAACTTATATCAAAATACTAACATGATTAAAAAAAGCATCAACACAGGAGGCAGAAAATAGGAGAAAATTAAAAAACCAACCAACCAACCCACCAAAACCCAACCAACAACCAATGAAAACCAATCAACAAAAAAAATCAAAAAAATGCCAGATGGTGCACCCATGCAGTCTTAGTCTGCGAGCCACTCTTACACTGATATTTGCATACGTGTGAGTTTCTCCAAAAGAAACTCCATTAAAGATTTTGACTTCAGTGAACTTTAGATACTAGAAAAAGCATGTGAGAATTTGTTGAATCAGTTCCTGTTATAAAAAGTGACACAGACAAACTAAACAGGGTGTATTGATTTATGTTAGGCCTATTCATCTTATTACCTGATTAATTTTCTTCAGTTCATTTTTTGCTTCGAAGTTGTTTGCATCCAGCTCCAAAACTTTTTCATAATCTATGAGAAGATCAGAAAAATATGTTTCAGGTAGGAAGCACAGACCAGTAAGCAGAGCATTCTTTTGAGATGAACCTTTTTTGTAGTTACCCAAGAAGCCTGAGATATTTCAAGGAATACATCATTCTAAAAGAGTTAAAGCTGCATTATTCCAGAACTACTAACATCTACCACTATCATTTGGACTTGCTACTTGAATTTTACCTTGTCAGAAGAATACGCAACATGATATTTCACTTCTTTGTTTATAGGAAATGAAAATTAAATTCCTACATCAAAGAAGCAGATCACACAAGTTTGTATGTATTTTAAGAAACAAATTAAAAAAGACGCACCTTCTTTAGCACCTTGAAGATTTTTCAAAGCAAAGCGAGCGGCCCCTCTTCTCACATAAGCCTTTATGTAATTTTTATCTAATGCAAGTGCTAAATTGCAGTCAGATTCCGCAACAGAAAACCTATCAAAAAAACGAGTGAGTAGTTTGGACACATCTAGGTAACAAATGCCAAAACTTCAGTAGTTTATCCTACTCTGAGCCTCTCCAAGTTTTTGATAATATGGAAATCTTACATGCTTCAGAAGGGGCACAAACCAAGTATTTACACATTTCTTGATTCCAAATATATTCAAACAAGAAAGGAAAACAGCAGTCAAGAATCTCTACTGCCGCAGAGAGAATAACCAACTCCCTGGTACCCCTTCTTCACCCAAAACTAATCAAAGCCTTAGAAATCCAGCTCACTGAATCTGAAAGGCAATTTATCTTCCTCTTTTTTCTTCAAGTCTTACACAGTAACATGAAGATGGTGAACTGCTAGTGTGCAAGCCAAGGAAAAATTGATGAAGGAGACTACCAGACTGCTTCTCCTGGCAATTCCTATTTTACTTTGAAACTGGAAAGCATGTTGCTATAACGACCTTACATGGACTGCATCACAGCTGTATAAATCAAGGATTAAAACTAGACCAAAAATCTGAAGGTAGCATTTCAAGTACAAAAATACTACAAATTTACAATGCAAGTCTTACTTTTTCATTCGATAAAATGCTGATGCTCTGTTTGTGGGCAATACTGGATTGTATGGATCAGAATGCATCCCTCTAGTATAGCACTTTATAGCTTCATCAAAGTTTCCTTGTTTAAAGTAGTTATTACCCTGTGAATAGAAAAAAGTGTTTTCAGCAAGCTATTGTACATTGGCAGACGCATTGCTAATTAAAAAACCCTAAAAAATCAAAGTATTTTTAGAAATGCTTAAATATTTTGTTCAACATTTCTAATGAAGTACTGCTTTACCACAGAATATGCTTTCTAATGAATATATTCTAAGTGCACCATATTAAACAATTTTCATTATACATTCCATAATATGGGTCTATAAAATATTCATTTTCAGGGTCTCTAGGTCATTGTTTGGGGTTTGCAATATGTAACCGAGAATACTGTATTTGCCATCTGTTGAAACTGGTTGGGGAGGATTTTGTTTATCTCTTGTATAACTCATTCCTCATAATTCCAGGGGGTAGGGGGTGGGTGTCTATCTGTTAATGGACCATGAAGGCTCACTGCATAACTGATAACATTACACCATCCCATTGTGAGATGCTCTACCCAGTGTGAGTGGCCAAGAATTTCTCCCTAGACAAAAAACTGGCCTTCACAACACCAAGTCACCAGTTTTCCACTGGATTCCCAGAGGAGCCTGTTTTTCCACTGCAATCCCCAGAGGAAGACCAGATCCATCTCACCGCCATTGGACCCTTCTACAGGAACATCTCTACTCCAACAGAATCACATCAGTTACTTCAGGAGGGCTTGTCTGGACTACACCCAACACACTGACCAACAGGGTGTCAGGTCGTGTCCTGACTCTGTCAGTGTTTCTAGGATTTGTTTGTTTCTTTGTTTGCTTTACTACATTTGTATTTCTTTTTAATATTCCTAGTAAAGAACTGATACTCCTATTCCCAAATCATTGCCTGAGAGTCCCTAATTGCAAAGTTATAATAATTTGGAGGGAAGGGGTTTACATTCTCCATTCCAAAGGAAGCTCTAGCTTTCCCTGGCAGACAGCTGTCTTTTGAAACCAAGGCAGTCATTTCCAGAAACCCGTAACAAGCACATACATAGCTACTTAAATTACTGGATGGGTTTTTAAAAAGTTTTTAGTAACTAGGTTTGACATCTTTGCTTTCCAAGTCAACATTCTCACTTCTGCCTCTTCTGGGACACAACTTTTATCTCACGCACCCTCAGTGACCTCACCGCAACCAAGATAATAATGGCTAAAGAGACCTCAGCTTCTCAGTACAGAGATGGCATGTCAAAGAATTCCCACAGCAGCAGGAATACAACACAAACATCAGCCATGTAGGCAATTTAAAACAAACAAACAAACAAACCAACCTACAACAACCCAAACCAAAGCCAGAATTCAATACTGACTGACAGATGGGTTAGGTGATTGCTTACAAACAAAGAAGTTTATCAAAAACACAGAAGCTGCTACACAGCTGAGTCTCTTTCTCAAGGCAACGAAGCCTGCTATAAACCTCTTTCTGTATCTTCCCCTATTAGGAAAAACTGAACCGGTAAGAACTTGCCATTATTAAAGCAAAGAAGTTCACTCATCATTTCCAGATGTACTGGCATGACAAAGGGAGTATTTTTAAGCTGCTGTAGATTTAGTTTGGGGCACTAAGATGTTGTGTTCAGGTAAAAGACAGTTTGCTTTATATAGCAATTCTATACAACCATTCAACTTCTCAAAGCAAAACATCACACAAACATTTGTCATCACAAGCATACATTAATTAGAATCTACCAGGCTTGCTGCTACTGACAATGAGAAAGAATAGAACTGCAGTGAGAATTTTCCATTTTGGAATAATGGGCAGGGAAACAGACAGAAAGCCTTCCAAACAGACAATTCTTTTATCAGATGTGTGGCCTCAGTGGACCATCTTTTAAATGACAATTGCAAATACTCCTATACCCAAATTGCTATTTTAAAAATAATCAACATCAATGATTCTATAACCTTTTCCTTCTCTGCAAGAGCCTTTTCAGCATCTACATGAATTCCATCTTCTTCAGAGTCTGATTCTGGAGATACAGAATCATGAGTACTATCTTCTTTATCGAGTTCTTCAAGTATTTTGTCCTGGAAGCATAAAACAAACCCAAATTATTGTCTTCATTATAATTTAACAGTGCAAAATAATATAAATAAGATTTTATTAATGGGTCATCCAATACTGACAGTTGTGTTTAGTCTTATATTCTACTGTAATTATGACATTTTAATAGGCTTATTGTTAAAAGATTTTTCCCCTTAAACTCAAATTCAATCTGCTGGATGAAAGCACAGTCAATAGAAGATCAAGAATTTATCAATATTCCAAATATTAAATGTGTAACCTTTCTGGGAGAAAGCTACCCTATGTTCATACAGTACCCAGCACAGTAAGACACTGACAGGTGGACTGAATTCTCAGCACTGTAACAAAATCTTACTTAACACCGAATTAACTGGGCACAAGACTCAGACAACAAAGCAAATCTTAAGACTCACCACATCAAGTTTTCCCCATGCTTCATAATCATAAGACTTGATCTTGTTTTTCTTGTTTTCCTCAGAGGTGAACTTTGAAGGGACTTTATTTTTGCTTTTCTTCTTTTTCTTAAAAGCCTTGTTTCGAATCGGTGGCAGATTCTAAATAGAATTTAGTAGCTTATTATAAAACAGATGTGTGAAAATCACTTGCACTGAAGA
Organism: Donacobius atricapilla; assembly: GCA_013397315.1. NCBI lineage: Eukaryota > Metazoa > Chordata > Aves > Passeriformes > Mimidae > Donacobius > Donacobius atricapilla. The sequence continues at coordinate 896,636 of WBMY01000021.1, read as the reverse complement.
ATCTACACCACCTGTATCTAGACAGTGTATCTATCTAGTGGCTAGTTTTATTTTAGAAATCCATCCAGCAAGCTGTTCTCATGTTCTACAAAACCACTAAGAACAACAAGCATAAATCTTTCAACACATACATGTAAATATTACACATATGATAGGAAACTGAGTTTTAGAAGACAACTCTCCTCAGAGTATCACTGAAGAATCACTGCAATATACAAATGTCCACAGTAAATTAGCAATTCTGATGCTGAAAACAGAAATATTCTCATAGATCTACGCAGAACTGATTAAAAATTTACTGGCCTCATCACATTCAGAGGCTACTGCTTCACAGCTCTGTTGGTGGTGCAGTTTACAGAGGAATCTCTTGCTTCCTTCCTTCAGGTGAAGAACACATTATGCCTTCTATTCAGGTATTTTAAGTCAACAAATGTAATTTTGCTAATGCAAAACATAATGATTAAAAACACTATCACAGTATGAACAGCTGAGTTGACACTGATGTTGTGTTTTCTTACCTCTTGTGGGACCCCACTCTGTTTCCTGAGTTCAGAATCCACTTCTTTAATATCTTTTTCCCAGCTCTCCAATTCTCTCATAAAATCCTGCAGCTCTTCAGCATTTTGCTTCATTTGCAGCTGCAGTTCTATCGCTTTACCTGGTGTACTCATTATAATCTGCCAAAATTCAAGGAAAAAAGCCTTCTAAAAAGAAGTTGGGAGTATATTGTGAAGGAAGCTAGCTACTTCAAAATTAAGAGTCTGACTTACATGCCAGTTAGACTTCCCAAGAGCATAGTAGGAACATTAAACACTAAGAGTCTAAGAAGAAACACAATTTAAATGTCTTTGAAAAAATGAAGGGGAGCTGTATTATTCAGATAAAACAATGTATATCATAAAAAACAGCAATTCCTCTTTTCCAAACTAAATATAAGTTAAAGCACCCAACAAGTCAATGGTAATCCTGAAATCGCAAGCAAGTTCCTAAAACACTGGTTAATAATTATTAACACTTGACTGTCTTCATAAATTTTGTTGTCTCAATTTTTGTTCTTAAGTGAAAGAAGTTTTATTATCACAAAAATATCAAGTCACAATTAAAAAGTAACCTTAGAAAAATCTTGGTTACAATTCAGAAAGAAACCCCACGTTTGTACAGTTCGTAGCATAAAAATCCAAAAGGATGAAGCAAACGTGTTTTGAAAACAAACATGATTGAGTAACTCATGATGCGCTAAACACAAACTTAGACAAAGAGAGTTATGAATGGTTGCTAACTATAACCTCTTGCAAACTTTAAGATCTGTTACAAGCCTCATGGAAGTATAAATAAGCTATTTGTAGAGATACTACACATAAAGTTTTTAAGGAAAAAAAAGTCAAGGTATTTAACATGCTTTATTTAACATTATTTTTCATACCTGGGCAATAACCTAGTAGCACAACAATATAAAAATTCATGAGCTAATGATTTCTGTGGTACAATGTGCTGTACATAATTACAGACGAGGGTCTCAAAATGATGGAAAGACACACTGCATGATTACTACTGGACTAATGATACCAAAGCAGAAATGTTTTTACATGCTCAGGAGTAAGCAGCTGAGCAGATACTCTGCTACAGTAGTTGCGTTTCTCCCTAGTTCATACACAGGCATGACTATCTCAAGCCGTGTATTAGGTTTATTTGAAACAAAACAGAAAGGAACTTACAGTGAATCCAAAACCACATAGCCTTTATCACATAGCCTTTATCACATTTCTAATTAAGGAGCTTACTATATATTAATTTCCCCCTTTAACTGCTAGCCGATACCAAACTACCACTGTAATATTCACTCTGTTAATTTCATACAATTTGGGCACGGACACATCAAATACTCCATACCGTCTAGCATTCTAGGTAGTTAGAACAAGATACTTAAAAAGACGCAACCCCCGCCCTTGCAACTTGATGAACTTTTCTTTTTCCTATCTCTGACTAAAACAATATTCTCACGCATGTGAAAATCTCACATGAAATCTGGCTGTTTGCTCTCTGCCACTCTAAAGCATCCTGCTCAAGTGTGTAAAGTCAAATTGCTCCGTTACCCATTAGTCGCATACAACGACTTCAATCCACGCAGTGACGGCAGCCTCTGCGGCACAGCCCTTACACCCCCCAGGGCACTTTTATTCCAACCCCAACGCTGAGCCCCTAAAACACCCGACGGCGCTGCTTCCAGCGCCTCCCTTGGAGCGGCCGCACCACGCCGGCGGCCTGGCCAGCAGCCCGGGCCAGCCCGGGAGCGTGCCCCGAGGCAGGGCAGCCCCTTCCAGCCCCAACAGCCGCAAGCTACAAGCGAGGCCTTGGCTCCATCAGGGTGCGCTCCGCCCCGCCTCGCCTCGACCCTCCGCGCGGCCAAGTCCCCCGTGGATCACAGGGATGAGGGTGGGGGGGGCTGCGGGACGGCGCCGCCAGGGCACCGCATACCCGACCCGACCCGACCCGACCCGNTGCCCTTCGGCCCCCCCGCCGCAGCAGCCCCGCGGCGGCCGGACGGGGCCCGGGACGGTGGCGGGGTGGGACTGCTGCTTCAGGAGCACGCTGATTCTGGTTAAGGCTAAGTACGGTTTCGAAAGTGGCTGAGAAAGGGTTTTTTCTTATAGGGAGATTGTCCT
>WBMY01000021.1:657259-893926 GCA_013397315.1 Donacobius atricapilla | reverse complement strand
GTAACGGCAAACGATGGTCAATGTAGGCCGCTCTGTTTATGTTCATTAGTAATAAAATAATGTCAGGAATGACTTGATTCCTGAACAACTTTTACTCCCTGGGCTACATCAAAAAGACTGGGGCGAACAGGTCAAGGGAGGTGATTCTCCCCCTCTGTTCCGCTCTCCTGGGACCCCACCCATAGTACTGCATCCAGCTGTAGTGCCCCCAGCATAAGAAGAACATGGAACGGTTGGAGTGAGTCCAGAGCAGGGCCAGCAAGTTGCTAAGGGGGCTGGAGCACCTCGCCTATGAAGACAGACTGAGAAAGTTGGAGCTGTTCAGCCTGGAGGAGAGAAGGCTGCATGGAGACCTCAGAGCAACCTTCCAGTGTCTGAAGGGGCCTACATGGAAGCCAGACAGAGACGTCTTATCAGGAATTGCAGTGATAGGACAAGGAGTAATGTGTTCAAACTGCAACAGGGCAAATTTAGGCTAGATATACAGAAGAAATTTTTTACTGTGAAGGTGGTGAGGCACTGGGATAGTTGCCCAGAGAAGCTGTGGTTGCACCATTCCTGGGAGTGTTCCAAGACCCGGTTACATGGGGCTCTGAGGAACCTGGTCAAGTGGAACGTGTCCTTGCCCAAGGCAGGGGAATTGGGACTAGATTGTCTCTAGGGTCCCTTCCAACTTGAACCATTCCCTGATTCTATATCACATAGTCTGATTTGTAACAGATGCCAATTGCATTGCAATAGGATTAAAACTGCAAAGTAATTTGCATGTATAGAGCTTTTCTTGTTTGTTTTTCATTCCTTGATTGTCTTTGTATTTTGTTTGTAGATGTTTTCAAAACTTATGTCTAGAGAAATTGATTGCAGCAATGTTTTTCTAGATCCATATGCTCGACTTCTCCTTGAGGCTCTGAAGCAATCTGGTTGGTATGTAAAGTTATTTGTCTTGTTCTGTGTTGTGATATCACTGTGATAAGCAGTGACTGAAGTTTTTCAAATTCTTTTCTGTGACTTTGTTTGTTTGGGCCTTTCAGCACTGTCTTCAATGACCGGCACTTTTCTTGTGAAAACTGTGATGGCTGTGTCAGTGGAGGTTTTGATGCTGCCACATCTCAGGTAGGTGCTGGACATAGTCCCCTTTCAAAGGACTGCAATTTTTTGTAGTGTTTTGTTGCTAGGATTAAATCATCCAACATTGATACCTGAGTTAATCATGAAAACAAGATAAATGATGTTCCATGGTATTGGAACTAGTACACCTCAGTATGGTAAGGCTGTTAATGTTGAAAAACCCCAATCTAAAGACCCTAAATGCTGTCAGTGGTGTGTGCTGTGTCTCTGAGAAGTAAGGGAGGTGTTGAAACTTAGTGAAAAGACTGCCTATATCTCTTTTTCTGCAGATTGTTCTGTGTCAGAACAACATTCGCCAACAATCCCATATGAACCGAGTGGTCACACATGAATTGATTCATGCGTTTGATCACTGCCGTGCGCATGTTGACTGGTTTAAAAATGTCAAACACCTAGCATGTTCAGAGGTAAGTTAAAATGCTTCTAATGTTGTTAATTTTATTAATTATTGCTGGGTTTTGGGGTTGCTTTGTGGTATATGGTCTGCTATGCATAATTCATTTGTTTTAATCCTTTTAGTACATTTTGTCCTTTTTGTCAGGTCACCCTAAATAGTTTTGTTCAGAAAACAAATACTTAGTTTCCACAAATATTAGTAAGTTAATGTCATACTAAGTAGAATGTGATCACTGTAAGTGTAAGAAGTGGTTATTGAAAAATGAGAGAGTAGCTAGAAGTGAAAACACATTCACACATTAATCAAATGCTTATAGAATTCTTCTTACCCTATCCAAGTTTTGGTATGTTGGGAAGTTATCACAGAAATGTTTTTGTTAAGTTTTTTTTTTTCTTTTATTAACAACAAACTTGTCTTTTCCTGTAACATGCAGTTTTTGAGTAATTGTGGTATTGCTGCTAGTACACTGTAGTTATGAATCCATGACCAGTGGATGGGGTTCTGAGCAACGTGGTCTAATGGAAGGTGTCCCTGCCCATGTCAGGGAGATTAGAACTAGATGGTCTTTGAAGTCTCCTTGCAACCCAAACCATTCTATGATTCTGTGGTTTCAGAGGACATTTGAGTATTAAGGCCTTAATATGTGATGCTTTAGGAGGTGAAATTAAATGGAGCACAGGCTGGGAAGGATTCCTCTTGTGTATGTGACACAGGTGTTGTGTGTATGAATCTGCCTGCTACTACTTGATTACTCATGTACTCCATATCATTTGGTCACAGAAAAGCTTATCCCAAGCTCAGCTTCACTCCCTCGTTTTTGACTCTTCTGTCTCCTTCCCTGCCAAGTGGCACAGGGAGCCAGGGAATGTGAGCTGTGGTCAGTTCATAACACCTTGACTCTACTGTTTCTTCATCCTTGCACTTTTTCCCTGGTCCAGCTTGAGGTCCTTCCTACAGGACACAGTCCTTCATGAGCTGCTTCAACATGAGTCTTTCTCTTGGGCTGCTATTCTTCAAGACCTGCTCCAACTTGAGTTCTTTCCACAGCATACAGTCTTTCAGGAATTGCTTTAGCACTGGTCCTCCAAGGCCCACAGTTCCTGACAGAAAATCTACTCCTGCATGGGCTTTCTGTGGGCTACTGCTTTTTTCAGGGCATGTTTGTCTCTTGTGTCATGACATCTTCCTTGGACTGCAGAGTGGATATCTGCTCTACTGTGTTCCTCCGCAGACTTCAGGGAGCCAACCTCTGTCTCCATGGTCTTCTCCATAGATGGGCAGGGAATCTCCTCTGATGCCCTCAGCACCTCCGTCTCATCCTTCTTCACTGTCTTGGTGTCTGTGGGGCTGTTTCCCTCACATTTTCATCACTCGTCTGTCTCACAGCTGCCCTGTAGGTTTTTTTATCCTTTCCTAAACATGTCATCACAGCACTACTAAAAACCAGTTAAAACAGTCTGTCTGAACATAGGTACAGCCACTTCTCTGGTCTCACAGAAGCCACCCTGGCAGTCCTCTCACTGCCAACATTTTGCCATGTAAACTCAATACAATAATTCCGAATTATTAACTGTCATCTACTTTATTTTTTTGTCCAAGCATTTACATAGTGCAGAATAAAGAATGTGAACCTCAAATATAAGTTTTATATAAATCAAGATTGTGCATATTCTTGCTTTTGTTAGGATCATTTGTTCATTTCAGGTCTTTTGATTACTTAATCATATGATATTTACAATTTTTGTTGACAGCTTTTTAATTCTTACTTTCTCATATTTTCCATGCATTTATTTTCATTCTGATACTTAGTTACAGGAAATAAGGATTTACTTACATTTCCTAACAGACTATGTAGGATGTAGAATATTTAGCAGACAAAAGAAATTCCAGTGTACAGGACAAGACAGTTAAGCTAACACATACATACTCATTTAAATGTAGCTTTTTGCAAAACAGATGGGTCACTGCTCTTCTGGTATTGCATCTGTAGTCTTTGAAAGATATCTGCCTTTCTTCCTGACTCTTGTAATAGATTCTGATATAGAGTGGAGAGAATATGACTTTCCATGTTCTTGTAGCAATTAATATACGTACACACATACATTTAATCTCTACTGCTCGTTTATTTAAACTTTAGGGATGTGTGAGATGTGTCTCCTGGAGAAATTTGAAGGTTGATGTAGTTCGCTAAGGCTGAGATGGATGTAAAGGGAATGGTAGTTACAAGTACTTAAGAAGTCAAGGTGGCCTCGGGAATGTCCTCTACCAGCAGTCACCAGAAATATCGTCAAGAAAAGCATTTGTTACAACTTTTTTGGCTTTGTATTTTCATGTGTTTCTCTGATCTTGTGACTTTTTTTTTTTCCTCAATAGATTCGAGCTGCTAATCTCAGTGGAGACTGTACTTTGATGAATGAAATAGCCAGGTTTAAATTTGGGTTGAAAGGGCATCATCAGGTAAAGATTGTAGATGTGAAAATCTAATAACTTGTTATGAGCTATCTTTACCTACTTGGTCTAAGCACTCTGAACTTTCATAGCTCAAAACTTTAGAAAAAGAAACAGATGCCATGGACTTGCTGTTTCCTTTAAACGCTTAATGATCAATGTTAGGGTTTTTTATCACCTTGCTATTCCTATTGGAGTGAAATCCCTGAATAATTAGTCATGTTTCAAAGCATTACCACTTACAGTGGATGGCTAATAAAACCAAACAAGAAGCAGGGCTTGCAGGAAATGTAGTGGAAATACCTTAAAGAGTGAGTAACACTCCTTTAAAAGCTCTTTGAAAACTGAAGGAAGCAAAAGGAAGGAAGATTTCTAAACAATCATGTGTGTTCAGTCTTGTAGGAATTAGTTTTTGTGAATAGTAGTGAAGTCTATAGTTTGAGACCCAAGTAGTTTCTCATGTTAGAGTGGCAGTTAGCTTGTAGATGATGTTTACATATTTTTTTGTCTTTTGGTAAACAAACTGTAAGAAAAAGTTGGCGTAAAGAAGGGTATCAAAATGATGGCCCGTAGAGAAGTCATCCCTTTGTTTTTTTCTTTCTGACTTTTTTTTTTGTGTGTGTGTCCAGGTCAAGTTTTACAAATACTTAATGCCTACAACAAATGCCAAATTGTATTTTAATTGCTATTCTAAGAATATAATAATATAATATTTTAATTATTTCATGGTTTATGTGTACATGGAAAACTAAAACCCATAGTTTACATAGGATGGAACTAAAGTGTACTTTAATGCTTATTACAGGCACTGTTTGACTATTTCATGCAAAATTACTGCCTATATGATTGGAGTTAATACTTGATAAAATTTGAAAAAAACCCTATTCTAATAATGACAAATTTTTCTTTTATTTTTTTTTCACTTTAGACTTGTGTACGAGACAGAGCAATCCGTTCCATTCTGGCTGTTAGAAAAGTTAGCAAAGAAACAGCAGAAAAAGCTGTGGATGAAGTTTTTAATGCTTGCTTCAATGATCTGGAACCTTTTGGAAGAATTCCACACAGCAAAGCAGATGCAAAACGTGCTTACAGGGACTTTCAGAACAGAGATCGCTATACTGCTAATTTGTAAGGGGGAGGGGAAAGCCATATGAGAAATTACATTAATACCTGATTGTTCGGTAACATCTGGAGTTACAGTCTATGCCCACAGTGCTGATGGAAAGGGCAAATCTTTCAAATGTATCAATTAATTTTTTAGACATTTTTCATGAGCCAACTTCTGTGGAAGTGAATGGGGTAAATGAACAAGAGTAAGAACTGTGTTTCCTCACCTGTTATTCCAGAAAGATAATTTAGTATGCCAAATGACTTGTCAAATACAATTCAGTGTGCTTTTAATTTTTTCACTCTGGCTGACTTGGACTTGATTTCTGAAAATTTCATTGTCACTGAATATTTTCATAAAATCTTCACATTTTCACTATCTTCAATATACAGTTATGAACTTGAAAATCTTCATCACTCTAATTTAAAAGATGGGCACCTGAACTACAGCTCTATACTCTAGATTTAATAACTATGGCTAAACCCAAAATTCAATAACTAAATTTAATAATTTGCTTTTGAGCACCTCCTGAAATTCTTGGGTACTCTTAGCATTTCCAGTGGTGGGAAAGCTTTTGTGACTTAAGTCCTTTATGCCCTGAATTGCTGTTCATGTCCTGATTGTCTCTGGTAGTAGAGGACTGGGTATGATGATCAGTGTTGCCTTCTCCTGTTCTGTGTCCCAGTACGTTTTGTGGCTACAGGACTGTCAAATGTATGCAGATTTTTCAGGGATTTGGCTGTGGTGGGGCAGCAGACTCTGGTGCGACTTGGGCTGGAATGAGGCACTGAACTGCTCAGGTATGTAAATGTCAGCACATGCACCAATCTCGAGTGCCTGACATGCTACTGCTGAAAGGGAGAGGTTCTCCCAAGTACCTCCAGAATTTGGCAGCTTTTGACAGGGCCCTGGTTTGACTGCAGCCTTGGGATCCCGCAATCCATATATTTATTTCTCGTGCCTACAACGTTTTGGGTCTGACCATCATTCTCTAATTTCCTTCTGGGAAGTATTCAGTCATGTGATAAGTCTCCAGCCCAGTGGTCCTGCTTCTAAGGTGTCACTTGGGAACAAAAGCCTGAAGATGACAACAGTGTGTTGCCTTTTCCTGGTCAGCAGCAAACACAGAAGATTCAAACCTGAGTATGGTCCTCACAAAGGACAAAGCAGAGCACACACAAAGTGCCTGAGAGAGCTGATCAAGCCTGAATTGCTTGAGTTCTGTTTGTGTTGGGCTATATGTGAGTTGCATTTATTTCCAGGTATAGCATAATTCATACTGACGGGAACCATTACTTCTGGGGCTAAGCATTAATGTAGATCCCTCAGAAAGATCCCAGTTGTACTGGAGGAAAGTTAGGTCTTGGCTAAGATTCTTCAAACCTGTGCTTTCAGTAGTTCTACAGAATTTCAAATGGAGATTTCATAATCTTACTTTCCTGGGGTAATTCAGTGGCTGGCATAATTTTATGGCTGAATATCTGAAGAGAAAAAAATGGGTATAATAACCTAGATACTGATGGAGAAAATGACACATTCTAGGCTTCCCATATTCGATGTAGTCTGTATAAACGTGCAGTTTCCAAAACCCCCGGAGGATCAGAGATGCCTTGAAATCAGCATAACAGTATGTGTTAATTTCCCTTAACTTACTGCTCTTCAAGTCACTGTCTTAGTCAGTATGAGTTATGATGCTGGGTTTTTTATCCTTCTGACATATATTCTGGCAGATAATTTCTTCCCTTCATTATACCTTATTGAGCAATGTTCTGCTTTAATGAATGTGTGTGTGTTTGCATTTATATTGTATTTTGACCAATACATAGTTTGAATATATACATTTGTCTTCTATCTGGGATAAGCTTTATCAAGTCTACTTAGAAATGAAAAATATAGCAAAATAAACTAGAAAATGCGAGTGTACAAGGTGCTTCTTTCTTTTCTTTAACATTTTTGATAGGTGAACGTGATGAAAGTCTTGGAAAGTATTCCAGAGATATCTGCAAGGAATATTACTAATAAAGAGGATGTAGAGCTATATAAAGATTAACATATTATTAACATTATTAACATATGTATGTATATCACTATGAAACAGTTGGAGACCATATTGGGCACTGTAATCACAAAATATTTGATATTGCCATTCTTAGAGAGAAGTAAGGAGAGGACTCAGCAGAACTGGTACCTTGGACTTCCAGAGGGCGGATTTGTCATCTTTAGGAGCTTGGTTGGCAGGGTACCTTGGGAGGCAATCCTGAAGGACAAAGAAGTCCAGGAAGGCTGGACATTGTTCAGGAAGGAAATCATCAAGGGGCTGAAGTAGGCCAGCCTGACTGAACAGAGAGCTTTGGCCGGGACTCAGGGAAAACAGGAGAGTTGGAAATAGGGCCAGGCAGCTCAGGAGGACTACAGGGATGCCATGAAGTTTTGCAGCGAGAAAACTAGAAGCCCAATTAGAACTTAATCTGGCTACTGCGTAAAAGACAATAAAAGTGTTTCAATAAATACCTTTGTGACAAAAGGAGGGCTAAGGAGACTCTCCATCCTTTTTTGAATGGGAAGAGAAACACAGTAACAAAGAATAAGCAGAAGGCTGAGGTGCTCAATGCCTTTTTTGCCTCAGTCTTTAGTAGTAAGACCAATTGTTCTCTGAGAGCCCAGCCTCCTGAGCTGGGAGACAGGGGCAGAGAGCTGAATGAAGCCCTCATGATCCAAGGGGAAATGGTCAGTGACCTGCTACCCCTGCTACACTGCTACAGACACAAGCCTCTGGGATTGAGTGGGATCCAAGCATGTATACTGAGGAAGCAGGCAGAAGTGCTTACTGAACTATCTTCTATCATTTATCAGCAGTCATGGTCTAATGGGAAGGTCACAGTTGCCTGGAGGTTAGCAAATGTGATGTCCAGTTACAAGTAGGGTTGAAAGGATCCATGGAACTGGAGGTCTGTAAGCCTGGCCTTTGGGGTGGGGAAGGTCACGGAGCAGATCATCTTGAGTGCCATCATCTGGCACCTACAGGACAACCAGGGGATCAGGCCCAGCCATCATGGTTTATGAAAGGCAGGTCCTTCTTGACCAATCTGTTCTCCTTCTGTGACATGGTGACCCAGGTGGATGTAGTCTACATGGGCTTTGGTAAAGCCTTTGACACGGTCTCTCACAACATTCTCCTGGAGAAATTGGCTGCTCTTGGCTTGGATAGGTGCCCTGTTCAGTAGATTAAAAACCGGCTGGGTGGCTGGACCCAGAGAGTGGTTGTAAATGGTGCCACATCCAGCTGGCTGTGGGTCATTCGTGATGTCCCCCAAGGTTCAGTATTGGGGCCTGTCCTGTATAATATCTTTAATTGATGATCTGGATGAGGGGATCGAATGCAGCCTCATCAAGTTTGCAGGTGACACCAAGCTGGGTGTTGATCTGCTGGAGGGTAGGAAGACTGCAGAGGGATCTGGTCAGGCTGGGTCAATGGGTCAAGGTCAATGGTATGAGGTTCACCAAGGCGAAGAGCCAGGTCCTGCCTGTGGGTCACAACAACCCTGTGCAGCACTACAGGCTGGGGGGAGAGTGTCTGGAAAGGTGCACCTGGGGGTGTTGGTTGACAGTTGTCTGAACATGAGCCAGTGTGTGCCCAGGTGGCCAAGAAGGCCAATGGCACCTGGCCTGGATCAGAAATAGTGAGGCCAGCAGGACCAGGGCGGTCAGTGATCATCCCCCTGTACTCGGTACTGGTGAGACCACACCTTGAACCTTGTGTTCAGTTTTGAGCCCCTCACTTCAAGTGCTGGAGCATGTTCAGAGAAGGGAAATAGGACTGCTGAATCACCTAGAGCACAAGTCATATAAAAAGCAGTTGGAGAAATTGGAGTTCTTAATCTTGAAGAAAAGGGGGCCTGGGGGAGACTTTATCTCTCTTTACAACTACCTGAAAGCAGGTTGTAGCCAGGTGGGGCTTGGTCTCTTTTGCCAATAACAAGTGATAGGACAAGAAGAAACAACCTTAGGTTGTGCCAGGAGAGGTTTAGATTGGGTATTAGGAGATACTACTTGATGGAAAGAGTTATCAAGCATTGGAACAGGCTGCCCAGGGTAATGGCTGAGTCACCATCTCTGAAAGTATTTATAAGACACATAGGTGTAGGTTTAGTGGTGGACTTGGCATTGTTAGGCTAACAGTTGGACTCAATGATCTTTCCAAAGTAAATGATTCTTTGATTCTATGTAATAATGTCTATGAAATAAAATTGCATATCCAGAAAAAGTCAGTTTAAGCAACATATGCTTTTCAGTTATACCAAGTCAAATTATAATGGCAGAATATATGCACAGCAAGTCACCAGAAAGCAATCAGGACAGTCTGATAGGCTTCTCATTCCCTGAGAAAAGGAGGGACAATAATTACATGGAACTTTGCATACACTGTTTATCAATTTGAGCAATCATTTCATTGCTTCAGGTGCAATTTTAATCTGCATCCTTTTTCCTCGTCAAAGCAGAGATTTAAAAAAATAAGTTAAAACTCCATGCAAATATGAAAAATTTATGAATCAATTAAGCAGCAGAGGGAGCTGAAGGACTATGGAACAGCATGCTGCTGTGGCAAATCAGCTGCAGACTATCCACAGCTGTTCTTCAGTGAGCAGTTCACTCTTGGTTTAAATTTCTGGTTTAGTCAAACTTGCATAACTTTAATATTAAAAGAGGTTAAAAATGAAACCATATTTCAATCACCGGTTTTGTGCCTTTTTTTTTTTTTTTCTGAAGAATATTTGCTTCCTTTAGAAGACCACTTCAAAACATGTATGGAAATACTTTTGCCATCTGTGCTGTTTTGGAGTGTGATTGTGTTCACACTTAGATAAGTGCTGGGATGCGTGTGGCAGATCAAAACGCTAAGATGTAATGACCCATCATTGGTAATCACAGTCATGCAAATTACATTAGCTTAATTCCTTATTCCTCGTGCTTGAATTTTCACAAGATTATAATTTTTCTCTTAAATCTGAAAGTTGTTCAAGTTTTGACCAAAAGAAAAGAGCATAATTGTCCAAATAGTAAAGATGTATAATTTTACATGGAAGAGTAATTTAATAAAGAGCCTTTGGATATTTTATTTCTGCTAAAGAGGAAGTGCTAGCTGTGGCATACCTCCCTGAATAGGTCCTTGGCAGAATTCTTTTAAAGTTTGTAGCACCTAGCTCTTAATTGCATGGATGTATGTCAGTTACCCGAGGAGTCTTCATATATTGATTGTAGCTTTTAAAAACGGTTTTAGCGACCGTAGGAATTATAAGTGAAAAGAGCAAATATCATCAGTAAAAAGAAAAATCCAATTCTGAAATATGGAAAAGTTCAGAAATTTTCAGGGCATGGTCAGGGAGTCTTATCTCCTGCTAGATTTGAAGAATTCAGTATCAAGAGGTTATTAGCCACTGGATATCCACCCAAATTACCTAACAAACATTCATCCTTTATCCTGCCTGTATGCCTGATTAAAAAGAAAACTAGAAAACTTTGATTGTTTGTTTGTTTGTTTTGGGTTTTTTTGGTGGGGTTTTTTGTTGGTTTTTTTTTTTTTTTTTCTGGTTGGTTGGCTGGTTTGGGGTTTTGTTTGTTTGTTTGTTTGTTTAAGTTTTTTTTGCTGTTGTAGCTCTTTAATGGGTCATGAGAAAATAATTCAGATCTTAGGAGAGAATTAAACCTTACTCTCACTTTACTTGAGAAAAATATGAAAGTAGGAAGAAGGAGAAGAAGGACACACACAAAACACTCTGTGCTGCTGAGTAAGGAACCAATATATGAAGAGAGATCTTGGTTTGATCCATGTTCTAAGCACGAAGTTCTGAAGTGCTGGCTGGTTTACACCCATGTTCTCCACTCACTGCCATCTGCTGGGGAAGGGGCTGTAAACAAGGCAGGCTGTGAAACAGCTGGGCAGCCTGATGGCTGCAGGGGCAACAGGAAGCCTCTGGTATTCAGGCACTTCCAAGTGAAACGTGGAGCCCTTAAGGGCAGCTTTTCCATTCCCAGTGTTTCACAGTTGAATGATTTTCTTTCATCTCTATTTTTTGTCCTGCTGTTTTCTCCTTGTTTGAGGGAATTACTTCTCCATGAACACATTATACCTGTTCCTCTTTCCTACTCTAATTCCTTGTATGCATCTGTCTAATGAAACAGTGTTTTAAGATTACTTAAAGAAATGCCAGCAAAGGCATCAGTAAGAACAGGTTTAATATAAAAGTGACAGCATGACAAAGTTTGTCGGCAAGGTTTACTCTACTACTTACTAGGTGGTTAAGGCACACCAAGGAAAAACAACAAAAAAATTCAGAGTCAATCAATCCAAACCCTTAGGGCCCAATAGCACTTAACACCACCTAAATTTGATACTACTTAAACTTAACAGCGTTTAGCTTAATTTACATCATAATTTAAACAATTTGGCAAAGAATTCATACAGTATTTACTATATCACAACAGTAATTTACTTTCAGGCCTAACTTACTTACAAATCTAAAGTACTTAAAAATCAAGGAGGGAAGCATTTCTCCCACACTTGATGTGCACGTTTGCATTCATACAGACATAAACAGTCTGTACAAAGTACCTATGAAAAATCACCCTCGAAGGAAGTGGAACATTCACTTCAGATGCCTTTTCATCTTGTCAATGGATAAAGGGTTGAGCCTCAGTGAGTGGGGGTGTCAGATCTATTGTCATTGCAATCCTTTGGGTATAGCAAACCTGAGAGTTTGCTGGCTCTGAGAGGTGTTCTGCTCAGAGGGAGGTTGCTGGTCACAGCCTGCTGTGGTCCAGGACAGCTCAAAGGGTCTCATTTTAGACCACTGTTTAGTAGGGCCGCAAGACAGTCAGCCTTAGTCATAGCAATGTTTCATCTTGGCTGCACTGCAGATTGGAAACTTTCTTTGAAAGCATGAGAACAAAAATATCATTCCACTTGAGTTGTTGCTCAGGCAAAAAAAGTTTCCAAGGTTGTTCAAAAACAAGGTGAGGAGCTCATTAGGCAGCACAGTTTCTGGGGAGCAGATGGTGTTTCTGGTAAGCTCAACAGCTGCTCAGCCCAGGTGCTGTTGGTCAGGGCCGAGGCTTGACAAGCATTTCTCAGATCATATTGAGGCCTGGAGATGGGGGGATGCACCACAGTATGCACGTGCAAGTAAAGGATGACCTTTCCTTCTTCTCCTTTAACTAGTAGTTACTGCCTTCTCCCAATATGCGTCTCCAATGTACACAAGGGAGAGAATAGATGAAATTTTATCTGTGGATTGAATCTGCTATCACATGTGTGAGAATAAGGGGTATTTCTTCAAAGCATCCTCTTTTGATTTCCACCTTCTAATGCCACAGCGCTGGATTTTACTCTGATAGCTTCAATCTGGTCTAGTGGGAGTCAGCTGGGAGTTCTCAGGATCAGACTGTGAATGAGTAGTTGAATCCCCTTCCCCGGGTCCTATTTTACAGAGCTTCCTTCTCACTTCTGGTCATATGCCCATGAATAAACCTAGATACCTGTAGGCATCTTGACTGTGTCTCCCCCACTTCTCTTGTGCCCCAGCTCCTGCTAATGTCCTCCTCTGCACCTCAGCTGTCCTCACACTCCCTGCATTCATGCCAAACTGTTGCTGGTGCCAGCTGGTGTCTCACCACGTTTTAGTCTCTTGATTTGACACTTTACTGGAATGCACTTGGGAAACCATTGGGGAATATGTTTCTTTACCATAGCAAGGGATGGGGATAACCTGTCAGACCTCATGCTGATACTGAATTGAATTTCTGTCAGGGCTGAATATTCATTCATGAGAACTGGAGCGTTCCTTGGTATCACAGAATATATATTACCCTCAGGTTTCACGCCTTCTGCCTTAGACCTTCTGGTACGAGGAGTAGGAGACTAATTACCTGTAGGACTGGGAATACAAGAAAAGAAGGTCACAGGTACATATCTACATCTTGATACATTTTTTCTGATTGCTGAGTAAAAGCAGACTTAAAAGGACAGCTTTACTATAACAATCCTTCCTACTCTTTGGATGCCTCCAATAGAGTGAATTTTTCTGCCAGCCACTAACTGAAGTGGACTGGATATTATGTCAACTCTTTCTGGTTCCTGCACACTTCTGCTTACTCCATGCAAAGAAAAGATACCAAGGGTGCCCCTTTCCTTCTCTTTACAATACCCATATTCTGACATAATATTCCCCACAAGGTGAGAAATCTAGGTTCAAACCTTTAGGACTTATGTTCAGAAAGAAAGTGATGCTTTGTGCTTCAGACACATGGGCTCAAGAAGCCTTCCTGAGTTCAGTCAGTGAACCTTGGATAGCTGAGTCTTTGATGCAATTAGGCTTTTAGAAATCGTACTGTTCTCAGGCCATTCTAAGTGCCCATCTCACATAGAAAATGCACGTCTCTGAAGATATTTTCTAGAAATCTGCTCACCCCATTCAGTGAGGCTGAGCATGTAACTTTTACACTGCGTATATCACCATGAAGTAAGGCATCTACTGCATGTGCAGTTCTACTGTCTTAACCTGGGGAAAAAAGAGTAAACTTTAACACTTTGTTTAACATTTCTTTTAGATTTCACTTTAGGAAGTATTATGTTTAGAAAATACTCGTTAAAGTTGCTTTTGTCTTGGCACATTGGCCTTTGCAGACATTTTTTTGAGACACACACCTGTCACCATTCATGACATGCTTAATGTAAGCAATCTAACTCCAATCCAAATGCTGATATAAAAGGCAACAGATCTGGTCCCAGAGTTTGGGTGTCTGAAAATAGATGGTCCTATGTTGTACAGGGGTGACTGAAGCACCTGTGGAGGAACTTTAGGAACTAGGATTAACAGATTTTCCTATTCAAAATTACTCTTCCCTGTGGTGACCCTCTTTCTTGCTTCTTCAAGACTCTTGGACATGCTTCTTATCTCCTAAGAGTCTCAACTAACTGCTGTCCACTCTCTCCACCCCTTTCAGCAGTAGTGGCTGTGGCAACTATCCATCTTCAGGCACATTTGCATGTGAAAATGAAATGAACCTGAAAAATGCTCGAAGTAATGCTTGGAGTAAACCTCCCTCTTGAACAGTCTTTGTTGCAGCCCTGGAGATATCTATGGAAACCAGCATCTGTATAGTTACGTTAACTGCTGTGTAGAAGTCTTTTAGAGATCCAGGTTTTGTCTAAATTTCTTCTGATATGTTTTAAGTGGGGTTTTTGTTGTTGTTGTTTATCTTTGATTGTTCTGTTTTGGTTTGTGGGGGTTTTTTTGGTGATTTTTGTTATTTTTTGTTGGTTGTGGGGTTTTTTGCCCTTTTTTTTTTTTTTTTAACAGAACCCTTGTCCTCTTCAGCTGTAGCCTCATAAAGAAAACTCTAAAGGAATGGGTGAGAGAAGAGATTAGGGGAGAAATTACTTATTTCTGGCCTTGTAAACTGTGCCAGTGAAAAAACCCAAACATTTTCACTGCCTCTATTTCTCTCCTTCAGAAATCCGACTTTCAAGATGTGAATGTCAGACTCTCAGGAACACAGACTCTTTTATACAGCCCTGGAAGTTCTGATCTGTAAAGAACTCAAGAACTTACTTACATTTAATCATGTCATTTTTACAGACTTACTATTTGTTGCCCTGTGAACCACAGTACTCAGCACCTTGGAGAACAGTTCTCTAAGTGCATCAAAATCGCTTGACCTTGCTCAGTGAGCTATTGCAAGTATGGTCCTCTCAAAACACAAAAGGAAGGTCATTAAATCTATGTGACACACTTCATAAGTAGTATATTAACTTCAGTGGTCTCTTTGCATTTCCATTTAAAGTGTTATTGTCTGCTTGCTGAGACTCTTCCTGCTTTATAGCAGTCACATCTCGTAGTAAAGTGAACTTTACGGTGTATTGTCAAAAACCTTTCACAACAGAGGCTGCTGATATTCAGTGGTGAACAGTAAGATTCATGTGTGTAATTAGTCAAGTTTTGAAGCATTTGTGCATTCTTTGGCATGAGAACCACTCTACAAATGCAAGATCATTATGATTGTGAGTTGTCTCCTTGAAGAGAGAAAAACGTGACTAGTCTAAAAAATCCTAGCAACATCCTATTAAGGCCTTAGGTTTTGTTCATTCAAGTCACAAATTTCTCAACAGAAGTGCAAATAACAGGATACTGATAGCAAATTTTTTTTTCCACATCATGACTATAAATAAGTTACCTAAGCCAACTTTTCTAATCCGATTTCTGTATGAAAGTTTGTACCTAAGTTCAATGGAAGAACCATGTGGAGTGACCATTGTTCCTTATAACTGTCCTTTGATTAATACATAGATCCCATAACATAAAATAAGAAACATTTCACACAGATTCAGAGCTATAGAGAAGGCAGATACATAACTTTAAGTTGTAAAACCTAAATCAAAGGCAGAGGGGAGATCACTAGTGGGGCAAGAGCCATGTTATGGTAAGGCAATGTATTTGCAGAAGTGCTTTTGTCTTCTAAAGAAGGTTTTGCTTCTGATATATTCATGCTCCTCCTTGCATCCTTCTTTCTTGTTTTCTTTTTCCCCATAAATTTAATATTTACAATGCTGTATTTGTGAGGAGCTAGAGATGAGGCAGTCGTGTAAAATTAGGTGAGCTACTCAGAGAACTGATGTTCTTTAGGTGATTAGGCACCTTGCATCCCAAAAGCCAAACTTCATTTGCACAAAACATTTATTGAAGAATTCCAAACAGAAAATTACTTTCTGCTTACCAAAGTATATATTTTGTCACTTGGGAGTATAGAACACTTACATGTAAGTATTGGTGGGGTGCTGTATTCTCTGATCTTGCAATTAAATACTCAGACTGAGACCCCACTTATTGCTATAGACCAAGGACAGGGAGGAATTTCAGGGGGTATTTACCACATTTGTTGTCAATGTTGTCTTCTCCCTGTTATTTCACATTCCTTCTGTAAAGGGAGGAATGGGCTGCAGAGATTTGATTCTTTACCTGAGTATTTTCCTATTTTTAACTGTTTGTGAGATTGAGGCAAATAGGTTATTTGGGGATTTGGCCTACGATATGATAAAGCATGTGTAGCTTCCGTCAGAATTGCGTCCTGAAAAGCATATTACAGATTTGTTGTTATGTAGAAGATTTTATAATGCAGATAAACATTGCCTGGAAATCTATTTTCCTTCTCTTTAAGACAATTGCACATTTGGTAAGGTATAATGTCTCCTTTTTCTTCACTAATACTGCATCTGAATGGTTAAGAACTCACAGCTTTAAATTTCTCCCAATTCCTACACATTAGTAAGATCAAAGCAATAGCATGATGAAAAACAAATTGAGAACATAAAAAATTCATGTACTAATGAAAAAGATACCTTATGTTTGTCTATTTTCTAAAATCAAAATTATACATCAGTGATGCGTCTAATTGAATATCACAATATCAGTAATTGTGCTGTCAATGAAAGAAGTTTGTTCCAAAGTCAAAGTGTCACCTTGCTGTCAAATAATCCCATAGATTACCATAAACAGAGCTAGCGAAATTGTACTGTGACTGAAAAGATATGTGATGTGAATCCCAGTCATTACCAAAGACATGACTTCCATTGTAATTATCTGCCTACCACAACAGCTTCCTTCTGCCAGCTCTTGCTTACCTGCTGCCACACAAACTCATTAACATTTCCGTTGATGCAACACCATTGGTACAGTTAACCTTTGTGCAAAGTAGGGGCATTTCTTCATTATGATGGATTCTGTAATATCACAACAACTTGCATTGAGGATTATATTTTTCTTTTCTTCATTTATGGTTAAATTAGAAATTAGTCTAACACCTGGGTTCCATTACACTGAGCTGCCTTGTCATCTGTGCAAAATGCAATTTAGTTTACAGGGAGCTTCAGTGTTCTCCATCTAAGAAGGGATTACTGCTGTTGTTCAAAGTGACTTTTAAAGGCAGATAAAATCTTGCACATTTCAACTGGTTTTGATGGAAAATAAGAAGTATTTTTCGAAGTAAATTAAATAATTATTGTTTCATTTTTAGATATCAGACTTCAGAAACTACAAACCTCTTCCTATATCTAGACTTTTTAACAAAAATTTTGCAATCCCTTTTCTAGATGATTTTAGGTTAAAGGTTGATTTTATTTCAATTTTTTCAAATTCATAATAATAATCTGAAGTTTTTGGCTTTTTTTTCATGATCTGCAAGCATAGCCTCTTTTTGCATTTGTTGGACCATTTTAAATCATCAATTTTTTTTTTTGCATGACCTATAAAACACTTTCCATAAGTAGTCATTTGATCTGTGTAAATTTAGATAAGAATTTTATTTGCCTGTTTCAAGATTGAAAGTAAATGTAGTTTTTTAATTAACCAGTTTAATTAACCTGTTTAGTGCTAGACAGAAGAAATGTATCACATTTCAGGTCTTGGGTGGATCTGAAGAGCTTTTTGCATTTGGCTTAAGTGATATATCTTACATTTCATCTAGCAATTTCATGACAATTATTACTTACCTGGTATTTGAATTATCTCTATACTTCTCACAGTGATGTGGTTTGTGAAGCTGAAGGTGAACATGCTGCTAATTTTCCATTTGTGAGCTCTCTGCCTCACAAGAAAGAGACACTGAGTTTTCTTGCTGATCATGTCTCTCTCTCCTGAGAGCTCAGACTGACATCTCCTGTTCTTCCCACTATCCCATTCCTAAAGCCTGCCTAATCCCATTTTCTGTCCTATTTCTGCCTCACATGAGCTCCTTTTTAATTCTTTCCCAAGGTTGCCTGGATTATCTGTCTTCCCTTTACTGTGCAAATTTCTAGTCCCAGCTGATGCAGCAGCAGAGAGGCAGGTCTCTCACAACCTGCATACTGGAGACAGAAGAGGACTCCAGGCAGCGAGTGGGTGTGTTAGGTCAGGATGTGTTCTGCACACTGATCAGTTGAACTCTGTAAAAATCCAGACTCTGAAAATTTGCCAGACAGTAATGCTGTAGGGGAACTTGATACAATGCAGAGTAATTGAAGCAACCACCACCTCACAAAAGGGAAATAAGTTCTAGGGGGTTCTCATGAGATATGGTGCAGTTACAAAACATACACTTTGTGACTTTGTAGACCTGCAATACAGTATTGGCATTTTTTGTATCTGGCTACAGACTTTGAAATGAGTTTGCAAGGCCCAGAACAGAGGTGCATCAGGCTTGCCCTCTCTGAACTTTTGTGGTTTTACTTGGGTTGGCTTTAACAATTTTTAAATTTTTCTACGACTAAATGGTTGTCACTAATTCATTCTACTTTCCTTTAACCTTGTAAGGTATTAAATCATAGTTTTATTGAGATAGTAATAATAAGCAATTGTTTGGTGTAGAATGATACATTTATGGCTACCATAAATATGTAGTATACAGAAATACCAGCCTGTTGATATAGCAAAGGCATCAAGAAATGGAAATGCAGAATGCAGAACAGAGGAGGGCAGATGTGATGATAAATTGGCACAGGCTGACACTGGGGCTGTTTATGACACAGGGCTGTAAACAACTCACCAGTGGTCAAGTAAAGGAAACAACACCTGGAACTGCTTTAGTGATTTTAGGGGTATCACCATTTTTTAGGGATAACGAAGAGAAGAGATAAATATTATATTACATTATACAGGTAAAAGGCACTGCATATAGTTAATTTGGTTGTAATGCAGAGCTTCCTATCATTGGAGAAAAAAAGAAAGGGTAAAAACATGTTAGCAAACATATCAGAATGTTCTCAGGTATATCACTTACTGGAGGAAGAAGACACCACCAATATGAACATCATATTCCTACTAGTGAAATACTCCAGATATTGACACTGATCGTGTTACCCATCAGTGCTGCCAGGCTGAACCCACTGACTACAGGATCTGCATGAGTGAGGAGAGGGTGTGTGTAACACTAGCAAAAGGGGCAGAAACAAAGCATATGAGAAGATTATTATTATTATTTATTAATCTTGTTACTATTATTACAAAAGAGTCTTTTCCCCAGTAAAAAGATAATAATTAGATCTAAACTGATTTTTTTTTTCTTGGATTACACAGTTCTAGTTTGAGCAAATTCCTGACTTTCATACAAGATATATTTTCCCTTTGCTTGTTGACAAAATCTGCAGCATAGCAACAGTAATTGCTGGGAATGGAAAAAGACCACAGGTAGAATCCAAGGAAGTAAAGAGGTTTTGTCCCCCTTTTCCTGTAGCTTGCTAAACTGTCAGAAGCCACTCCACAGACCAGCTTCAAGTGGAGGGACAGTTTTTTTTTCCGTGGGCTGGTCACTGGAACAGAATGCCTGCAGATGTCATGTCGCATCTTTGGAAGTGTTGAATGACAGGTTGGAAAGGACTTGGAGCAACCTGGTCTAATGTAATGTGTCCCTGCTTATGCCAGATGGCTGAAACTAGGTGATCTCTAAGGTCTCTTCCGACCCAAACTATTCCATGATTCTATGATTTGCTGTAGAAAACTACATTATCATTAACCTATACTCTATCAATCAACCATAACTCCACTGGGGCCAGATATCTTCCTTCAAAACCATACTCATGTGAACACCTGAAATCAAAGGAAATTGCCTGACTTAAGGTTTCTTAAAATCAAGCCTATTGTATTATCTCAGGTTATTCGTACTCCTAGGAAAGGAGCATTTTGTCTTTTGTGTAACAGGGTAAATGCCTCAAGTGTGCAGTTTCTCTCAGCTAGAAAATGACTACAGACTAACACATCCGCAGGTAATTCTTCAATATGGGCCTTAGGACATCTTGGAAACACTGTAAAAGGGATATATGCACTTTAGCATTTTCAAATAAATGCGACAGAAACAGAAGAAGGAATATTTTATGCGCTATATTTATATGAAAACGAGAAATGTATCTTATTTCTTGTGTAATAACCTTCCTAATGTGGAAGGCTTTCAAGATCTTCCTGAGCATTTGCAACTAGAGAGAGAATTAGACATTCAGTACCTGAAAAATTCACCTTTAGGAGTACAGTAGTATCATTTTCCAGTGAAAAGAAAAAAAAAGACTCATAGGTGAAAAGGAATCTTAATTGATTCTGATTATGCAAAAAAGTAAAGCAGATTAATCAAGAGAAAGACATAGAAACATTTTATTGCACAGAGAGTTTGAAACACTTTATGATTATGGGTGCAAGGGTTAAACCAGATGGCATACATTTTAAATAGGCACTACAGCAACGTGTCAAATATGTCCATATTTGCATATACTTTATGTTAAAAACATGCCAGCACTGTCTTATATATTCACAGCCTAGCAAGTGGAAGTCAAAGAGGTCACCTGTGCAGCTGGTGCAGGTAATGGAATTCCCATCAGGCAGATTTAGAAACTCTAAAGAAATGTGCTAAACACAACGCTCCATCTGTTTCTAAACTACTGAGACAAGCATGCAATTTGCATGCTTTAAAAAATAGATATTATGATTTCAGTATGTTGTTTTGTATGTGCTTTAATATATTTCAATGTGTGTCACTTGTTTGGAGAACTGACCAGCATGCACATAAACACCTAGGCCATGTATACCATTGTTTTGAAGTTTGCCACATTAGTTCTGCTCCTGATTTAAAAAAAAATACAAAGCATCATAATCATCTTAATGCTTAACCTAACAAAACAAATGCTGAGAAGTATTTCATGGCCATACTGTACCAGGTGGTTGCTACTAAGACCTGTCTAAGAGTAAGCACTAAATAAAGTGATAAAATCCATCTGAAAAGGAGAGATAATAAGCATGGAGATTGTAAGACAAATACCTCTGAAAAACATAATAGGCCAGATTCCTCTCTTAGACAGGCATGAAGACCTTTAGCTGGATGATATGTAGTAATTTTGCCACAGATCAGAATTGATAGCAATGATTCCGGTATCTACTTTTTTTTCTCTAAAGCAAGAGCCCTTGTAGCTTGAGACAATGGTTGGACACAGGGCTTTGTACTGTACAGTAATTACTGCATTGCAATTTTATAGTGTCCTGCCTGTAACTTTGCAATGATCCTCCCAGGTTGCCTCTGAAGCAGATGAGGGAATGTACACCTGCTAATGTTGCTGCTTTTGGCAGTAGCTGACTGCTTTTATGTCTTACCTCCTAGTCTCCTAACAGTGTTAGCCCTTTTCTTGGGGGTTTCTGAGTGCCCTCAAACAGAAACAGGACAAATGACAGCTGTCTGTGTCCAGGTCATCTATATTTTGCATGCTTGATTAGTCCAGTCAGCTGCCCTTGGGTAGGCACATGCTGTCTGAACGTGTTGGCCACTGTGTAGGTGTTGCAGAGACCGACTGCTTACACACTGTGGATCTGCTGAAACTGTCCTTAACTAGACTTGTTAGACATACGCTGATTAGCTGCACAGAGCACCCACCCAGCTCTCAGAATGTCCCTGCTTATTCAAGCTTCAAGTTATGTAACAAATTGGAGAGAAAGTAGAAAAATTCATGCATAATCATATGATGCAATTTCATCCCCTTTTCTCCTTCAGTCTTTTCATGGTTAATGTGTTGAATAACAGGACATTGCAGTTAACACCACATTTTATTGTGGCATGCTTATTTGAAAGATATTTGTGGGTCTACGTAGACAATAAAAGTGCTGCACAATCAGGTCTGCCAGATGCACACACCAAACTTTGTACCCTGAGTTTTCAGGAGGGGCTCAACTGGGAGCCAGGGTGCTGGTGGAGGAACTGGATCTGAGTGAACTCTGAGGTACACCTGTTAACCTCTGTTCTGTGATAGTGGATGCCTGTAAAAATATTGAGAGGGGAGCCCCATCCAAGCCGGTTCACTAAAGAAATATGGCTTACAGGTCCATGCTGCCAATGTGACAATCCATGGATCCATCCTATCCATTTCCAATGCTCCCCAAATGCGCAGGGGGAGAGAACTGAGAGCACCAGAAGTGGCTGAAAATAAATTTGGATGGGTTACAGGTATTGCACTGAAGTTCTGAGGAGTGGAGTGGTGCTGATGGTAGAAGATGAAAAAGCTGAATGTTGTGATGAATGGTGAAGAGAGGTTCATGGAAATTGTGGATCTATTTTTATATAGTCTAAATGACATGACAAATTCTTAGGAAACAGTTTGCAGCCACTGTGTGCCTTACATTAATTCTATTTTTACAGACCTTTAAGCTTCCTTGTTTATGCATACAGTGTTTTAATTAAACAAAAGCTTAATAAACTGGCAGGCACTTAGTCCCTGTCAGTAGTATCTTCTGATCATATTTTGTTGATTTAATAACTGGGTGAGTAAATTTCCTTTCCCTAATGATTATATACTCACACCAATTTTTATTTCTTGAAGGCATCAAGAAAATCATAAAAAACAAAAAACAAAAAAACAAACAAAAAAAAACCAAACAAACAAACAAAAAAAACCAAAACCAAAAACCACCAAAAACTTTTAGGCCCAAATATGTATTTGTTCAGGCATATTAAAATCTCTTCTTTCAAGAGTATCTTTTTAAGACAATCTGAAAGATTTGCCAGTAATTGACTATTGAGATAACTGGCATAAATGAAGAATATTTTTAACATTATACTATTATCTGCCTTATATAGGGGTTTAGACACATTAAGGCGGAGTATGAATAGTTTCTTTGAGCCATGTTACTTGATCCCAAACTCTGTAGCTCAACACACATAAAAACTCAGTTTGTGTTGTGTTTAGTCCATGCTTAGCCCACTTCTGACACAATATTTACATCTGTTTTTATACTCTTAATTGAAGTGCAGTATAAGTGTTACTTCATTGAGTTTACTGGATAAATTCAGACCTGCTTCTGAGATGTTCCTTACCTTAGGGTATCTGGGCATTCCCTCATTATAATTGTTTCTTCTTCGTCTACTTTTTTTTTTTTTCTTAAAGCAAAATTATGTAGTAAAAAAAAAAAGCAACAATAAAAGCAATCTCCTTATATACCAGTATATCATCCTCTAAAAGTTGGTTCTTGGGAGGGAGAATGCTTTAGTTGGTGAAGGGGTGAGCTTGAGCTGCGCTACTCTCACGGCCTTGCCTTGCAGATGGTCTGTAGATGAAACCATAGATGAAACAGGCTGTTGAAGTGTTCATTATTAGTAAAAGAAATTCATACCTCTAAAAGTGGGTCTTCTTTCGAAAACCTGAAGTTTAATTAATGAAATTAGCAAACATGATTTTTACCCTTGTCAATAATTTCTTGGAGAGTGGTTATGGCAATGCTTCTTTATTTGGAAAAAAAATTAATGAACTAATGTTTTATATAATTGGTGTAATATGACAAAATATTCCTAATATTCAGTTAAAGAACCTGTCAATTCCAGTCTATATAAACAGGATATGAAGAAAGTGCACTACTTGTAATACCTCTGTAGATCAGCTGTATCTTAGGTAGAAAAGTAAAAGACAAAGAGATGACCTTATTCAAGTTAGAAATAAAAATTCTCAAGGTTTTAGCAAAATCCAATAAATAACTTTAAATAAAAACATCAGTATACCAATTTCACATCAGAAAATAATCACAGCTCTCATATATTAGAGTAACACATAAGATAGCAAAAAAAATGTAATTTAAAACACATCCAACTTACTGATTTTTATATCCTCTATAAATCCATATCTTATTCTGAGGATAATTAATGTCTCTAATGTCTTTCACCCTCACACTGCAAAACTCTTCTGAAACAGCATTTGCAAACTGTGTTCCTACTACTACCTTCAAATATTTTCCTTTGCTAAAACAAACATACAAACAAAACCGAACAAAAAAACCCGACCTAACAACTTTCTTAGGGGAGAGGGGGAATATAATTATTATTGAAATTAAACATCTTGCTACTGGTATTGTCCTATATTTTTGGTCCAGAATAAAATACTGTCACTCCTCTAGTATCAGAGAAATATTTATAAACCCGACTTTATTTCAGGCTGTCAAATAAGTAGCAGAATGTCACCAGTTTTTAAACTGTCCTGTTCTATATCATATGTACCCATTCTTTTATATGCAGGCATATATGCATGCACAAACACATTCTACCATCCACAGATACATAAATATACATGTGCACATAAGATCTTTAAAACATTGAATTGAGAGTTGGGTTGAAGTTACAACTTCTAACGCTACTGATGCAAAATTTTGAACAAGTGCTTTTGAATTTTCGAATTTTGTGTTGAAACAGAAGTTTTTGATGATAGTTTTTATAGCATGGAAAAAAGGATAGTATTTCTGTGTCTGCTACATAGGACTCTGGGCTGACTAAATTGTTAATATAAGCATCTGACTAAATACTCAGTGAAACTGACACGCCTCCTTGAAATCTGAATGTATGCAGGCAATATGCCTAGAGCATTTGCCTTGGCTCCATTGCAGTTGTTGTCATATACTATATTTAACTTCTTAATTTTAATTTTGCTTTTAGAGGGGAGTAATAAGGGTAAATCAGTCAAGTGCTCCTCAAAACTCTGCTACTTCTCTTGGGTTTGACCTTCTTCTTCATGGAGAGAGAAAAGAAATCATCAAACACCAACATTTATCATCCACAACAGTAAAATGAATTGTTACTTACAAAATATTTCCATACTTTTATTCCATTTAGTCCTTTATTATCAGAGTAGTTAACACTGTTGACTTAATTCATAGTCACCTAATTTCTTTACACTGGAATAGGGAGCTGAATAGTTGTGTTAGGGAGTTTTGGGGGGTTTTGCTTTTCGTTTTTTTTTGTTTGTTTGTTTGTTGGGTTTTGTTTTTGTGTGTGTATGGGGTTTTTTGGGGTTTTTTTTTGGAAACAAACAGGCCTTATGCTACATACTAGTTGGATCTGCCACTGACACAAGGCAGCAAACACAAAGTTTACATTCCAAGTAGTGGTGACTTTTCATTTGCTTTTTGATCTTAAAACCTCCATTATATGCAGAGGTGACACATAACCTGCACGTCTAATTTATAATCCTTTAATCCTCAAATATGTTTCTCATTCTAGGAAATTGAATGCTAGATCAATGTCTAGTCTATATTTGCTCAAATACTGTTTAGTTGACCTTTATTTCACACTTTACTTATCTGAATATTATGCCTGATGTATGTTCTTGACAAGAAGTAGCAACAGATACACTTATAATGGCCAGATATCCCAGACATCTTGTCATTTTCTACATAAAATGAGAAAAAAAAAAGCATCGAGGCAGAACTACTCTTTTGTCTTCAATGTGGTATTTCAAGGTCAAAAAAGATGTGTTAATGGGGCAATTTAGCATGTAATAAATAATGTATTTGCCATTGCATTGGTGATATTTCTTCTACTATCTAGGTTTCTGTTTGCTATATTTTCAATCCCACCTTTCTATGAATAGCAATGTTCAAGTCTTTAAAGTGGAGATGACTGTAAACTGTATTTTCATTTCAAAACTACCAATCATGTAAAGCATTACATTATACTTCTAATGCTGCTTTTCCATTTTTTGGTACAACATCTGAAAACAGAATATATCAGGGCAGCTTTTCACACATTGAAAAAAACCACATATGTTCACAATATTTGCAGATGTACAAATTCTGTGAGGCAGCTTTCCAGCTGGGTGACCCATAGCATATATTAGTGCTCGGTGTTGTTCTTCCCCAGGTGAAGGACTTTGCACTTCACTTTGTAGAACCTCAGGAGGTTCCTGTCAGCCCACTTCCCCAGCCTGCTGAGGTCCCTATGGATGGCAGGATGATTTGGCATATCAGCTTCTCCTCCAAGTTTGATGTTGTCTGCAAATCTGCTGGGGGCACACTCTGCCCCATCATGTGAAATAGAAGTGGACCCAGTATAGATCCCTTGAATGTATGATTACTGTCTGCCCTCCAACTAGATTTTGTTTTGCTGATCACCGCTCTCTGGACCAGGCCATTTGGCCAGTTTTCAGTTCATCTCACTGCTCATGCAGAATGTACATCCATAGCTTCTCTGAGACCATAAAGTACCTGGAAATGGTTTCCAGGATCAGATTCTATATCAAGCCCTAGATTTATGTCCTAATAACAAAACCTACTGGATCTAAACCAAAAACCCATTCATTCTGCCTCTTGAAACTAAACTTCTGAGTAAACATAAGTGAAAAAAATCACGGGCCTTGAAATATGTCAGAGGGCATATTTCTATGTAAGTCATCTACAAATTCACTACAGGCGAAGCAGAACTGTGGTTCTCTTCCCCCTGTCTGGAACTGGGTTAAATTTTTTCTATGATCTATTGCAAAAATCACTATTGCAATCTATTGCAATTTTTTTAGGTGCTGAATTGCTCTGTAGAGGTGATTAGCTCTAGAGATTTGTCATAAGAAACAACTGGGATGCTCATTTCCTGAGCTGGTTCCTTTAAGTTATATGCCTAAGATAAGGGAGATGACTCTGGGTACAGGAAATTTGTTTGCAGTTTTGAAGCTTCAGTTAATTATTAACAACAAATTTAAAGTCCCTTTTGATATATCACACCAGCTATTTGCACAGTTGCATTTGTTGTTCTTTGTTCAGTTTTAGGAACCTGTCCTGTTGGCACTGATACCAGAAAATATCTGGAAACATCAGGAACCAGCCTTCCAGACCCCAGCACTGCTGACCTGAGTCAAGGTGACAGCGGTGGAAGGGTGTGCCACACTTTGCACAGCAGATGCATGGGAGATGGGCAGAGTACAACGTGCTCTTGAAAGCCCAGGTGTCTTGGGGACTCTGAGACTTTAGCAGATCTTAGACCATACTCACCTGCACTAGGCAGCACCAAATAATCTGCTTCTTCTCAGTTATCCTTCACTCTGTGCTTAGTAGTTCTTGTCTCAGGACAAGACTGTCTTTTGTATTAATCTGTGGAGTACCTTGTAATTCCCAGAGGGTCGGTCTCCCAGTCAATATAAGGATGCACACCCTTCTTTTTCCTTTAACAAACACAGTGTGAGTAGTTTATAGTGTTTGGGCATTTTTATTTCCTGACACAGTTTGCAATTTTATACCTGGTGGTCACTCTGTCACACTCCAGAATAATACTGAAGCTTATCTATGTAATGAAATGTCTGGTCCAAAATTTGAACTGCAAAATGAAAAGTTACTCTTAAGCACTCAGGCTTGTCTTGCCTGAGATTTGTTGCATTTACTGTTGCAAAGACTTTTCAAAACACATCAGTTAAATGGAGCTGAAAATCATTCACGCATATTTTATGGAATAAATTACAGATATATCACCTGTTGTAAGTTATAAAATATGTTTTTGTTTGGGCAATTAAAATATTCTGCCCCATTTAAAATAAGCTATGTAATGAAACTGATGTGCAGTAATAATTTTACAATTCTTATTAACATAAAGTATTTTAGCACAAAATGCATTTTGAAAATTTTTATGCATAAATTCTAGTACTTCTGTTCAATTCTTCTCAGCAAATAGAGAAATAAAGTTATATACAGTTATCTAATACTGGGAAAAAAATGAGAGAATTTAATTTTTTTTTTTAACAACCATGGAGACTTCTGCCATATTTGCAAAATTTAAAGAGGATAAGCTAAACACAGCTGAGCTGCCCAGAGTAGAAAGAAGCAAGACAAAATCACACAATGAAAAATGCCATGTTCAAAGTCTATGTAACAGAGATTTTTCAAATTTATGCTATAGAGAGAAGGAAGATTTTGGAGTGTTTAATGTCTTAAACTGCCAGCTTGTGATGCAGCAAACAGGTTGCTGACACTAAAGAGGAGCTTTTGATCATCAGGAAGAACTTGTATCAGTTCTGTTCTTTAACTTGCAAAATCACAGGGAGATTTGAGTACTTTATCATCATCATTTTTAAGGCCCCAAAAAACTTCCTCAATGAGACTTTTAAAAGGGCATAGAGTTGTTAATCTACTGTGAATCAGATGTACAGGAGAAACACCAAGAAGATGTTCTCAAGAGGTCAAAACAACAGAAGAACTTTACTGGAAACTTTAGAAAATCAAAGCACTTTGGTAAAAGGTTTAGAACAGCAACCACTCAACATAAACCACTTCCCAAAGCATTAGCTTTGTCTATTTAATTTAGCAAACTCTAAGCCTGGTTGATTTTAAGTTACTCAAAAATTCCAAGGGAATTAAAAGAAGAAAACCAGAAAAGGCACACAAAAGAACAAACATAATTGCCATTCCTGGTTCCAGCACCATCCAGATGACAGAACTTACAAGATGAGGATCAAGTCATGTGCTTGCCTTGTGTCTCTCTTTAAGTACCCTTTGTCCCTCCTGGGCCCTTCCCCCAGGTGGGACTTCTGGTCCTTTGGCCACTCAGGAGCTGGGCTGGGGCTCCAGAGGCAGGTGTGGAGCATTGCCTCCAGCATGCCAGGGTTTGGTGGCCACTGCGGGGCTGGGACAGAGCCCCAGGGGAGTGGGGTGAGCAGGACAGGGCATCGCCTCACCAGAGCTAGGCCTGACCTGACCCTTCCCCAACACATGCACCCAAAATGTCTCAAGCTGGCAATCTTGTTATTAAATATGTGTCATAAAAATAGCTTTTTTCCTATACAAGGAATTTAAATTCTTTGAGTACTTAAAACCTCATAGGGTAAATGGACTTGTTCTACTCCAGATCTAGAATAGTTGTTTCCTTTGGGTTGTTTAAATGAATATTATTGGTTGACATAAATTCCTCCTCCCAATACAACAGGTTTCTCTTGTACAGGAGAAATGGCCTCTCCGAATGTTGTCTTTTAATGGGTTGAGGGAAAAATTTGTTACCTGTACATTCTGAAGGAACACTTGAGGGGCTGCCACCTATAAACAGAAGTTCAGTCTTGGGTTTTTACAATTTCCCTAAAAGTAAGTGCTCTTCATGTAAATAATACTATTGAAAAAAAATTGTTGGGTTTTCAGGTTTTGGGTTTGTTTAAATTTAATTGGTGGAAACCAAAGCTGAGGTGCAATAAGAAGATTAGGAACAATAAGCATAGATAATATGGGTGTGAGCAATAAATCTAAGGGAGACCTCTTTATCTGAGAAAGGTTCTCTGACACACCCTTCAAGGCCTGCATGAAATGCAACAAGTCTTAGGTTTCTTGATATCTGCTGAATCCTGTCAACTCAAAGTAGCCTTCCCTAACCTGCTGGTTATGGTGTTTAGCTTTGCTTTATCCCTCATGTTGCTGCATTGAAGGTGGAGCCTTTTAAACCTACTCATACTCTGCCCATAGAGCAGCTGGTCTGTGAAAAAGCTGGTCTAGACACTAATTTCCTTTTCACTTTAATCTTGTGCAGACTAGACTTCACAGTTTTAATACTGAAATATCTGCATAGCAAATTGTCTACTAAAACAGGAGTTGAGCAGAGTTTGGAAAATAAGATTTTTTTAAGTCGTGAGAAGTTAAACTGTGTCTTTGGATTCTTTCCCAGCCTTGCTGTCAATATGGCATGGAATTTTATAGCCTGAATTAAAAATAATTACTGGAATCCTGGAAATCATGAGACTTCAAGTCATGTGTCTTGCAAATCAAAGCCTAATTAATTATGCCATTAAACAATTATTATTGCCTAGTGACCAGCAAATGTATATTTTTGAAAACAAAATAAAATGTGCTGTAAAATGAGCTTAAATGCTATTAGTTGCATTAAACAATAACTTATAAACTGAAAACTGATGTTTTGGCTGGTTGCTGTGAATACTACTCCAAGACTGGATTTATAGGCCAGCAAGCTTGCTGGCTGGGGATGGTTGCCAGCAATAATTTTGAAACAAGAACTTGAAATAGATATAAATAAGGTCCAAATACTGCAGACTACCCATTAAGGTGAGGTAGAAAACGCTACAACATGCAGCATAAAGTCCTTATCTACTGGTTTAGTATTTATTTTGTATAAACACACACAAATTGTGCACACACTTGAGGATATTCTTGTCAACATTACATGTTTCTCAGGGCTCACTACTCTAAAAACAGACTATAGCAGTCCATCCTGACCACATAAAGAGACCATTATGAGGCCTTACCTAAACCTGCATCCCTTTAAGCAGGCAGGAGTTTGTATGACTAGTTTGCTACAAATGATAAAAGGTTTCCTAAACCTGGGATTTGTGAACCTGAACCTTAATTTCCAAATGACTTGGCTACCCATATACATATAGACAAAGGTACCATGGCATATTATGACTAAATGCTTCTGTAAGAAAAATGTTTCACTTGGAAAAACCTGTGTCAAACTTACCAGTCTGAAGAAATTGTTGAGAAAGACAGATCACTAACATGACAATTTAATACAATTCTTTTTTTTTTTTTATATAAGATTTTTTCTGACTTTTTGTGTGACTTTCTACCTCTGCCCAGTTGTCTAGGCAGTAAAGATAATCCTGTGATAATTGGATAAGAAACACTTGTTAGCCCCTTTAGTGTTGTCTTCAGAAATTCCATCTTCTATTCTTCTATATTTTTCCTTGTTATTCATTAGAGTAGTTGGTAAAAAAGCCAGGACTGTAACTGAAGTTCTGATTGGAAATTCCCTTCCTTCTGCTCCAGGTATTATTAAGAAAATTTTAAATGTTTGCTTTGGATAGAGAAAATGAGGGTGGAGGAGCTCTGGTATAGGCTGGAAATGAAACAGTTTGGTGAGCAGTGTCCTGTGTTGATCTGATGGGAGAAAATTAGTAAGGAGAATGGTCTTTAGGAACAGGAGTACTACACAAATGTTGTGGTAGCCCATAGAAAAGAGACATGTTTTCTATGGGAAGGTATATTGTACCTATGGACAAGCTGCCCTTTACTGATCTCACCTTAAGTTTCTCCTGCTTATATAAATTTTTGTGTTTTCCAGAATTCCTTCTGAAACAGACTAGTGCAGCATCATTCTTGGTTCTAGCCCCTGCTGTAAAAAACAGTCCCTGAATACTTAACAATACAATACACATCTACTGTGTGATGTTGAAGCTTGAGAAGGAGAAAGATCAAAATGTGTTACTTTCTTGACTGAATTCCACTGGTATCACTTGTAATGCCATGTCCTCAGGAAGTAACCTATCAGTCTACAGACTAATGCCCTTGTCACATACCAACCAGAAGTGCAGAAATTTAGTGGAATGGGACATAGAAGTAGTTTTTTTGAGGCTGTGGCCATCATGTGGGACAGCTTTCTTAGCATTTCAGAGGCAATTTGATTTCCATGAGTTTCATCTGTGTGATTTGTCAGGTCACACGCCTTCCCATTTTTGTGTATCATTTACTCATTAGGCCAAAACTTGTTCTTTAAATGCAGAGTAGCCATCTGCTGTATACGTGCTGTGCTGCTGGGATGATGAGGGTATCTCACTTCCTGCCCTAGTTGTGCAGGAGCCTTTGTCCTACAATCATTCCCTTCTGTTAATCCAATAGGTGCCATTTTACTTGGAATGAGGAATTAAAAATATCCCAAACTGTTTGCTGGTCCTAGCCAGGTGGAACACGGCATCTAGGTAAATAATATAGCAAAATGTATCCCTCACAATGTCTGTCTGCAGCCTCAGTAGATCCAGATTAGTTCCATGTATGGACCAAGAAAGGAAATATACCAGGAGCAGCTGCAGCCTTTCCGTCTCCATCTGCCAGAGGTTTATCTTGAACAGTTAAGCTGAAGTTTCATGCTCCTTTTTCACATTTTCCAAACTAACATGTTAAAGAACCTCTCTACAGCTGCATGTTAGGCCAGTAACTTCTTCATTGGGGAATAACCTGGTTGCTGTGTTGAATCATTTACTGGGAGATTCCACAGAGAGGTCACTGTTCAGCTGTTCCTCTAGTAGTGTCCTCTGATTCCCTTCTTTGCCTCTGGCAAGAGAATATCTCACAGGCAGAAAAAAATTTATTCTTCACATCACGATAATGTGCACATAAATATGTATAAATATGCCATCCTTGGTGCTCAAACCATCTGCACAAGTGTCACCACAAGAGCTATTGGTAGCTTTTTTGCATGTCTCTTTACTTATTTACAGTCTGAATAAAGCATTAAATTCCAGCGCGACCCCTAATTAGCGGAGCAGCGGTTACTCACCGTTGCTTTGCTCTGGCCAGTTATCAGCTCAGTCCTGAGACAGCAAAGCCATCTGTGGGTGTACCAACTCACCAGGTACTGCAACTTGCCAAGGTGTTGCAAGGTATTGGAACTCATCTTTAAGGAGTCTGCTCAAACTTAGTCCGTATTTGCTGGTTGTTTGTTTACAAGCAATATTGATAGTGGGCAGTTTATAAAGGGATGCCTTAATGAGAAGCAGAAGGATATCACATACAGTTCCCAGATACATTTATAAGCCTTGATCTGGAATGATTTATATTGAATGTTCATTGTATTAAGTCGGTCTCATTTTGTTTCAGGTCATCTACTGAAACTATCCCTCACATATAAAATGTACTTCTGTCACAGACTGGGCTTTTCTTAATCACATTTTAAAATTTACCCCTTTATTGTCTCTTTTTTGTAATCTGATGCATTTACAGACTATTTTTTTTCCAATTTATTTTTTTCCCCTGAAAATGCTTATTTGAAGAGCAGAACATCAGCAGTGATGAAACACCAGGCTGATTGACAAAGATCTCCACACTGACACATCAATAAGTGTGTGGCTAAATAAAATCAAGAATTGCAAAAGAAATGGGGAATAGATAGCAGTTTAATTGACAGGAGAAAGACCACAGCCATTTGAAGTTCTACGATGTGGGATGTCTGTAGGCTTCCAAATGACTTTTGCAATTTGTTATCTTTTTAAGTTCTTGAATGGACTATAAACAAGACAGATTGTCTAGGAAGGCAATAATGAGAAGAGGAATGACAGCACTTCATGTGTCAAGAAAGTTTCAGGGTCATCTTTGTATTATGGCTGATACCTATGAAATATAAATTTCATAAACATTAAGCTTTATTTAAAAACCAAAAACAAATAGAAGGAGAAAAAAATAACAGAATAAAACTAACTAAGAAAATAAGGCTTTAGAAAGGGGATCTGGGAGAAAGGAATGGTGATTTTCTTTTTAAGGAGCAGTTTGATTATCTGGTAAGATAATTCCTTGATATGTCAACATACTGTATCTTCCATTAGATAAACATCATGTTTTCACATCTGTCCTATTTCACTTAAAATACACGTCCAAGCTTTTTTTCCCCACAGCTGCATATTTTAATATGTCTGAAAATCTAAATAATGAAAAACACGCATAAAAACCTGTCCCATTTTGAAAGCAGTGCCTCTCTTGTTATTCAGAACCATTCCCCAGAATTCCTGCCAGTTAAACCGATGTTTGCACATTCATCTTTGCAGCTATTTCCAACATACAGAACTTAATTCCTCGTAGTTCTCTGTCTGGAAAAAAATAGGGCAGCTCAAGCAAATGATGAAAAGTTACCTGGCCAAATGCACAATACCTATAAACTAAAACTACACAGTATGCTTTTAAATTAAATATTTTAAATTGTAGACTTTCCTGCAAAAATTTCAAGTAGGATAGAAAAAAAAAAAATCACTCTGATATAAAAAGGTGACAAGAGCACAAAAAAAAAAAAAAGTGTGGAGTCAATTTTGATATTCCTCTTTGTCAAAAGAGGTGAACTTTCCTCTATACCCTTTGAAGATAGCAGAACTCCTACCAGCACATAAAAGACCAGGATTTCATCCCTAGGCTCTGTATCTTATAGAAGGAAGTATTAGAAGTATAAGTGAAAAATAAACAAATATATTTTCATGCTATAAAAATCTAACTTTCTACTAAGCAAAAACAATGATTATGTCAATGAACACACAGATATTTCTTCATCCTTCTTTGGCACATCATATTTTACAAGCTCAGGCATGAAAACCAGCTTAGAGATGTACTTGTTTGATTTCCATTATTTCTGATATTTTACAGGAAAAATATGATAGTTGTAAGATTTATGAAAAGCAGATATTTCAATT
This sequence comes from Donacobius atricapilla, assembly GCA_013397315.1. Lineage (NCBI taxonomy): Eukaryota > Metazoa > Chordata > Aves > Passeriformes > Mimidae > Donacobius > Donacobius atricapilla. The sequence goes on along the minus strand of WBMY01000021.1, from coordinate 859,888 downwards.
TCATGTTGATGGAGTTAAAAACCCATATTTTCTATTGGCAAGTTGATGTGAAAAATCTCGTAGGAGAGTTACTGTACATGAGGACACTTGAAAACCAGAGAAGAGAAATCTGGGAGCAATGTAAGGAGTTTTCCAAAAACTAGGAGCACTTTTTTGAGGAAGCAGAAGAAATCTTTTCATAGGGAAGAGGGAAGAGACGTAGGGATCATAAATTGAAATGGGGCATTCTGAGTCGACACAGTGGGGTGGGGAGCAGAGAGAATCACCCTAAGGGGAGAGCCAGGGGGAGGGACAGGCTGCCCAGAGCAGAGGCTGGGCAACCTCTTTCCCTGTAAGCTTTCAAGACCCAGCTGGAAAAGCTCTGATCAACTTGGTCTGAGCTCAAATGTGACTCTGAGCAGGAGGAGATCACCTGAGGTAGTGTTAATTTTAGGAGGTAGACAGTTTAGGGTTTACATTGAAAAAAGAAATATTGGAAGATACAGGAGAGTCAACATTATATAACTTGTGAATATCAAGGTGATTTAAAGAACATAAAATTTCCTTAATCTCTTGGTAATTGAAAGCATAACAAAATGCTGAAATCCTCTAACTGCTGTTACAATGCACTCAGCAACTAGGACTTGTATTCACATTTATTCCTGAAATTATGTTAGAACTCAGCAAAGATTTTGGTTGCTATGTATTTTAAATTTGGATTGGAAATGTTAAGATATATATTTTCGTAGCAGGGCCTATCTACCTTGACTGCAGTGAGAAAAATATTTTTAAACTCTCATAGGCTGTATAAAAAACAGAATAAGGGTTAGTTTGTCCAATGAGAAATGTGGTTTCTTAGGAAAGGAGCACTGTCATCATCCTAAATCCTCAAAGAAGGAGCTGAAACTAAGCTTGTGAAATAAATCATGAACAGAGATCATGATCAAAACTGACTTGTTATTGGAACTTTAATTTTCTATCCATTGAAATGAATAAATCTAAATATTTCTCTTTTTTTTTTCACCCCAGAAAGTGCTATCAGTCAGATCACTGTTCTCAAATCTGTAACTGCTGTGGTCCTTGAAGAAGGACTCCTGGACTTAACAAATTCTACAGTGTACAGACCCAGAGTCTGCAGTACAGTGCACAGACCCAGAGTCCACAAAACCTCCTTTCCCTTCTAATTTTAGAAAAACCCCATACCCCTAACCTCTTATTTTTGTAGTCCACTATGGTTTTAAAGTAACTAAAAAAGAAAACTTGAATACATTTTTTTCATTCCTTTTTTCTCCTGAAGACAAATGAAAATACTCCTACCATAGAGGAAAGGAAAAGATTTTTGTTTTCTTTTCATTTCAGGACAAATTTAAAACAAAAGTAATCAGAATTTCCAGTCAAGCAGAATTTCTAGTTTCTAGCCAGTTCACAGTAGGACCTGGTTATTAAATTCCATTAAGCAAGTGTGCCGTCACATCCTTGAAAGGACTTTTTCCTCTGGAACATCCAGCTGTCAGAAAGGTTGTCATTTAGCCCTGGGCCATGATATGTTTTGCTCCATTGTGATAATCTGCTTTGCTTTTGTGAACTTTAAAGAGTTCTGCTACCATTTTGACAAGGATTTGTCACATTTATAATGCTTCTATGTAACTTCTATGGACTTTTCTGTGTGTTTTCATGCAAAATGAAAAATGCTGTTATGACTGTTATGTCCAGACTTTACCTTTTGGCATATCTGGTGTGGATTTTGTGTCTTCTCTTCATCAGCTCTGTGTTGTTTGTAAAGTTAGATCCTACAAGTGAAACAATTAATGTCATGGATGTTTTTTGCATTTACTCATCTACAATTTTGTGAAGAAATTAAGTTATAGTCTTGGATTGTGTCATTTGGGTGCATCACAGCAAGTGTAAAATGTACATAAATTTCTACAGGATAAGTGCTCAGATGTTGATTTCATTTTCCATGTTAAGTGCTTTGATGATTAAAAATAGGATTCTCCATCTGCTGAAATTTGTTATGGCTATGGCTCTAATATAAAATCTGTCCATTATTTTAAGGGTATATTTGGCTGTGTAACCACAGGACATTATTGTTAGTAGCATATAAACTATTCAATTAATTTGAAACTAATTTGCTAAATGAAAGATTTTACAAATTGGAAAATAAAAAAGCGCAGTTAGGTTTTTATTCCAGTTTCAATTTAGCCAGATAAAAAAATTTTCATTTTCCCTTCTTATTACAACTAGATAAAGTTTTGGGTTTTTTTCTTTGTTTTAAATTTGTTTAAACTAAAGTTTTCTTTTCATAAAATATATAAGATAAAAGATTTTCTCTATTCACTTTCTGTTTTCCAGTCCCACACAGTTTCTTATTATCATGCTTTTATATCTATTCCTTTATTTTATTGCAATCACTTTTTCCTTTTCCTTACATGAAGCAAATGTCATATCTCAGGAAAATCTGAACATTTCTACTAAAGTGGAAAAAAAATTAAAAGTGGTCTTCTCTGTTGAACAGCAGTTAGTCCATAAAGGACACAAAGAAACTACAGTTTTGGGGTTTCGTTAAAGTAATTTACATCCCAGCCTAAACATTAGGATATTAAAGTAACACAGTATAGAAGAGTCATTATAAGGCTTTCTGAAACCTTTGTGTCTGTTTCGGGGGCTTTAGATGATGCAAGTTTTTGACTATAGGCATGCATCTTAGTTTTGTGTGTTTCTGCAGATTCAGACCCACTGGAGACAAATCACAATTTCAGTCTCAGACGTGTGTTAAAATAAACATATGTGATAAAACAAGTGCTGGGAAGATTAGAGTGCTACTGACTCTCAGTAGGAGCTGCTGACACTACCCAGTGATGCAACTCTTTGAAAAAATTTTGTGTATTACATTATTTTGAATTTACCACGAAACTAGCTTTTCAGCCCAGTTTCCCCATAAATACTGAATGTCAGATGGAGATGAAAGCTATATTTATTATTTCTAAAGGCACCTGTGCTGGAGTGTGAGTGGTTTGCCTGTTGGTAAGTTTACAAAGGTACATTTTTATATTTTAGTTTCTTCAATATGAGCCCTCTAAAGGTTCAGGTATTGTAAATTAGAGATTTAATGGAAACATTCAGCATCAAGGATGTGACAAGATGATAGGAAAATGAAATCATTATATAAACAAAGCAGCATACATTCAGTTTCCATTTTTTTCCTCATTGTGTGTTACCAACTTAACATCAGTGAAAAGATATAGTCTGTCAGAGCAGCCATAAAGGTGACCTGGTTATAATGGGGAAAATTACTGACAGAAGACACCTACTAAAATACAGACAGACCAAATCTCTGCCAGTGTAAGAACTACTAGCCTGAGAATCTGGAACAACCTTGACAAGCACAAGTTCCCACTTGTGGTTGACCTCAATAGGTACAGCTGTGGCCCTGCAGCATGCTTGATAAGCGCAAAAAAGGAAACTGCCAAAACCTGCAGAACAAAGAAACTGTTGTAAGCTACAAACTGACCTCCTAAGAAAGCAGAGCTCAGCAACAAGGACTGGTGTCTTACGCCCACTTATGTTTTCATATTAAAGATATAAAACTAAGTAATTGTCTTCCCAAAATGAGCTTTTCTCTCCAAGAAGTACCCCTGTATGAACTTAACTACACACTTATTTTGTCCCCATTCCTGGGAGCAGCTAAATGGCCTGTATTGGTAATAATTTGAAGGAAAAATATTTATATAGGCATGCATATATGTAATTAAACATCTTGTTCTTGATTTCATAATAGCTTGCAAAAAAAAAATATATATAAATATATAAAATTGTGTATGTGTTTACATATTTATATATATGCTTGCTTTACTAATTACAAGTGTATTCCTTAAAAGTAGTTTGTAATAAAAACTCTGTGGGCTTGGTCTTACTGAATCCTATGAACATATCATGACCAACTTGTTGGATGGGAAATCCCTGCAGACCGAGACACTCACAGTTACATACTCACAGAGGAAACAGCCATAATGCTTTAATGTTAAGAAGTGGCAAATTATTTCTTGCAATTCCTAATCTTCACGGTCTCTAATGTTATTCTTCGCCTTATTAAAATGATTAATGTAACAACAGCATCTTGCCAAACACTTTAAGAGGAATAGAAGTATCTTTTGTTTTATTAAAACGTCTCCATCCTAATTTGTAATAAATTTGCTTTGTCATGATTTTGGACCGAATTCATACCCAAATTAATGCTCTTTACTTTGAGATATCACTACAGAATGGAATTTAAAGCTCTGGTTATAACTAGCAATATTTGTATTTCTGTACTATCATCTGTCTATATACATAGGCATGCCCATAAACAATATTTTACCATCATATATTTGCATTGCATTTCTTATGGGCACAAGTGTATAGATGTTATAGAATCATAGAATCATTTAGGATGAAAAAGACCTTTCAGATCATGGAGTCCAACCATTAACCCAGCACTGTCAAGTCCATGACTAAACCATGTCTGTAAGCACCACATCTACATGTATTTTAAATACTTCCAGGGACAGTGATTCAGCCACTTCCCTGGACAGCCTGTTGCACTGCTTGACCACCCACCCTTTCAGTAAAGAAATAATCCTTAATGTCCAACCCAAACCTCCCCTGGCACAAGTTGAGGCCACTTTCTCTTGTCCTAGTTGTCTCTATCTGGGAGAAGAGATTGACCTGCACTTTACTACAACCTCCTTTTGTGTGGTGGTCTCTAGGCCATCCACAGTGAACACTGCACTCCCTCGCACAGTGCGTAGCCCCTACACTAGTTCAAGGTACTGTGCTCGCCCTCAGGGAAGTCCCCCTAGGGGACTTCTCTCAGGGTCATGGTGACACAAGTGTGCCAAAACCATGAGCCTTTGCAACATTATGTTAATTTGTTACGTATTCTTGGTTAATTCCCTGGTTCCTGGTTTTTACCTCCCTTGATTGGTTCTTTTTGGATCCTCTCCCTGATTGGTCCCTTTCCCAATTCCTTTTCCCATCGGCCAAGATGTAAAACCCCATCCTCTGGCTACCCTATATAATCCCTGTCCCCTTGAGCTATTTGGTTCTTCCCCTTTGGATGTCCCTGGATAAAGAGCACCCTTGAAGAAGAGAAGGCCCCATCTTTCTGCTTTATTCCTGTGTCACCCGAGGCGGCAAGCATGGATCTGCTGCGCAGGCCGCCTCACAAAAGAGTGAGTCACTCTGTGCCTGAGAGTGCCTGTGCCTCTGCACACGGGGTGTCTTTTCAAAGACACTTCTGATGAGGGAAGGTCACAGCACTGATACCCCGCACCAGACCGCAACACTTTCAGGCAGCTGTAGTGAGTGATAGGGTCCCCCCCAAGCCCCTTCTTCTCCAGGTTCAACAGCCCCAGCTCCTTCAACTGCTCCTCATCAGACTTGTGTTCCAGATGCTTCACCAGCTGTGTTGCCCTTCTCTAGTCAAGCTCCAGCCCCTCAATGTCCTTCTTGCAGTGAGGGGCCCAGAACTGGACACAGCACTCGAGGTGCAGCCTCAGCAGTGCTGAGTACAGGGGACAATCACTGCCCTGGTCCTGCAGGCTGCACTATTGCTGATACAGGCCAGGATGACAAAACAAGATATATTAAAAAAAAAAAATCCAACACCCCAATATAATGTATTGAAATATCTTGTTTATCTATGTGATTTTGAAACATTGTACATGAATTTATTTTATCGAAAATTTAAATTAAAAACCCAACAACAGCATCCCCTGCCCGCCCCAAACATACAAAAAAAAAAATAATTCTAAAAGGTTTCTTTGTTCCAGAACTTTTAACAACAGAAAACAAAAATTTCCTGTATATGTGTCACTTCAGCCACAACTGTAATTAAGAGCTAATTATAAGTGTTCTGACAGAAATTAAACAAAATTGTATTTTCTAACACAGTCAAAGAGGCATAGAGAAGAGTATTTAAACCAAAAAACATTAAAAGAATACTTCTTTTATGCATATTTAGTCCATTATGACTAGAAATGTAACAAAAGACCTTTGCATCAGAAAGCTAATCTGAGAGATCTGGGCTTTTTTTCATGACCTGGCCCACAAAAGATACAAAATATGTATATTTTTATTATTATCATTCTGTGTCCTGTCCTTGTTTTTATGAATAGGTGTAATTTTGATTGCTGTCACACTCACAAGTGACAGTCAGGAGACCTGCCATGAAAAGGAATTTTCCACATTGTCCCAGTACACTTCCGTCAGCATGTAGGCCACCTCGCACCCATCAACTTCCTAATTTTCACCATTATCTGTCTTCATCCTTTGTATCATTTACTGTATCTATCTCACATCTACCGCAGTATGGCTCAATCTCAGTTCAGAAATTATTCACATTTTCCATTTGAAACTATTGAGTCCTGTGTATTAAGTAGTCTATTTTCACCTCATACATCCTGGTGTGAGTTGCCCCAAACTGATCTCTTAGCATACAGAAGAAATGAGAAATATGGTGGCAAAAGCAGTGGTCTGGAGTGATGGGCACAAGAGTTTGTGAGAGACAAGTCTGCACTGTGCATTGATTGAAAAAGAGAAAATGAAGGTAAAAGCATTGAGACCAAAATTTTTAGACCAAAAAGTCTGAAACACAGACTGTAAAATATAGGATCTATACAGTAGACTAAACTAGGCTAGGGTGGACTAAAATAGAACAGAACAAACCCGAACAGTTCCTGTTGGAAGATACCTACTGTGATCATCTTAATCCAATTTTCTGTCCACTACAGGGCTGATCCAAAGTTAAAGCATATTATTAAGGAAATTGTCAAAATGCATCTTGAGTGCTCATAGCTTGAGGACATTGAACACCACTCTAGTAAGGCTGCTCTGTGTGTCCAACCATCTTCTCAGTAAAAAAATGTTTCCCAATATCTAGCCTGAAACTCCCACAGTGAAAGTTTGAACCATTTTCATACTTATTGTCAGACTATAATGTGCGAGACCAGTTTGTAAACCTTGATTCCCAAAGGAGGTACCTCATTTGTGGATTGCTGGGTTTTTATGTGCTTAAATGCCTTAAATATTCTGGAATCCATCTCTGTGGTAGATCACCTCTGTCACATAAGAACGGTTGTCACTGAATGTGCTCAAATGTACAGGCCCATCTTAGGATAAATTAAGGAGTGTGTCTGAGAAGTCTAATCTAATCTACTGGTCCTCACTCTGAGTTCAGAACAGACCAAGTTCACAACCTTCACAGCATTCTACATATGTCGTCCTTCAGTCAGGAGACATTGTCATGCCTGCTTGCCTTATTCTGTAGACAAGGTAAAGATCTGCGTTTCCAATGCTTCCTGTAGTTTTTCAGGGACATCACAGAGAAAAAAGGTCAGCTGTAATTGCTCTGTAACAGGATTCCATTAGTCACATATTCAATCTGATTTTACTTTAGTGAGATTTCTTCATGAATTTGGGAGCAATATTTGACCTCTGGAGTGATTTGTATAACTTGTAAGTCACTAATTCTTTGTTTGACAGAGAGCTAAATACATTTAGGTAACAATAAAATGCAAGAGTCTTAAGAAGTTCTCATGTAACTACCACAACCACAGCTCTTCAGAAGATGACACACAAATGCCTTGAAAAAGGTTGAGTGAAAAAAATCTGAGGCAGATTAATAAAGTTACAATAAATCACACTTGTGGTAACTCGTTGGCAAGCAGGAAGAGCCTTTGTCACAGTGATCCATGATTTGAACAAGAATTCTGCACAATTGATCTGACAAAGATGACACTAAAGTGTGTCTAAATGATGGTGAGGAACATCAGGGAAATATGTGTTTTTCCCACATGAATCAGGGAAGATAAATCTAGGTGACATTCTAAGTTAACCTTGTGGAGTCTTGTGACCTTTCAGCTAGGAAGGTCAAATGTTATGAATTTTGTAGCAAATTTTATTGCAGCAGTCCCAATGATTTACAGACAATTTGAGTAAGAAAAGCAGACCAGAGAAGACAGGAAGTTTACCACAGAACTGGCAGAAGTAAGCAAATGATAATGTAAAATACCACAGGTAAAATGCAGGGGGAAATCTAGAGCACCTAGCCCCAGCTGTGAGTTTATATTTTTAGTTTATTTTAGGTGAATCAAGCTTATTTCAACTGAACTGAGTGATTTAATTACTGGACTCAGTTAGTGCTCCATCAAATCTTATCACAAGTAAAGTGTGTGTTTCATACAAAGGAAAGAATCTGGAGGGGAACCCAATGAGATGAAATTTAGCTACTTGTATTCTGGATATTTTGTCTGCCCATGATCTTTAAGCCTTGTGCTAGCACCAGGGGCAGCAGAGAAACTCCCTTCTGAAAGCCAGTAAATGCGTGTTAACTCTGGTCTGTCTTACTGCTCCCAGCCCCTTACCACTCACTGCTCCCTGAAACTCTGTTGATTCCTCACAGCTCCCCTAATCTTCCTGATGTCTCTTCCTCTTGAATTGGATTTTCATTGTCACAAAATTGGAAGTCATTGATGCTGATGATAAAGAAAAATAAAATTTTGGTATATTTCCTACTAGATGCAGGAAAATTCTGTTCTGCCTACACAGCTGGTGTTGAATGAGCTCTGATATTCTCACACTCTAGGCTAGAGTGGTGTCAAGGCACTGGCTAGTGCCCACACAAAGTGAGAGTTTAAAGACATTTTCTACTTTGACACCTAGATATGAAATTATAAGGAAGTTTATTCAGTGCCATCCAGGACAAACAAGAGTCCTTTATCCTTGCTGATAATTCTTTGAGTCATCTGATCCTTCAAGAATTTCTTTATTAATACAAAGGCTCAAAATATCATTTTTGCTTTATATATGACAGTAGTTTGCTTTAAATTGAAATGGAATCTTACAGTACATTTGGCTGTAAATCATGATCTGAATTATATTGTTCGTATAAATTTTTCAGACTGCAGGTTTGAATGTAAATCCATGAGATGTATCTTATTACACATAATCAAATGCAGTGTTTTTTAGTTCTGTGTTGGACTAATAACCTGTTTGTGGAATTGTAGTATTGCAAGCTTTATCTTTCAAAACAATGTTTGCTTCTAATAAAAAAAGCCACCACCATTTGGATTTTCAGTCGAGCCCTCTTTTAAGCGTGGCAGAATTGCTGAGGATGGAAGAGACATCTGGATATCCCTAGTCCAACCCTGTGCTCAGAGCTGGGGCAGCTAGAACAGGTTGCTGAGGGATGTGTCAAGTGAGGCTTTGTGTATGGAATAGATGGGGCCTCCATGGCCTCTCTGGACAAACTGTTCCAATATTTGACTTATCTCACAGTTTCTTATGCTCAGATAAAATTTCATGGTTTTTAATTTGTGTACATTGTCTCTTGTCCTGTCAGTGGTCTCTACTAAGAGGGCTGGTCTCCATCTTCTTTGCCCCATTCCGCTATGTACTGATAGGCATTGTAAGATCCCTCTGGAAGCTCACTTCTCCAGACTGAATTGTTCCAACTCTCTCAGCCTTTTTTCATGTGACAGATACTCCAATCCTGTTGTCAATCCTTGTGACTCTTCACTGGAGCACAGCACACAGCTCCAGTATGCCTCTGCCTTTCTTGTACTGGGAGCCCAGAATGGGACCCCACACTCCAGGTATGTCTTACCAGTGCTGAGTAGAGGTGAAGGATCACCTCTCTACCTACTGGCAAGTGTCTTGCTAATAGAGTTGAGGTGGCTGTTTGCCTTGATTGCTGAAAGGGTACAATACTGGCTCATGTACAGCCTTGTGCCTACTAGGATCACCAGAGATTTATCTGTCAAGCAGTTTTCCAGCTGGCTGGAGCTAGCCATTACTGGTATCTGGGGTTATTCTTCCCCAGGTGCAGGAATCAGCATTTCCCTGTGCTGAACCTGATGGAGTTCCTCTGCCCATTTCTCCAGCCTGTCAAGGTAGCTCTGAGTAGCAGCATGACCCTCTGGTATATCAGCCCCTTCTCCTGGTCTGGTGTCATTTTAAAAAAAATGAGGATTTTCTTGGTTTCATCTTACAGATTTTTAATGAATAAATTTAAAAATATTGTTCCTACTACTGGGGCTACTCCATTAATATTTGGCTTTCAGCTCAAAACTGTGATACTATTTTCAAACCTCTGAGCCTGCCAAGTCAGAAGATTTCACTCTTTTTAATTTTCTCCCCAGACATTTTAGAACAGCGAGGACTACTTTTTTCCTCTTGCTCCTTCCTTTCTTTCAATTAAAGAATAAGCTTGTGAAATATCAAGACTAAAAATTTGCCTGGTACATCTTTTTAATGTTAGGAGTTACAATTCTGTGTGAGAAAAACATTGTTCTTCCAGCCAGAGAATCAAATATAAATAAGCCTAATCATTTATTGGTCCTAGTAGCCAAAATACAGCTCCAGCATTGAAATGGAGTGATCATTAAATCCATGAGTAGAAGTCATACTTTCTACTCCTCCAGGAAGGGTCTGATTAGAGGCCAATATGCATAACTGCCTGAAAGGAGGTTGTAAGAGGTGAGTTTCAGTCTCTATCCCCAGGTTACAAGTGACTAGACCAGAGGAAATGGCCTCAAGTTATTTTGGAGGAGGTTTAGGCTGGATATTAGGAAAAAGTTCTTCACTGAAAGATTGGTCAGGTGTTGGGGTCAAGTTGCCCAGGGAAGTGCTGGAGCCACTATCCCGGGAAGTATTCAAAGCATGTGTAGATGTGGCACTTGGGGATATGGTTTGGTGGTGAACATGGCAGTGTGGGATTAATGTTTGCATTCTCTCGCCTTTGAGGTCTTTTTGCCAGCCTAAACAATTCTGTGACTGTTTAAACCCTTTACAACAGATGGCAGCCTACAGTTATACTTTGGAGTTCCTTTTATCTTTTCTACTGGTGAGCAAAACCAGATGATTCTTTGTGCATACAGCAGTGTATAAGTAAGTAGGGTCACTGCTGTGCCCATCAGTGTAACTTATGATACATGGAGGTAACACAATGGAAACCACAGTTTAGAAATCCAATTTATCTTGCTGTGAATGGAATTGCATCCACTACAGGCAGCAATTAGTTCTATTCTATAACGCTCTTATAGAAATGTGACGTTGTAAAACTGTTTGCAATCTACTAAGCTTGAGATCAAGGAGTTTAGAAAAAATTTAATTCCTGGAACGCAAACAAGAACAAAGAATTTTTTTTGAAACTGCAGCCAAAAGGTCAGATCACAACTGCTGAGGTAATGAAGCAAAAGTTTCCTTCATCTTCGGTTGCTTATACCGTTTATAAAAGCATATTATTCTGTGGATACCTATTTCTCTCAGCACTGAGTTTCTGTCACAACTGAATTATGGATAGATCTATTTTCAGTCTATGCCTTCATACCAGTGTCTGTAGCCCTAAGACTGATAAACAGATGATAAACGAACCTGATGTTGAAGTACTTGAACAGTAATTATTTTTTTCCCTGTGCTTTTGCAAGTGTCAAATAGACAGTTCCCTCATAAAGTAAATACATATCACCAGTCCTGTTGAAGCTTTAGCATGTTAATGTTCAGGTAAGTATTTCTTGCCTACATTTAAGACAATGAATGATGGGATTATGTATCAGGTCTTATAAACTGATTACCTACAATAAAAGGATATGGGGCTTAATAGTGTAAGAAGTTGCTTGTACTCTCATTTTTTTGTCTGCATATGAACCAGCCTTGTAGCAGAGATTAACTTCTTTTTTAAAGAATGGGTTTATACATTTTTCATTGCTTTCCCTCCCTAAATTCATGCTCAGTGTTATTCCTGAAGGCAGCCAGAAACATATCATAACAGCCATTGTGCTCAGCAGACATAGATGCTGGGGACTGTAGGAGCTTATGTCTTCCACTCAATAACACTTAGAAATTGTGCCATTTGTTTTCCCTGGAAAATTAATTACCAGAATATGGTGTAAGTCAGGACTTCTATACACTTTTACCTTAGAATTACTTGTAATTTGAGATTTTTTTTTAATTGGATTCAGAACCTATTTGTTTCTCCATGAGAACTTTACACAGAGAGACATTCAGAATCTATATTTAGAGGATTGTATATTGTTATTTTCTACCCCTGAATGAAAATGCAGCTTCATATAAATGACTGAATGAAGGACTCATATACATATGGCCTGTATCCATGTCACATGACTCAGAAATATGCCCTTATCTATCCAATGCTGATGCAGAAGTACTTTGCTCCTCATTTCCCTTCAATTTGAACCTGCCAACAACCCCTGTTTCAGTCATCCTATTCAAGATGGAAAGGCATTGTAACTCGGAGCACAGTGTTTGCCCAAGAAGCTGCCAAAAAATTTAATCCAGGTCAATTTCTTTGCACAGAGAAAGATGACTGCATCCTATTTTAGTGCGGTTTAATGAGTTACTGCCTGTAATTAGGAAATACTTTGAGTCTGAGAAAGTCTGTATGGATACTAACTCTTACCTCCTACATATAACTTCTAGTCATGAGTCCTAAAGAGGGGATTGTTGGTTCCTCATTTTGCAAGTAGAGGAACTGTTATTAGATAAACTGAGAAAGGGTGAGGAAGACAGATTACATCAAGAGCATCATAGTTTATGATCTTTACCCTCAAGTTCCAAGAGCATAATCTAAATATTTAGAAAAAAAATCACGTTTTCACAAACCTCATCCTGGACTCATTGAGAAGAATCACATTATCTTTCTTTGCCACCTGAATGTCACCTAGAAAAAGCAAAGCGCCCACAGACAATAACAAGAAGTAGTCATTGTGATTTACTTATCCTATTATAGATAGACAAAGAAATGGCAGGAATTCCATAGCAGAAAGGTCTGATCTATTCATTTAAAAATAAGCATTTAATAACTATTGAGGTAGATACCTTGTTATATCTGAAAGATATCCATATAAAGCTGGCAGACAACCCCAAACCCAAGAGTTATTCATACTTCTGGCTTTCCAATTGAGACAGCCTGAGACATCTAGAGTGGTATTTATGACCTGTGCATGGGCAACCAAGTAAAGCTCGAAATATTTACTATTCTTCCTTACAAATAAAGCCTTGTAGATGCCTTAAAAATAATTTCATGAGACTAAAAATAGATCCAACCGACTCAGAGCTCTCACACATCCCACAGGTTTGCAATGTGCTAGAGCCTCTGTTCTACAGATAATAATTACCATGGAGAAGGCAGTTGCAGATCTGGCTAGCCATTTTGAAAAGGTGGTACCTGTCTTGCATCCACAGTGCCACAAAGTAGGACAAGCCTGTTGAAAAGTCTAATCCTATAAGCCAAAAGCATGCCCATAGTTCAACACATAACAACTGCAATGGCTGAGGCGCTGCATGGAGCTTCAGAAGAGGTGTGGTCCAGGAGCTGGAGTGATACCATTTTACTTCAGTTGGCTCCTTCACCTGACAAGCAGGTAAGAAATCTGAGAGTACTGAGCCTCTCTCAGGACTAAAGATTTAATTGAGTAATGAGATGTGTTAATGGTCTGGTATGTGGTTGTTTGGCTTTAGTTCGTGATGATCTCAACATTGACCATTTTACCCTTGTTGCCAAAGTAAAAAAAAAAACAAAAAAAACCAGAAAGCCAAGACCAGCAGGCAGCATTTGCATTTCAAGAATATGTTTAAAGAAAAAATGCTTCCCATTCAGCCCCCACAGATTGTTTACCAAGAAATCAATGGAGTTAAATAACTCGTGTCAATTTTGGACATAGCTTACATTTTATAGGCTTGGATTTTGCTTCTTATATTGATTTTATGTCAATATAAATCCTTCACTTCAAAGAAGCTACTGGATTTAAATCTGTAACAGAACATATTTGCTTTTATCAAAGATCTTTTTACTTCACTGCTACCAGCCTTACACAGGAATGGTCAAAGGACTCCACTCTAAATTGCTGGAGTACTTAATTTCATTTTAAGTACATGCCACATAATTGCATTGCGAAGACAAATTCATTCTGCAGGGTATGTTGGTGCTAATTGCAAATAAAAAGAAGGCAAAAGAAGAAAGCTTGAAAAAGACATAAATCTTGAAGGTGTGTAAAATCTAATTTGGGAACCTCAGTATGCATATAGAAGAGAGAAAAAAATAAATTGGATCAGATACTTAAACCATTCCTTTTATGTCCTGTAGCATAATGGCAGTGCATATGTGCATGTCTGTATGCATAGAAATAGACATACATGTGCTTATGTATGTCTGTAGACACATCATATATTGATGCATTAAAGTTAAGAAAGAGCATTAGTGGATCTAAGTAGAAAAAAAAAAGTCTCAATTCCTTAAGGTTTTGCTACCTCTGAACACAAGGTACAAATGAAGCTCATTCAGTTTACCTTTTGGTAATGACATTGGTGTTCCACTTGGCAGACAGGCCATTTTGCCTTGAGGGATTAAGAATGAAAAGCAGCAGCTCAAATTACTGAAAAGTGGTAATGAAGAATTTTTCAGTCTAAGTCTTTTGAAAGTCAATTCCAGTTTTGTGACTTCATAAGTATTTGAGAACCCATTTTTTTCTTTTCTTTTTTTCTTTTCTTTTTTCTTTTTCGCTAAGTTCACAGACTGTTTCTCATGCCATTATCAGGTTTTGCACAGGAACCTGCTAGCCATTAGGGATATGCAGCTGTTTGACAGCTTTACTGTGCACACTTGGCAAGAGCTGTTCTCTTCCTTGTGCCTTCTCCCTTTGACCAGTTCTGCAGTGAGGAGTCCCTTGTCATCAGCAGATGCCTGTTCTTCAAGGGTTTTACAATTTATTCCTTTATTCCTGTCTTCCATACTCCCAGTGCTTGGGAAATTTTGGACAATGTCCATTGTATATAACTGAAATAAATCAACATGTAAAATTATAGAAGACCATACAATGGTATATTTAAGGTTTTTCTGTCAACTCTTGTGGTTTAAATATTGCCTCTCCTGTTCTTCTCTCTCTTTTCACCAAGCCCTGTTCTTTATCCATATTGAATGGTGAAAATGTTCTGTTTTTTCCAGTCCTGCTCTTGAAAAATCTAGTTTTCTTTTCCATTCACCTTTTGTTGTTGTTGTTATTGTTGTTGCTGTTGTTTGTCACACAACACAGGTTTATACTTACTACTTGCTCTGAAATATGGGTCTTGGGTAAAGACATGAATTCCTCATGACTGCAATTAGTAATCATCTGTATGCGTCACCATCAAAATTTGATTTCACTGGTCACCCGATCTGGCTGTGTCTGCTTTTGGTTAGGTGGTTTGTGGAAAAACCCTGAATGGGTTTGTCTGGCAGAAAAAAATCATGATTTATAGCTTTGTCCATAAGAAGGAAACAGAGGGAAAAAGGAGAAAGTATAAGAGACATCAAAGATTATTTTAGACGTCTTGTGTGCTGCCAATATCATTCTTTGTAACTTTCATTTTATGATTCATTACCATAAGTTCAGGAATTCACAGGTGTTTACAAGACTAAAAGTGAGCTAGCACCAGCTTTGGGGTGCACTGACAGAGCTTTAGAGCTGTGGAGAGGGAATATATTTTTGCTCTATAGATTTGTTTCAGCAGGAACTTGGCAAATGCTGGAAGAAGGACTGATGGCCCCATGTTAACTGCTTGTAAGTGCTGCTGCTCTGATGTGTTACGCTGTCGACTTATAGTTATTTTTCACCATATTTGTTGTTCCTTGGATGAAAAAATTACTTGTTGAATAATTAATTCACTGTACATTCTGCTATTGTGTTCTCACTGTGGAAATAATGACTATTGCTTCTTGTAAGGAAGCTTAGAAATTAAAAAAAGTTTTGGACCCATCTGTAGTAATAGGAATGACACAGCTGAAGCCTTGTCACACAGGACCTCCTACTTTTCACAGTTTGAGTGTTTGCTGGAGGCCATAATGTCATTTTTGATGTTAGAACTCTTAGTGACTGGCACACAGAAACTAATGTAGCTTTGTAATACCAATAAACATTCATTAGGGTCTTGAAAGATAAGGATGATCAGAACCTTGAAACCACAGCTCAAATGGGAGATAATGATTAAATTAGACCTTGGGTGAGAAATGTGTCCGGTTTTTCTAGAAGGCAAGATATTGTATGAAGACAGATAAAGGGTTTTGCTGGTGCAAAATTGCTGGCACACAGCTGGCATGATAATGACTCAGGTCAATTAGAACTTTTTGAGGGATGTCTGAGCAAGGGTTGGGAGATTTTATGCAACAGCGACCATTTCCAAAATCAATATGTGTGAGGCTGAATGAGGTTTTTCTTCTCTCCTTTCAGGACAGGCCTTCAAAACTGTTCTAGGAGTTTCTCAAACAACAATAATCTCTCAATCACTGACTTAGTGGAATAAAACACAACACACCTCAAAAGCAAGGACCATCAGTTTCACACTGCTAACATATCACTATGAAGGACTACAAATTAACCCTTAAAATATTGCAGACCTTTAATCTTAAGAAAACAGCAGGAATGAGAACCATGATTCTCAAATGCAAGGTTCTCTTTGCATGGACTTGGAGGGCACCCAGGATTTCGCACTGTGCAGGATGACTGTAGCTTTCTGGGCTCTTTTATTTAGCTGTGGGTGAGTTGTCTTGGAGACTTTCTCTATGTCTATGCCAGAATGTTTATTCAAATGCCCAACTCTTTGGTAGATTTCTTTCTTATCTTCTCTTACTCTCTGGCACCTGGGTAATTACACTATTTTATTACTATTCTTTTAATTTCACTTGTTATATACTTATTTATACAGCCTTAGGTAATCTTTAGGAGCAAGCATCCTTGAAAATTTCATTTCACTAGCAAGATATATAAGAACAGATTTTTATATTCCTCCTTTTTCCACCTACATATTCCTTACTCTATTCCCAGTGAACATAATGCTGACATTTTAGGTATAGTATCCTTTTTATCACTTTCCTCTTTGTATGTTGGCAGTGCTTTGCATACCATATTCTAGAAATTCCTTCTCTCTTTCTGAAGAAAAGACATTATCATGCCTCAAAACTTGTCACTCTACACCCTTAATTATCTTTAGCCTTTTGCTAAACAGCATTAAACATTTCTCCTCAACAGCACTTTTCTTCCTAGAATGAGAGATATAACTAACACTGATTGGACTAGTAGCTTCTCCTAGACTTGGCCTTGCAGCTCAGAAAATGTCATTATCAGTGCTTTAAGACACAAATAAAAAAGTCTTTTCATGTGGAAGAATATTTCCTGACTACTATACCCTCATTTGCCAATATGTGATACTTGGGAACTGAGCTGCATTACCATACCTATAAAAAGAGCAATCATAGCAGTGCAAGAAGCCTTTACTGCCAATATGTCTTAGTAACCTTTTATATTATAGCAGTGTTGTTACTGCCACAATAGGTTAGGGTATGTCACCATTTCTATTATGTTTGAAACCACATTTTTCAGAGCTTTATAACTTTCATACTGTGATAAACACTGAACTGAATCTTTATGTGTGGCTTGTCAGATTAAATAGATGAAGACATAGTGGCTGTATCTTGGGTGGTATATTACAACAAAATGGTAAAAATAAAAGACAAGAGCAAGTAGATTTCTCTAATTTTTGATAGGCTGAAATTTAGACATTAGTAAAAGGGAACATAAAATTTACTTTGAAATTAGACTCTGTATTTTTTAATCTTGAAAAGAAAATAACTCCATTATCTGAATGAAGTAGAACTAAAATCCAAGAGCTTCCAAGACCTAGGATGGTTTTGCATTTTTACCACTTCTCTAGATTAAACAAGGAAGTTAGTCTCTCCTGAGGAATACTCCTTGCAAGAGCTGGCAGAACAACACATTCAGAGTGGGAGTGGGTGGTTCTGAGAAATGCCTGGCAATACTGACTGGAATGCTAACAGGCAGACTGTCAAAGAAATGGAAAAACAGCCTAGCCAAGGAAATAATGTTAATAAGCTCTTTTAAGAAGGTCATGGCATTCCTCCTTCCCATGGGTACCTCTCTGCAGTTTTCTGTGCAGTGCATAAACAGATACAATAAGCCAAGATTACAAACATGTAGCCCTCCTCATAAAAGATGACGAGGCAAGTGCTTCCATCTAAAATATTAATTTTAATTCACAAATCCAGGCAATATTTGGAGAAGTGAAAAAAAGACAAAACTATCAGTTTGTAGCAGCATACTTGGATATCATATCACCAGGGTAGTTATCCATATCCAGTCATTAAGAAGGCAAATCCTGCAATCAACAGACTGACAAACAGATGCTTTTTCCTGCCAGAAATTCCTGCCACCTTTCCATAATGTCTTTGTGTATCCCTACGCCAATTCCCAGCCGAGAGAAGTAGCACTCAGCTTGGCCTCTCTGTGTTTGGATGTGCCCACACCCACACCTTGAATATTTGTCGGTATCTCTGAGTATATTCAGGGAAGCAGATGAATTCCAACATAAAATCAAAGTGGAAAAAAAAATCTGTCTGCTCACAACACCTGCATGATTCAAATCTTAAAATGCTACTTCTTTACTTTTCCAAGAGTTGGTTTGTTCTTTTAAGTCGAATTGACAACAGCAAGACACAGCTGACTATGAGGACCGTTCTTAAAACTGCAACAGTGTCCCAAACACACTGACAATATTATAAGGGAACAAACTTTGCAAGGATCTGTGGGGAGATGTCCTTCCCAGTGGAGATAAAAATACTCATGTGATATTAGAGGATTTCCTGAGATTCACTATTATGTAACAGTAAAAAGCAAACATTAGCAATAAACTTAAAAAAATTATTTGGCTTATCTATACTCATCTTTCACCTTATTTGATTGCACTGAATATTTTACTATTTGCCTATTTGCTAGTTAAATATCGAACTTTCCTGCAAGTCCTTGTGTAAATTTAACTTTACATTTATGAAACACACAGTGTTTTTAAAAGATGAGTATTTACACCCAGAAATATTTCATACTTAGGCAAGAAAAGAAAAAACACAGTGTTACCTTGAGCCATGACAGCTAAGCAGTAGAGATCACATCCAGCCCAGCAGTGTCTTCTAACTCTTGAATTCTCAGCCCTACCTTGATTCCACACTGGTGCGTACAGTGTGCTTTCTCTTCTGCAGTCTGGCTTCAGCATGAAAGGTTCTTTTGTGGATAAACCAGAGCAAAATTAAAATAGGGCGACAAGGTGTGCTGGAAAGCATATCCACTTTGTTGGTCAGTAGACACACCATTTTCTACTTACTATTTTTATAATCACAAAGGAATCTCTACAAGAATTCTGTAGATTTAAAAGTTGTCAAAAGTAATTTTTCTTTTCAATAATTAATGAGATTTAGGAAATATAACCTGCTTGTTGATGTTACACTGCACAGTCGTACTAAATGCATCCTTATGTGTTTATATATATACTGTTTGATTAAACTTTATTTCTATTTTAGTGGAAATTATTTATATAAAATAATTTTTTACTGAAAAATGTGCATTTGTATTGGAAACCCAAATGCAGAAGTGAAATTAATCAAATAACAGAAATTTACCCTGTGGGTGGAACAAAACAATATTTACTATTTTATATTTTTAATAAGCTGTTTACAAATGCATCATAAGCAAAAATCATTTAGAGAAACTGGTTATAGAGCTAAAAATAAATATACATTTACATATGTTTTGCAGCCTGCTACAGACAGTGTATCAACTAAGACACAAACGTTAATCAATATAGATGTTGAACATTATTCATCCATTGTAGCAGTCATCTGAATTTGCAGTTATCTTTGCATAAAAAATTAATCTATTTATGCAGGAATGAAATAGTGTAAAAAAACCCACTGATATACTCATAATATAATTTTGCAAAACATATTAATGAGAAATTATCATCAATACAAATCTAATCATTAAGGAAAAACCTCAACAGAGAAATAAAGAGAAAATATAGCAGCTGAGAAAACCAGTAATATGGGTTTATAAGGTTTGTACAATTATGTTGATCTTTTTGGTTTAATTACAAGTTAAGATACTAGTATACATTACATTTATTGAGCTGGAAGGAAAGCTTTGCTCAATATATTGTACAAAATAATAAGTTGTCCTTAGATTTCTATGTGTTTGTCATTAAGAAAATGTACTTCTGAGGTTATGGCTGTGATTTAAAGCAAACAAATCTAATCAGATTATTTTACAAAAAATTATATTGTGTCTGTTAATATTTATGAAACAAATAAACCATGCTCCGGGATTTTGCACTGGAGGATTGCTGTGGTGCAGTCACTGTGAAAGCTGCACTGATCACAATAAAGAAGGTATAAAATATTTATCTATACTTACTAAATGAGATAACAGCATAGGAAAATATTAAAGCTACATTACTGTTCCCCAGCCCTTTCCAGTATTAGTTTAGCACCAAAGGTGGTCCTTTTATGTACTCTTAGTGATTAATTTTTCATTTCCAGACCAATGGTGTATTTGTTTTCAACCTATTAAAAAGTCTTTAATTCCAACCCCAAATATTTTATTGCAATATTATTGATAAACATTATCTGAATAGTGCAGCCCTGAATTCTTGGATTTTTTTTTTTTCTTGAACAACAAGCGCTAGAAAAAATAGGATACCAATATTTATCCAGAGAAAGATTTATCAATTATATATTCTCTTTGATTATAACAGTGTTTCTTGACGAATATGGATCCCGAATCCAAAATAAAAAGATGTAAAATGACATTTTATCATATTTCCTTTCAGCATCAGCAATAGTTCACTTACATATTCTGGGCACAAAAGTAACATGAGAATTAAAATGCTAGACAAAATGTATGAATGCATTTCATTAAATATTGGCCTCAATTTCATGAGATACTTTGCCTACACTTTTATCAAAATAAGTGGAGACCCAATTTTTTTTTTTCGCATTGCGTTTTCTAAAAGTCACTTTTGCCTTGAAGTTTCATGAATGCCTAAACATTTAAAATTAATTTCCAATAATCCTTTGAGTTTGTTTTAGTGTGAAATATTCCTGGGATCAAAGGGTGATTTGGCATACCAGTGGACAGGAGGAGGGTAATGTTGTATTGGGAACAGCTGTGAGCACTCATTTTGGCTGATCTCAAACATTCAGTTTTTGTGCAGCTGTTGGGGTAGGTAGAATCTGGATGGAGGATCCTTGGATATTAGTGGGAGTACCGTGCAAATCTCCTTATATGAGAGCTGAGAGAGACTTGTCATTGTGCTTAACTTCTGCACAACAGAACTGTACCATCAGTGGACAAGGAACTCTAATTCTTGGAAATACTATGGTTGGGTACTTCTTGAAGAAAATTTTCATCTTTTATGTCATAAGCAATTTTGAAGGAAAATTTAAGGAAAGGTATCTTGGGAAAACTAGGAACCTTTGGAAAATAAAAATTTACCCTACTCCAGGATATTAACACTTTATTGAGGCAGGGGCTGTTCCTGTGCTTTTATCTGATGGAAATTTCTGTGCAAACTTATTTTTGATGATTCATTTCAGAAAGGCCAGATTATTTTTCATCATGTATAGTCCAAGCCAGACTGCAAGTGTTTAATAAGTAATTAAAACCTACATAAAAGATGAGAACTTGGAGATACTACTGATTCCTCATAAAATGTTTTGTTAATTGAAAAGCTAACCAAATTGTCAGAATGTGTGAATATCTACAGGAAGACTAGAACAGCTGTTTAAGATGCTGCATGGATGATTAAGCTCTTGCTTTTCCTGTTCCACTATGTAAAGGTCAAAGCCCTTGTCCTCACCCTCAAGTCCTTTTGCAAATGTTTTAGGATTTAGTTCCTTTTACTTTTTGCCTGTCTTATGCCTTCCAATTTGGTTATTTGTCTCTCCGAGGTATCATCTGCTGCCTCTGTTTTCCGTGGTCAGCAGTAACTCTGGTAAGACATCCATTGCCCTGTAAAGCTGCTCTGACAGCTGCCAGCTGGCCAATCCTCCAAAGTGGTGACAAAAGCATATCAGCATATGCTTGACGTCTAGTTCTGAGATACAGTACATGATTTCATCTTTGTACCAGCAGTTGTCCTTTTATATTGTAAACACTTTGGGGCTTCTGGGGTAACACATACATTTAACTTCAGACAAGAAACTACCCACTAAGAGAATAAATTTTGAGGTTGCAAAGTGAAGGCTTCAAAAGATACAAAATCCTCATTCAGATTAATTTTCTCAGCTAAGTGTATACTTCTGGATGTAGCGTTTTATTACATAATCCCTTTTTTTTTTTTTTTCTTTTCACAGTTGCTCCTTTAACTTGTGCACAGGATGGCTAGAGCTCTGAGGATTATGTAGTAATCTTCTAAAATATTCTTGTTTCATCTTTAGCAATAACTTAAATGCATGAATAAAGCAAAAGTTTTGAAAAGAGTAGCCAGAGGAGGGAAGATGCACCCTGAAGACCTGGGTGCTTTAACTGGCTGCTACAGGGCTCCTATATGACAAACAGCAAATGACTTAAAAAGCAGATTAAATGCTCTTATTTTTCTTTATTTTCTGGGTTGCTGGCTTGAGATCTTCACGTGAATGCAAGTTAATGCTCATAGTTTTCTGCCAAGTCAGAGTTTAAGCCACCCAGTGAGACTGACATTCCCCATTTCCCCTGTGTTTCTTGTTACATATTTGTCCCACTTTCTGTTCCCAGTTCCTGTCTTAAAAAAATCCCTATTCTAGCCTCCTATTCTTCCAGCCTGAGCAATTCCCTTTCAATGCCCAGGTCCCATTTCCTTCCCTCCTCTATTTCTCTGTCCAGTCCCCCCAATCTCTCTACTTCTTTGACTTCTCTTGTTTTCCCTCTCTGCTGTTAGACCAGCGGCTTCCTCAGCCACAATGCCTGGATACCCAGAAAGGATTTGCAATTTCATCAGCAGAGCTGCAGGCTTGAGACCTTGTCCAGACCTGGCCTTCCCCAGCAAGCATTCTTCTAAAAACTATAAACAAATGACATTATTTCATGCTGAATGGAGATAGTGAAAATGACAGGTAAAGCTTGATTAATATATTAATTGGATTAAAACTGTCATTCAGGACAGATATCACCCAAAAGAATGAAAAATGGTCCTCCTGGCTAGAGCCTCATTTGGTTTTGTTAAGGTCAGGATGGTCTAGATAGAGGACCAGAGAGGAAAAAGTTCCTGCCTACCTGAGGAATCACCCTATTGGAAATATCATATCAAAGGCCTGTGCTTATTAAGTACTTATAAAGTACTTTTGATCTGACAGTAAACACTATTACTTGTGACATTCAGCACACTCTAATATAGCCCAGAATTACATGTATATGAATTATATTAATGAAAACACTTATTCATTGAGCAATAACCAAGTACACTGTAAAGGGAAGAAAACTTCCTGTCTGAATTACCGCAGAAATGTTATCTTGAAGTTAAATACACAAGTATGTTTCACACAATATATCAGGATATGATTTGATCTGACCCCATTACTTTCTGGTAAGTGTAGTCCTCCACTTGAAAGCATGTAATGACTCCAAAAATTAGTTTTATCAGCTTCTTAGGCTGCACTTGGGCTTAACTCATTTCTCCTCAGCATATAGAAGGGTAAAAATGTATTCACATTGATTATTAATCAGTCAGCAGCATTGAAAGCTCTTGCTGTTATGCAGAGTTTAAGGAGGAACTGAGCAGAAAGCTGTATTGAGGGTAGGGGAAGTCTAGTTCCTGCCATAGTTAGGAACCATTTGTTTCTTTAAAATAAGGAGCAGGATGCAGTTGACCTCCTACACCAAATGGCAAAAGGCAAACACTTCTCAGTCCACATAGTTTAACCAAATCAGAATGAAAATGGTTTACTGATTTATTAACAACATGTAATTAACCAGCACTCAGTGAACCATGAGAGCAAGATCAATACTTGCAGTGCAACAGATAAAGCACAGTACAAGAGGTAAAACACAATATTAGATGCTTATAAAGGTTAATATGCACCTGTGAATTTCTACACAAATGTAATGCTTCCCAAAATGTTCTGTTTGCTCTGTGGAGAAGGACCTGGGGATCCTGGTGGACAACAAGCTGTCCATGAGCCAGCAGTGCCCTTACGGCCGGGAAGGCCAATAGTACCCTGGGCTGGATTGGGAAGAGCATTGCCAGCAGGGCAAGGGAGGTGATCCTGCCCCTCCACTCAGCCCTGGTGAGGCACATCTGGAGTGCTGTGTCCAGTTCTGGGCTCCTCAGTGCAAGAGAGACATGGACCCCTGGAATGGGCCCCACAGAGGGTGACAAAGATGATCAGGGAAATGGAGCATCTCTCTTCTGGGGAAAGGCTCAGAGAGCTGTGGCTGTTCAGCCTTGAGAAGAGGTGACTGAGGGGTGACCTCACCAATGTCTGTCAGGATTTGAAGGGAAGGTGTCAAGAGGATGTTTCCAGGCTCTGCTTGGTGGTTCCAAACAATAGGACAAGAGGCAATGGGAAGAAACTGATGCACAGGAAGTTCCATCTGAATATGAAGAAGAACCTCTTTATTGTACAGGTGATCAAGCGCTGGAACAGATTGTCCAGAGAAGTTGTGGAATCTCCCTCACTGGAGATAATCAAGAACTATGTGGAGATAACCCCATGCAGTATGCTCTGGGATGACCCTGCTTGAGCAGGGAGGTTGGACCAGACGATCCACTGTGCTTCCTTTCAGCCTTGCCCATCCTGTGATTCTGTGATAGATTCTGTGATTGTGTTCCAATATCAATAGTCACATTTGTCCTCTCAACAATGTGGGTTGCATGCACATCCTGTCCCAGGAATGTGGGTTACACCCTTGCACAACTCTTCTGGGGGAGACCTGGATGTTCTGGGGCTGAGCATGCCCCAGTGCTCTCAGCAACCTATAACTAGTGCAAATGCTCCTGCCAAGTCACCTACATGTCCCTGAGGTGTAAGTCCCATGTCCTGTCACCACTAGCTGGATGCAGACTCCTCACAGTGTCCATATAGCCTGAGTAGAGGTTGTGATGCTGGCAAGGCACTTTCTGACAGGTTCAGACCAGGGAATTTATTCATTCACACTTATGGGAAGAGAGGAACACTGTTTGCAGGCCAAAAACCCCAAAATAAAATAAACAGAAAAGCTCCAGTTTGTTTGCTGTGAGCTGAAATAATGAAAATGTGCACTGACATTTTTCATGTCCTGAATTCAAATGATTTTGCCTTCTATGCATATTTTAACATTTGTCATTTAAGAAAAGCATTCAGTTTTCAGTCACAGTCTCAAATATGGATGCCATAAAGTAGCAGTAAATGCATCTGTTTAGAGACCATCTAGATAGGGAAGTTAGAATGCTGTGAGTTTGAGAGTGAATTTACAATGCAATAGTGACTTTCAGTAGCAGGTGCAAGGAAAGATGCTATGTGCCTCCATAAAGTACAATAGCAAGCACACTTCATATCTCAGCTTAGCAATGTAAAGGATTCTGTAGTTTCTTAAATTCCACTGCCAACATGTGATTCCTTCATATCTTATTTATTGTGAAGGGGAAGAGAGCAACAACTGTGATGAGATTTTAATTTAGAAATACTGGGGAAAATGTGTGACTGCAGACTCTAGTCTGAACATTACAAACAAAAATAAATCTTTGATAGGTCAGGAAAGGAAAGAATTTTCCATGACTGAAGCCTACCACAGTATGTAAATGTTATTAATTTAACTACTGAGCAAAAATACGCAATTTTATGACATCCAGTCAGAGCTAAAACTCACACTCAGTTTGATGATTTCATAGTTCTTATTAGCTACCTAGAAAAAGGAATAACTGATATGGAGGAAGCCTGCAGAATAATTTTCTCCCAAAGTGACTGGTGATTACAAATTTTTAAATGAAAACATGAAACTGTTTCTGAGGATCTATCTGAAATACTTAAATTAAAGTACTATTAGTTTACAGAACACTTAAACAATGTATTAAGCGACTGAGTGTACTTTATTTACAAAACAAAGTCATGTAAAAACTGCTGCTGACTGACTATTCTTAATGATGATGACTCCTGTTGCTAATACAAGTTGAACCATCATCACCATAAACTACATGCATAAACTGTGTACTACATATGTAAACTGTGTTTTGTGATGATATATGTCAGAACCTAGACAACAGATTAACTTCAATCAGGCACAGCAGTCAACAAGGGCTGCGTGCTCTCATCATGAGAAACAATCTTTCATGCATGGCTTCAAGAGCCATCTTTTAAGAAGCTGCAGCAAACTGGGGTCAAAAAAGAAGTGAAAATCACTGCAGAAACCACAGACAACAAATGATGCTCATGGTTCAATCTGTGGATTACAGCATAGAGTTTGCAACAAATCTATGAATGTTTAATTTATCAGGCAACAAACTGAGTGGTAAAACTGAATTTTCTAGTAAGTGGGGAGAAAAAACTTTAAGCAGCCACATGATATGCATTTCATGCTGTTCCTGACATAGCTACTAGAAATGAAGAGGGAGATTTCAGAAAGCTTCTCTGATATGAGAAATGCAATTCTCAACTTTGAGATTTAATGGGAAGCTGTATGAGTACAAATGGCTTCTGCTAAAACTGCATGACAAAAAAAAAGATCCTGTATTGTATGAGAAAGAGAGTGATTCAGAAAGAATAACAAAATAAGAAGTGCCTACTGGTTAAAATTGTATTATTAATATTATTTAAAATATAATTATGGTGGATATAAACTTAAAGATACCCAAAACAGCAAAGAGCACTCCCAATACCATCTCTCAAGTAACAAAAAGACTCTCATTTCTCATCCTGACTATTTGCTCTTGCAAATTCAAGGGTATTAGGGAATTTAGGTATCCTTATGGCCAAAGAGGATACAGGAATGGCAACAGTGAAGAAATGATCCCGTACAATTAATCAGAATGACAGGCTTATATATCCCCTTTGTGAGGAGAAATTCTGTATTTGCTTTATGACTTCAAGGGAAAAGGATTCTGGAAGATAAACTTGAACCACTTTTGAGGCTGTACCATGACTTGTACTCACACATAGGAAACCATCCTGATTGAAACCTTGGATTACAGACTTTGAGCTCTCTGGGAGTATTTGACATCTAGTAATAGGTGTGTGAAGAGGAAAGAAGGGAGCCAGAGCCAAAATCCTGAGTAAGTGTCCTCAAATCATCTATCCTGGCATAATAGTAAGGCACAGAAGACAAATTTGTGGGCATAATCTATTTCATAATTTTTGCTCCTTGCTGATCATGCTCAGTCATACATC
Source organism: Donacobius atricapilla (assembly GCA_013397315.1). Classification (NCBI taxonomy): domain Eukaryota; kingdom Metazoa; phylum Chordata; class Aves; order Passeriformes; family Mimidae; genus Donacobius; species Donacobius atricapilla. The sequence continues at coordinate 832,698 of WBMY01000021.1, read as the reverse complement.
AAATAAGCTCCAATTTTACTTAGTTTTCAAGAGGTCTGTTGATTTCTTTTCCTCAACTCATCCTTAGCTTTTTATCTGTAGGTAGCTATTTTCATTTAATTCACCTATAGGAGATAGAAACTGAGTTTATTGATGTTCAGAATCTCTTCATGCTTGCATCTGGCAGCTCATTTTTCACTTTCTTTGTACTGACATATAAAAAACACAAGGGAAATGGAAGTTTTATACCTTCATAAACTGTACGAAATACATGGTGGAGACATAGCATGTTCTCTGTTGCCAGTTGCCTTCAAGAATGCGATAAAGAAGTGAGTTTGCACTCACTGTAACTTGTGGCTCCTGTATGCCCACCAAGTTTCTGTATCACTCACCCTTCCTCAGCAAGAAAGGAAGAGAAAATAAGATTAAAACCTCATGGATCAAAAAAAAGGCAGTTTAGTAAAGAAAAGCAAAGGGCCATACATAGAAGCAAAGGAAAATAAAATTATTTATTCTCTACTTCCCATTAGCAGGTGATGTCCAGTGACTCCCTGGGAAGGAAGGCCTCTCTCTCTATGTAGTGGTTGCATTGCAAGACACAAGTCTGTCTCCTCCCTTCCTCTCCCTCTCTTAGCTTTTGTTGCTAAGCATGGCATCACATGGCATGGATTATCCCTTCAGTCATTTTGGGTCACCTGTCTTGCATCCCCTCCCAGCGCCTTGCTCACCCCCAGCCCACTGGCCTTTGGGGACGTGGGTGGGAAAAGACAGCCTTGATGCTTTGCAGCACTGCTCAGCTGTAGCCAAGACATCTGTGTGTTACCAACACTGTCCTAGCTACACATACAAAACACAACCCTGTAAGGATGGATGAACATGAAGACAGTACATGTCTGAAAATAAAACCCAAGCTTGAGACTTACTTGGCACATTCGTGTAGAGATGACATCACATACACCGTGACATTGCAGTGAAGTGGGTTAATGAAGACACTGGTGCCCTCTCCTGTTCTTGAGTACAGGGCTCCAGGTGAGATATTACTGTAAGTCATTCCTGTTTCTCAGATAAAACACTGCCCACAGGAGCCAATGGCTACAGCATTTGAAGGTTTCCTAAAAGATATTCATGGAAGTGGTCCTAGAATATCAGTTCCACAAAGCATCTGCAGACAACTGCAAGGCTGGCTTATCTGGGGTGATGGAGACGTTTTGGGCTAAACTAGATCCCAAGGGATTCTACAATTTCTACCAACATCCAGTCTGTGTAAACTTTAAAGGAATCCTAGGCAGTCACCTGATATCCTCCCTTGGGCTGTGGTTGAGCTTGCATAACTAATTTTGTTCCGAGGGAAACATTTCAGAAAGCCTGGATAACTAATATTTTTCAGTGCAGCTTTGTTTTACTGAAAATATTTTGTCATCCAAAAAAGAAAAGGCCTGCAGTGCCTTACTGAAAATTTCTTAATATAAAAGTTTTGTGCAGACTTTCAGCTAGCATTTCAGATAACCAGGGCATACAGGGCACAATGGGCTATTGCTCTTTTGAGATCAGCTATCCAGCTGTGTGTTACATCTCATCTATCTCTTAGCTGAAGATGCTCAGACAGATGAAACACCACCATTCACTCCAGTCAATTGAAAAAAGCAGCAGCTTTTCTATTTTGCACGCTCATCGGAAATTTGTATCTCCGCTGAGTTTGTAAACACTACCTGGAAATCAAGCCAAAGACATCCCACCAGGAAAAAAAAAAAATCCATTATCAATTAAAAGCTTTTAGTCTACTGGGGCAGTTGATCTTTCAAACTACTATGAAGACACTAAAAATAAGTCTTGAGGGAATTAGGTAGTTTTAAAGTGTCTGCGAATTCATCTAATTTAACAGTATGTAAGACATTTAACAACCACCATATGAGAAAGGAAGTGGGAATAGTAGATAGTAATCTGATATGCAAAAGAGAAATTAATTTTGCTTTCACACCTTTTCTTTAGCGCAGAAATTATTATCTGTGCCCTAGGCTATCAGATATCTATGCACAAAATTCCTCACAAAAGGTTTATGGTTCAAGTGGTAAATCCAGTCATTTGCAAAATGTTGACCCAAGTGAGTCAGCACAGAAAGCTTGATCTTTCAGTGTGATGAAAATGTAATTTTATGGATGTCAAGTCGAAGCTCAAAAGTGACATACTGTGTCATACAGATAAGTAGTTTTGCTCACAGCAATGCCATACTTCATAAGTACTTGTCTGGCCCATAGTAACTACTATCATGATTAAGAAGGCTGATAGAAAATGCACATTTTATCTTGTTTTATGTATAATAGCTCTAGAATTAAAAATCAAGACAGGCCTTTTTAAGAATTGCATTTAGATCTCCATATTTTTATTTCATTTATATTTAATGAAGATCTATGGAGTTGGGTTTTTTTTTAACTTTAAGATATTATTTTCATTATGATTATTATTATTTTTAATGCGCTGCTTTCATGAGATTAAAGATAATTTACAGTCACTTCAATTTTTAACCAATGACAAATTGAAACTAAAATGAAGTGCAGAATTGTGGCATTAGTTAGATTGTAGTTGCTAACAAAAGTTAAATGAGGGATCATTTTAAAAAAGAAAAAAACAACCATTTTTCTTGTGATAACATTATTGCTTCAAATAATTTGTTTTTTTCCTCCCTCAAATAATTTCATATATAATGAGAAAGAATATAAAAAGTAGTGTCTGGAGTTTTCTATATAGTGAAGAAGAATGTAACTGTCCTGCCATTATTTTATTTATGACAAAGTAATATGTAGAAATTACTTTCTTTAATTCTCTGTTTCCATTTGAAGCAACTAGGTAAAGCCAGTGTAAACTCTTGTGGCCATTTCTGATGCTTCTTGAATCCACATAGAGAAAATGATGAATGTAAGGGTCCGACTAATATATAGGACTGAGTTTTATAATTATTGAAACATGTTGAATACCAAAGTCTTACCCTTCTGAGTAAGTGAAGCTAGTGAAGAGATTTACATCCAGAGGCCTCTGTCTCATTCTGAGTTTCCACACATGTTAAACACAAAGACATACAGACCTGTTTCCTAATCTTGTCTTTTCTGTACACCTTATATAAATGCCTTGGAAAAGGAATACAAATAATATTGTGGTAATTACTCTTGCTAAATGTATTATAAATTCCTCTTGTGCTGAACCCCAATAGTTGTGGCTCCTGCTGCACAAGATACGGAATCTGACCTGAAAGTTAATATTCAATGTCAGGCACCCCAGTGTATGTTATACCAAAGATGTTTTGAACATTAAAAAAATGCACAAATCTTATGTTATTTTGATCAATTCCCTTATTTGAAGGGTAGGGGAGGGGTCTTTTCACTGTTTCTGTTTGGAGACTAGATAAGTAGAAGTCTCTTGGGCTATAGAGGAACCAGTGTAAGAAGATCCAGAGTGAATTCTGACTCAGGTATAAGTTTGGGATACGTTGGAGCATGTATAGTCTGGTCCTGCCTTTTCCACAGAGCTTCTCCATTTGGTTATAAATCCAGTTGTGGGGCTTCAGGTCACACTTTGCACAACCATTTAGAGAGGAGGGTTGTTATCTCTCTATCCACCATCACAATTTGCAAGCTATCCATACCTAGCAAAGAAAGCTTTTCTGTCTCCTTTGTTCCTTCCCCCCAGATAGAGATTTGTACATTTTTGGCTTTTGATCTCCGACACAGAAATGAAAAGATAAAATAAAATTGGAAAACAAAGGGGGAAAAAAAGGGAAAATACCCCTAAGCCTTTTTGCATCAAGGCAAAACTGAGTTTAGTCATGATGTGTGTGCTAAAATAAACCTAAACTTAATTGTTTTAGCTATAGAAGTAGATAACTAAATATTGCCAACAGCATCCATCAGTTTCCTTATTCTCATGCCCTTGGCAACACGTGCACTACCAACAGACCTCAGTGGCAAATCCTGTCTAGGAACTATGTTATCCCTGTGCAAAATTAATGATTTTTAAGATCCATGAAATGTGAACTCCTGCCTATCTCCTCCTCCTCACTCCTAAACCTCTGCCTTCCATACTGACTTCATCTCAATTTCACCAGCAAAGTTTTCAGTTTCCTATGCTTGCCTGAAACGACAAAAACTTTCTGAGTTACTGCTTCCCAATTTTTGGAGAAAGTAATTTTAATTTCTTGAGGAGTTGCTGTGTAGGCAAAGTAAGATGAGCAGAATGCAAACGCTGCTTGAGATTTTTTCCCCAGGCCAGCATTCACACTTGGGATAAAGATGTTTTTTCACAAACAGCCTCTTCTGCAATAAAGATTTTCTGAAATTTTGCTTCCTAATTTGCCATAAATATTTCCGCTAATATTTCAGCAATGTTGTTGTTTCATTCATCATTTTATTTTGATATCTTTCAGACATAACCCCAAAAGCATAACAGAAAATTTGAAGACATTTGTGAGCATGTAAGGTATTTCATTTTGTCATAATTTCCTTTCCTCTTCTCACCTCCTTCATATTAAGCATTTGAATCCATATGATTTCCTTCCCACATGTTTGCTATTTTCATGCCTGGGCTATGTGAATCTGTAAAATAAAAATATGTGAAGCAATCCTAAAAAATGCTCAGCAAAATATAAGATTAAATTAAAGAGCAGGAATTGCAGTGGTATGCAAACATTCCAACTTACATAATACTGCAAAGTTTACAGACTCAGATGTATCATTTGGGTACCTCTCAGTCTGTAAATCACCCCAGTCCTGCATCAAACATCCCCTGAAATATTTTCAGAGTACTACAAAACAGCTGATTTAATATTTATGAGTGCAATGCACTAGGCTAACATATTCTTCAAATGTTCCATCTATTAGTGAAGTTTTCTTAATAAAGTAGAGTTTTAATAGAGAAGTAATAGTGCTCTGGAAAACTCTGCTACATTGTGCTAGGCAGTTATTCCACATGACCCCAAAACATCAGTGTCAGTTAGGAATTGTCACAGCATCAGTAGATTTCCAGACCAATCTTCTTGTTCTTTCACAGTTAACAATGGAGTTTTTTTTCTGTAATTTATAATATGTCCATTTTTTCTTCTTTGAACGTTTCAGGAGGAAACAAATATAAAGCAACACTCATAAGAAGTCTGAAGAAATCCAGTTTTTGTTCAGTGTTTTCAGCTTGGAAAAGAATTGTAGGTATAAATCAGAACATGGTACAGGTTCCTTGCATTGAAGAGGATTAGTTTTGCCCCCTTTTAAAGCTATTTTAGCAGAAAAATATATTCTTAACTATTTTTCCATCACTGAGGTTGCTAAGAGCAATCTTCTGTTTTTCAGCTTATGAAAAGCATCAGTCTCAAGGGAGTTCATTAGCTGGATGCTCTGATGGGTCTGTCTCCCTGGTTATCTGCCCATAGCATGAAGCAACAACAGCAGATGCAGTAGAATTGACCTTGCCTTTTTTATTAATATCTATACTACTATATATATGTATATATATCATGAGCTGACTTGTAAAAAATCACTAAAACTGATTCACCGCTATAACATCAAATAGTTATCTTACCTAGAGCATAATGTTATTTTTTTTGGAGCTCAAGCAAGACAGACTAAGAATTTCTGTTAATTGTTAGGCTGTGATAAAACATATGGTTTGCCCCCTCCTAGAGATATCATATGCACATGATCTCTCAGTCCCAGGGAAAACTTCAATTGGTGTGAATATATTCAATTGCTGCTAGGAATCACTTCAAATGGATCAACTAGAAATAATTACCAATCCAGGAAAGTGATTAAAATTACTTAAAATTAAGATTTCTGCTTGCCATAGTTATTTCTATGCAAATATGCTTTATTTTTTCAACCAACATGCAAGTCTTAATTAAATGCAAACTAAAGTCTTGAGTAGCAAGAAAATTTTAAAATTCATGCCATAAACATAATTACTTGAGCCTCACATGCAAATGAAAGTCATATTTTTGCTTGCCATACTTGTTTTTCCTTCCCCTTTCTAATGAAGGAAGACATCATACAATGAACTACTAAATTGTATGCTGAGTGAGGGCTTGAAATTATCAGTCAATCTCCTATATAGTGCCTAGCTATAACAACTCAGAGTGGTATGCTACATTGCAAATTTATTCTTATATGAAATACATGTCTTGCAATATATGAGTTGAGTGTTTCAATCCCCAGAATATGACGTTAAATTTTGGCCAAAATTTGCAATAGGAAATAAAATTCATGAGAAACACTTTTGTTGACCCAATCTACTCAGACATATGAGCTTGAGAGTTTCAGCTCTTCTAAAAGAAGGGCTAATACCAGTAGAACTCCCTAGGATGTCCATCTGCTCAGTGTATATAGAGCCCTTTCCTAAAATGATACATTTCACGTATGTCAGATACGGTAGTCCAAGCTCATCAAAATAGGGTGTGATATCTGCAAAACTGTCTTTGGATGGAGGTTGTCTTTGGACTGTAAGAGTAGAGCATCAAAAGTCTAAGGGTCTCCATGAGTTGTCTCTTTTTTGAGCCTTGTGTAAGACAGAATTAAATAAGGATCAGGAGATTATTCAGAGTTCAATAAATTTTGTTGCTTATCATCCATGTTTTTAATTGTCTGAAACAATGTGTTGGTACATTTGACTTGATTTTGTGAACAATTTCAGATGTTCCAAACCCTCAATTTACAGTGAACTTGCCATTTGTTCAAGAAAATCTTTCCCTACTTTCCCATTTCTGAGTTACACTAACTTCTGGACAGTGTGCTACTACTTACTTGTTGGACTGTGAGAAATCTGCAAAAAAACTTCTGGAAAATTCAAGGCATGGACAGTTTTTTGAAACTACCATGTAAAGCTCTGACATGTAATTATTTATCTCAAATCCTAATGAAGCACTTGGTAAACTAAAGAACTCCAGTACAGTCAATCTAAAAGTTGTTGGTTTTTTGTTTGTTGTTTGGGTTTGTGTTTTTGTTTGGGTTTTTTTTTTTTTTAATACTGTTCTCATGCTTGAAATAATATAGTTCAATAGTTAGCATTTGCTGAATTCGTTGAATGAAGGTATAAAGGCTAACCATCTCGTGCTAAAGAACCAGCTACTGCCAGAAAGCAAGCTGTTTTCTGCTTTGTTTGCTTTTTACTGTCTCTTGTGGCTTGGAGATATGGAATGAAGCTTTGTTTAAACCTACTTTAGTGGTTTTCAAAGAGTTCTAATTCTGGTGGAGCTTCTGAAGTCTCCATTTCTCATCTTGAAATACTTTTTAATGTACTCAGAAATTATGAAGCGCAAAGGACTCACAGAGCCCTCTGATTAATTCAGAATAAAACTATATAATAAATTTAACGTGTTAGCAAGTATTATCTGGCTTTGAGGCCAGCTGGTGCAGAGTGGATTGCATGGAGAAGCTTAAAAATATTTACTGTACCCTTCGATATAAGCATTTTACTTAAACAAAAATAACATGGAAATGTTAAATTGGTATAAATGGTAAACGGATACAAAAATAAAATGGTAAACAGACAGACTGATATTTTGTTTAGGGAATTTGACTGCTTAGTATTTTGGAATGTTCCCTTACTACATGGGATTTCTCACCTTTTCTGTGTGCCTCTGCAGTACACTGATGAAAATAATTTGTCAGTGCTCTTAGTTCCTCTGTATTGCTATCACCAGGCCAGTCTGGGAAGTGAAACAAGACTGAGAGACTGTGAATTGTGCTGGCTGAAAATATTTAGCTGTTCAGTGCTATGGGTGTTCAGCAACTGCATTCTTTCACTCATCCACACAGACACTGTTGCTGCTGCTCGACATCTCTTCTGGGATTACAGTTTGCAAAAGAGAGACCAAAAGGAAAAACATTTCCTCAGCTGCCATTCACATACATGCCTGCATTTGGTGATACAGAACCCACATCTTCTTAGTATGTTTAATTCTTTGTACAAATGCCTGAGATAGGAATGCAAAAATAAATTGAAATGTCTGCTTAATTAATTTCCTCCATACTCATAAAAACAACCTGAGCAGGCAATGTTGAAAGATGTCTGAAATACCTTTTCTTGCCCAGTAGAAGTGACACATTTCAGTATAAATATTGGAAACACTGAAGAGCTGAGTGAGGGAATGGAGAACAAAAAGACATTCAATACTAACTTTTACATTGTCACTGCAGAGTGCTTGCAAGTTTGTTTGTAGTATGACAAGTAGAAGCTGAGATGAGAAGTAAAATATTATGTAACTTATGATGAATGCAGGGAATGCTTTTTACTGTTACATACAACCACGTCCATGTGGACTTTATAGGAAGTTATATAAATAAAAAAACTAATCCTAGTCAACCAACTGGCATAGGCCATGCTGTTCATGAAATTCATGAACAAATGAAATTCATGAAAATTGAAAACACTATTTCTTACTATGTTAAACAGTAATATAAATTTCTTGCAAGCATATTGTTCATTAAGTAGTTCCAACTCATTCAGTTTTGTTGTTTCACTAGTGCAGAAGACAACTTGCAGGATTTTTCCAGATTTAAAATTAAGAATTTATCTTGTCCAGGCTGAATTAAGCAGCTTACACAATGTAATATTTATCTTTGTAATAAGGCATAAAGTGCTCCTTAATACATGCCTCTAGATTAGATTATTTTATCGAGGATAAAAATAGAGATAAATGCCTGTGAGGAAGAAAGGGTGCCATGAGGAAAGACTTCTAGCACAGTTTAATATTCATTTCTGCAAAACTAAGACAATATGGAAGAGGTGATGAAGTTTTGACGCTGCACTCTTATACATGCACACATACAACTTCTATTTAGTTTTATGTTCCTTAAATTACTAGGACTAAGGTACAGATTAATTTTTGCCATTCTTTTCCTTACACTGGACTGTGTAAAAGTTCCCCTAAGGAATCAGTCTCCAGAGTTGAAATAGTTTAAAATAGAAATAGACTGAAATAGTTTAAAAATAGAAATTAATAAAGTTCCTGGTTAGGATTCTTTCTGGTCTTTGAGTTCATTCCTCTGACAATTAAATGTACAAATAATGCAATAGAAATTTATTGCATAGAGTTTATTTTTGCCTTTCCTGAGAAGACATTCCAATCACAAGACTTCAAAGCTGCAACCCAAGTTCAACACCTCAGAATTGCATATTAATTGAGTTTTCCATTATAAAAGTGCCAGTGTTAACTACTCTGTCAAATAGAATATTGTAATTTTGGCATTAATAACTGTGTGCTGTGGCAGAGAATCAAAAAACTTTTTGGATAGTGTAGAAAAAGACAAGAGAGATATATCTACTATTTATAGAAGGCACATTTCCTCAGCTACTGAGATATATCTACTATTTATGGAAGGCACATTTCCTCAGCTACTGACAGCTTTTACTGCAGCAGTTGTAGATGGTGTGTGGATCAGACAAATTTATTGAGACATGCAGTAAAGGAGCATCAGTGGAATTATGGAAGTGATGAACTAGGAAACATGTCAGGTATAATAAAGAAAGGGGAAAAAACAGACTTATGGATTCTGTGCATTCAAAAGCTTGCCTTGAATAGAGATATGAAAGTTATGTATCTATGTATACCCAAAAGGAGAATATACCCTCTAAGTATTACAACCAAATGATTAATATCTCCTATTCTGTATTTTTCCTTTATATGACAATACCTTCTTACGTATCGCTCCTCTCATGTAGAAGTGATGATTGCATATAATTTCATAACACCTGGAAATCCTCATTTCATTTAGGTATTTATCTAGAGAGGTCTGGTTTATTGCCACAAACACATCAAGGTATCTACTATACTTCTTGTAAAGTCAAGCAAGGTGATGAATGGTTAAAAATTGATCAGGTTTGTTGACCAGAAAATCAAACAATTTATTCTGAATACATGCTATAGCAATTATTTAGGTACAGCTGTTGTTTTTTTTTTCTTGCCATCCTCTTTAGTTTATTTAAATTGCCTTTTTCTTGCACATGATTTTAGATCTGAACACTCTATTTTTGTGCTCAGATTAGGACTGAAGCTGAAAGACAAATGTAGTAAACACATTGTAAACACTGAGATGGATCAGATTGCTTGTAGATTTTTTTTGTTTGTGGGTTTGATACTCATATATTACTGGTTATTTCAACTTACGATTTTTTTTTTTAATTATGGGTCATAATACATTAAACAGATATACACAGCATCAGGTTTTTATGACATACAGTCAAAAGAATTTGCAACACCACTTACAAATTGTGATAAAAGCATCAAGCAGGCTTAAGGGACACATAAGGCCCATTGTTAGAACATCCTTTTTTACCTTATATTCTTATATAAGTCAATCTCAGCTTATAAAACCAAAGAATTTTGAATTTTTGAATTAGGTAGAAGGCGTTTTTGATTAGGAGACAACATTAGAAGAAACATTGCTAACGGCAGAGAATATTCCATTTCATAAATAAGCAAGCTGAATACATGGGCCCATCAAAGATGTCAACTAAACACTTCTAAGAATCAGCTCTGCAAAAAGAAGTTTGGTATTTTGAATAACAACAGAGGACAAGAGATTTCTCTGGGATTATCTAAGCTAGTCCCAGCAATGTTTTTTCTCCTAGAGGTTCTAAATATTAAAAAAGGGCTGTGCATTATAAATATAAATTATTTAGATATTAAGACAGTTGATAACCTGCTAGGAAATAGAATTGTGACATTAAGGGAATGGAAGACACCTTTTGGGGAAAGTGGCAAATATTGCATCAGATAATCCCTCCTATAAATTTGCTAAGCTTTAAGTTAAAAGCAAGCTCTTTGAAGAATACTCTAGATTCTGCTTCTCTCAGAAGTCTTTTAGTCACAAGATGATATTTATTCCTGACTGTTTTTTATGTTTGATGATCTTATTGCAGTTTTGTTCTACTCCTATAATTTCCCTGTTCCCTAACAGGTAACTCACATACACCATCTCTAGGGTTCACTCAGAACTCTCCTTCTCTTTTTTTATGAAACAAACTAGGCTTACCTGTCTGGTCTGATCTTAACAAAATAAGCACTTCTTACCATCCTAGCAGTCTTTTTTTGTCTGTCTGTGGCAGCTAAAGGAATTATATATATATTTATTTTATTTGTACATTTTGTTCATGCTATACTAGGCTAATTTCTACCAATGCTCACCTCCACGGTCTTCTATACTTCAATTTCTGCTAGAAATACAACCTTATTAGGATACTTCTTGCTCCAAATTGCATGCTTATCACAAAAGGAAAAGCTAAGAAAAGCAAACCCATATAGAACCACAGAATGGCACCTTTCTCCATCTAAGATATATTGGATGATAAAATAAGAAACTTGTTTCACTACAGTTGTAACACTACATTTTTAAATTAGTTGGTAAAATTTTGAATTTTAATACAATCCATCCAGCCACCGAAGAAATTTTGTGAAGATTAAACAACCAGTATATGATCTAAAAAGTAGATGATGGGTAGTTTTAAATGGCAGAGTCCATTTGAGCTGGATTATGCTTCATTGACTCATGATTTAAGCTCTTGAGTTTCATCATAGAAGACAAATAAGATTGCTGAATCATACCCAGACAACATTTAATATAAACACCAATGAATGAAATATATACACTATGAATTTGCATAGTGTCTTGTTTGTCATAAAATTGTGTTAAATTGTATTTTTAAAGAAAAAATTATTCGAAATATCATTAATTCCTACCTCAAATAAAAATATTCACTTCAGATTCAAAACCATATTTAGCTCTAAGAAAATTTATTACAATGGTTAGAATATTGTGAGCATCATGCTGGACATAAAAAGATTTTAGCTCATCAAAAAGACAAACTTCATTAATGATTGAAAAGACCTCTGAAAAGCTTGGAAAACATTAAGAGAATAAATTGCTTTCAAGCAAAGAATTAAGGTAGTCGACAACACAGCTGAGATGAACATTTAGTGCTAATAGAGCAGTAACAGAGAGCATGAACTGAATACTGCAAGTAGGCATGGGCTTAGTTGCTTGGAAAAAAGGAAATTTTTTCACTCAATATATGGTCAATATATGATTTTTATAAACATACACCAAATATTCCAGAGGGATATGGAGACTTTTTTTAGCTGATGCCTATACAAATCAGGCATTCCAAAAGTATGCAATGAAGATTAGGTAAAAGTTATGCTGTGTCATGAAGAAGAGATTAGAGACAAGGATTTCTTCTTGGAACAGCAAGCTGTAAAAGTCCAATGGAAGAGACACAATAGTCCTACATGGAGCTACGGGTAGAACATGAGATATAACTATGAGAAAGTAAATAGACGATTTCTCTTGTATGGGCACAGTCAATGCTTACATTCAACATTCTTGTAAGAATGAAAACACAAGACAAAGATCGTAACAGCATTTAGCGAATAAAAGTGAGGATTGCAGTTGGAAAGGCATTAGAGGGATTACTTGAAATTATATTGTCTTTAGCTAAACATGAGGTTTCCAGAAAGGTACAAGCTGAGGAAAAAGCAACCTCATAGGATTTTGGTGAGACCAAGAGGTAATATAGGGATCATTTGATAAAAGTTGATTTAACAGAAAAATTATAAATATTGGTGAGGTGAGTAGAAAGATTCCCAAACTGGAGCCTGCCTTTATGAGTTGAATCGGAGAAACTGGTGGAAACACCAGTGGAAGAAGCTTTTTGAGGGTCCTGATACAGTGTACAATAATCAGTCACTGGGATCTGGCTAAAAATTCTTGAGAGATGTAGGGAAATTGCTGATGGTGAAATTACTTATCTGTAATATTCCATGACAATTTGTTGCTTAGTCAGTTGGGACACTTAGATGGATAATAAATTGGTTGGACAGTCACATCCAGAGGGTGGTGGTCAATGGCTGAGAGTCTTGATGGACACCGGTGATACATGGTGTCTCTCAGGGGTCTGCACTGGGACCAGTGTTACTTAATATCTTCATTAATGACAGGGATGAAGGGATTCAGTGCACCCTCAGCACAATTGCAGGTGACACTGAGCTGAGGGTGCAGCTGACACACCTGACGCACAGGATGCCATCCAGAGGGACCTGGACAGGCTTGAGCAGTGGGCCCATGGGAATCTCAGGAGGTGTAACAAGACCAAGTGCAAGGTGCTGCACCTGGATCAGGCAAACCCTGGTATCAGCACAGGCTGGGGATGAAGAGATGGAGAGCAGCCCTGCTGAGAAGGGCTCAGGGGTGCTGCTGGAGAGGCTGGACGTGAGCCAGTTGTGTTCTGAACTGCAACAAAACAGACATGCTCAAACAGTCAAGGGGCGAAAGAGCTGGACAGGAACTTTCTACAAGGACATGTAGTGACAGAAAACAGAGAATGGCTTTAAACTGAAATGATTATGTTTAGATTAGATTAGGAAGAAATTCTTTACTGTGAGGGTGGTGAAGCACAAGAACAGGTTGCCCAGAGATGCTGTGGATGTTCCATCCCTGGGAGTGCTCAAGGCCAGGTTGGACAGGGCTTAGAACAACCTGCTCTTGTGGAAGTTGTGCCTTCCCATGGTAGAGGTTGGGACTAGATGAACTTTAAGGACCCTTCCAACCCAAGCCATTCTATGATTTCATGATTCGTATGTGGCATGGAGGCGGGAGGAGCAGAGAAGAAAATCCAACAGTTTTGAAGCAAACGTTGGATAAATAAGAAAATTGCAGGCCATGTCCTGGGCACTATAAGAGAGTAAGATGTGAAAGGAATTTGTTCTATCTGTCCACCCAGTTCACACAGTGTGCAGATCCATTTTTATAAAGATTTACATTTTTTAATAGTCTGTATAGAGCTTCCCAACATCAGAGAAATTAGTCAGACTTCACTTGTTTATAACATAGTGTAAGTTCTCCAGAAGACAGACATTCTTGAAGACAAAAAACTATTCAAACTAAGAATCAAAATACATTGTTTAAAACAAGGAAATCAATATTTTAAAAGATGATCCCAAGTCCATCTTCTGGAAGTAAGTGCATTAATTACATTTTCCACTAGATTTTACTTCTTGGAATTAAAAGTTGGGGTGACATTTTCCTTAAATTGTTAGACTTCTGTATATAAAACATCTGCCATTATTTTTCATTATTGAGTCTTTTATAATGGCTGTGGTTCATACATAAATGCAGTATTTATGCACCTGGTGTCTACTTACAGACACAGGAATTCTGCAGATTTAAATGCTCAGATTGCTAAGCACTGAGCCTAAATTTTCACGTATTGGCTTTACAAACTGATACTGTGAAAAATCTGGTTTTTTTGTATAAAGTAGACTTACACTTCCTGTTCAGGTAGCTTCACTTGATTTTGATTCTAGTGAATTTAATTTTACTTGCAAGTCAGGGGAAGCCTTTTTTCTTGATTAACTGTAGCTTTTTCATTCTGGAGGTTTATCTGAATAGTAACAGCTATGCTTTATACTTATAGAAGCTTCACAGTTGGTTTGACAGCGGAGTAATACAAAAAAATCAGTTTTCAACAAAAATCATATTCAGATTTATCTGGAAAAATCACATATTTTTAATGTATGCCCTCATTTTTAGAGTTCAAGCTGTTTGTTCTGGAGCCAAGAAATTAAAAAACTAAAGCACTATCAAAACATTAATAATTATATGTCTCTCTGACCCTGTTGGAGTTTTTATCTTTTTTTTTTTTTGTGAGGTTATGCTCTAAGGATGTCAGAGATACTATTTTTACGTGTTTGTGGGTTTTTTTTGTTTGTTTTTAAATTTTAATTCAGCACCACTAAAAATGACTAAATTGGGTTTGGGTTTTTGTAGTTGTGTCATGATCAAAAAATCAGAAAAATCCTATCAAGAAAGGTTTATTATTTCTATTATCTTTAAGTCAGGAATCTTCCGGGAACTTTGGTTTTTAATATTCAAAAGAAGTGTTATAAAAAATATCTCAACAATTAAAATATCTGATGCTCAAAGGAAAAATTTTGAGCCTTGCGTGATTGGAAAGGTTTCCATATCATTTTCAGTATATGAATACTAATTTAAATTATTGTGTTAAAACTGGAATCCTGCATAGGTCAATTTGAGCGCTTTGCCTAAGCAGAAGACAACTTTGAACTGAAAGATGTCCTTCTAACTTCACTTTTCATATGGCATGTATGATAATCCCAATATATAGGAGTTTAAAAGCCACATTTGATCCCCTAAAACACAACATACTAAAAATATTTGGATTCTGGAAATAAAGGCTACCAAAGAGTAGTAAAGTTACTAAAGATCAGTTGAAAGATACATAGTATGTTACAAAAGCGTATCTTTTCTAGGAAGCCTGAAAAATCACTTCAAAATGGGAAAATTATAACAATAATTTAGATGCAAAATCAAAATCAAGCTTTCCTTTTGCCTTGTGCTCCTTGAGAGTACAGGACTAAATATTTATATACGTAAGAGGTGATGGAAAGCTAGGCCCAGACAGGTTTGTTGGCAGCAGTTAATAAAGGGTGTAAATTTAAAGGGAGGATTCTAGGTGATTTTCTGTTGTTTAGCTGTGGGGATGAAGGAACGACCCAAGCGCAGCTTCCGAAGTGCCACATCCAGTCTTTTTTTAAACACATCCAGGGATGGTGACTCCACCAGCTCCCTGGGCAGACCATTCCATTTATCACCCCTTCTGTAAAAAGCTTTTTCCTAATATCCAGCCTATATTTCTCTTGGTGTAGCTTAAGACTGTGTTCTCTCGTTCTGTCAGTTGCTGCCTGGAGACCAACCCCCACTGACCACAGCCACCTTGTGCTAAAATGTAATATTTGTACTGAGAAACCACAGTGAAGCTTCTGGTCAGTCTCCAGACAAGAATCCGGTAGAGGGAAGAAGGAAGCTGGAAGCAGCATGCTCCTGTGGCAGCGAAATCTGTAAGTAGGAAGTGTTTTCAAAATGGCACTTTTGCATGCTAAACCATTGTGGAGCAATCCCTGCAGATCCCTAGGTGCCAAGTGTGAGCTACTGCACTAACCAGAGACATGCTCTGTATTTCAAAAACATCTTATTTGATTACCTTCAAAATTCAACCAGCATCTGGGAAAACAAAGTCATGATTATGGGGTGACTCAGTTACTCTTATTAGAGAAAGATTTTGTGAACATACAGAGCAAAGCTAATGAGAAATACAGAAAAGGAAGCACAAAAAAAATCAAACTCAGAACATGAATCACCTTTCAACTCCAACAGCGTAATAATGACTATAATTAAATCCTCATAATTTAAGTTATGCTTCACTCAACAGAAAATTGATGACTTATGTTTTAATGGGAATTTTACTGTATTCTGGTAATCTGTTTTGTATAAATTAGATCTCTAGGGTGAAATAATAATTTTGAAGCATACATTTGTTTGGATTTTCTTTCACACTACAACAGCTCTTATTCTAAAAGTGACTAAAGCTGTCATAATTTGGAAACAAGGAAATGATTTACTGTCTGTGGTATTAAATAAGAAACACACTGACAACAGGAGACTTATCAAAAAGGAAAAAAAAAGTAAACAGAACACTAATCCCCAGTACTTACTGCTTATGCTTGAAGAAGAGTCAATTATTGTAGCCTAAATCCCTTTACCATCCATGCTCAAAAGTATTTTCTTTTCCTCAACATATACCTGAGTCTCAGCTTGTTTATCTGGTGTGCAGAAGAAAGCAGTAGTCCCTGCCTTTTGGCTGAGGATAGCAAGCTGCCCTAAGTGGCTCTGGGTTTGTCCATACCTATGAGAGAAAAGAAAGGTAAATAGTAAAGTTGCCATTGCAGTCCAGCCGTAGCAGGACAGCAAAGAGTGAGGCCTGCAGAGACAATAAAGACAGGTTTTCAGTATCCTAGAGTAAATGCTATGTATTTAACCCATTTTCATCCACTCACAGAAATATATTCATGGGCTGTACACTTGTGTTCCAAGCTACGTGTCCTCAGTGTGAACCGAGACCTGGAGCTTTCAGTATATAGACAAATAACTACATTTGCTTTACTGAAAATTCAGTTTTGATACCTATTCATCCTCTAGCAAAAAATTTGGGAAGTCCCACTCCTTTGCCCAGCTATCTCTTACAACAGAAGGCTGCTACCTCCTTAAATAAATACCTCTTTGTGAATTTATATTTGCATTTGTTTATAAACCTTTTCTATGTTGTCTCTTCTTTCTTTCCTCTACATCCTTTATGGCAGATATTGTCTGAGCATGTTGTTGTCTGATCAGAAACTGACCCCAGAGTTTCAGAGGCTTCCTGCAAAGGTGTCTGATCCTTCTGAATTTAGAAAACATGCCATCTCCTAACTGAAAATTTATCCAAGAGATAGGAAAAGAAAACCCCAAAACCGAGAGAAAAATAAGACATCACCAAATCAATGACAGAGAATAAAGAATGAAGGAAGGAAAATATTTCAAAAGCAAGGTTTGTAATTTATGGCAGGATTTGGTTGTCCAAATGTAGGTGTTCAAGTCATAGAATCATAGAATGTTAGGATCATTTATGTTGCAAAAGACCATCGAGATCATCAAGTCCAACTGTAAACCTGACACTGACAAGTTCACCACTAAACCATGTTCCTTGGAGCCTTGTCTACTCATCTTCTTACAGTGAGATATCTTGTACACTACTGCCTGTGGTGTACAAGATATGTACAAGGTAGGGATGACATGGGGTTCGGGGTAGCCATGACGATCTCAGGACATGGCTAGAGGAGAGGTGGAATGTTCTAGGTCACTAGAATGGCACTAGAGTACTATACTTGAGCAAAATGAGTTGAGTCACTTTATTCTGAGTCTGAATAGGTCCTTGCTTTTCCCCATGCTTCAAGGCCCTTGCCAAGGGTACTACTTGTGATGAACTGTACCATAGTGGATCCCTATTAGATCAGGTTGTTCATGGGTGGTAGTGTCTGCCAGACTCCATTTACGTAACTCTGAAGCTAAGGCACCCAGCAGCTTTCCTAAGGTAACAGTGGGCAACTACAGTAAGAATGTAGGGCAGTTTCAGATTAAAAAATCATGCTTGTGTTCAGTGAAGAGATTATAGAATTGTAAATAAGAAGACCTCTAGATTCAGAAGTCCTTTGCACTTCAAAAGAATTTAGACATTTCAGTCTTCTTTTATAACTGGTCTCTGAGCAATATATGTCTGTCATTTAACAGAGTGGACCTTGCTCCCACATTTAAGAGTCATGACTTAAACAAAATCTTGGTTGAAGATTCAGTCTCAGTGTGAACACCTGCACCTGCTAACAGCACTTAGTTAACAATCAAGGTCTTCTAAATGGTAATTTATATATTCTTTGTGGAATTATCTTCTAAGAAGTAATAAAAGAATTATGGAAGTGCATATGTCTTTCCAGAAGTTGCCAATTCCCAACAAATGTAAGCTTAGGTCTCTCTGTGACCCATACATAATTGCTGCTGCCCTTGTAGAAGACAAAGACAGCACTTCCAGGCCTAGGAAACAGTCTGAATAGGGAAAATAAATGACATACAGTATTTAAAGAGAAGATTTTCTTTTTTAACCTTAAAAATCTACAGCTGTAACATCCCAAGTCAAAAATCCAACAGTTTTCAGGGGAAAAACCACAAAACCAAAACAACAAACAAACTCAGTTATTCCCCCTAGACACTACAGAAAGGCATTGAGAAATATGGAGCATAAAGAACGAAAGCAGGGAAACAGGTGAACTGATACAGGATAGCAAGGAAAATAGGTTTGCTCAGAATTTTAGTTGGTTCCTCTGATTTCCTCTGTTGTGAGTTTTATCCTTCTAAATTTTTTAAATAAAGAAATGCCTGGCATTCTGTAGTATAGCAAGATTACAAAAACCTACCCAGTAGAGCCACCTGAGAGTAACTATGTAGTTCTTCATCTTTGTGGTGGAAGCTTTTATACTTAGCACTGGTAATACTGAAGACATAACACCTATCTCTAACAGGAGAAGAGGACATATATCTCTTCTAAGAGGTACTGCCAAATGGAGCATATTGTAGGATTCAGCTGTCACTGAGCCTGGAGGACTTGAGCTTTTTCATAATAAAATCTGCCTGCAAATTCTCTGTAGGCAAGCAAACCAACTTCTTCTTTACTTTCAAATTGTGAGTTTAGTCATTTAAAGTTTCCTTAACTGTATTCTCAAGCCTTTTCACAGTTTGTAAGTATGTTAATATAAATATGACTTCAGTTAGCGTGCTATACATCAGGTCATAATTGGTGGCCAAAGGACAGATTTTGACTTCCTTGTTAATCATGTTAATAGCTTAGGGGCATAATTTGAGAAAAATATTGTAAAACAGATTCTCCAGCTTAGATAAACTGCCTTCGGCTGTCACAGAGTTATGTGTTTTTCTATCAGTTAAGACTCTAATTTCAGGCTGTTTAATGTGTCTAAGGTAGAATCTATTTTGATTTCAATAGCTCAAAAAGCAGTTAAAAATAATTTTTTCTACCCTTTTGTGCTACTTATTTTGCCTTTTCTAATTTTAGTTCACTTGGACAGAAAAACCTATGCCCAATAACAGTTTTATTCTCACATACTGGGAGAAAATAACAATACTTTTAAGTGTAACTGTATTAGTAAGCATATGCCATACACAACTAACTACATAACTAAAAGAGACAATGACCCCCAAGTACATGAGGAGTTGCTCAAGCAAGCACAACATTTTTCTACAAAGATAACAACAATACAGAAAGGCCCCCAAGAATAAGAATAATCCAGACCATTTGTCTGGTGTTCCACCTCAGTAATGAATGGTATGACATGAAAAAATTTTTTACTTCGTAAAAATAAAAAGGTAGTCTCAAAACTGCTTTCTAGAATCTGCTATGTCGCTTATTTATTTATTTCTGTAATAGGGAAATGGATCTTTGATAAAAAGGCATAGTTCTGCTTTTACCAGTTCTGCTTATGTGCTTGTATAATGAATGATTTTTATGCAAAAAATGGTCTAAATGCTTTTTTTTCTCACTAGTCAAGGTATGTCTAAAGCTAATCCATATGACTTTTTTTCCTTCAAGATTGCTGACCAGTGAATTTCTTTGTTCAGATTAACACCTAATTGACACACTTTCAAAAAATCAGTTCTTCATGTCAAACATGATCAGGAGATATTTTTTTTTTAACTGGTAAGAAGAATATACAAGTAAATTTAAAAGCCAAGGCCCTTTGAAAGATTAGAAGTTAATTCCTACTCATGTCACTCTTGTAGATGCATATACATTAAAAAAATATATACTCAGGTTTTTGATGTAAAAATTTCTCAAGCACAAGTTGCCCCTGTTTAGATGTTCTTGTCCAGACTAAACACTTATTTTATTCTTTATAAAACTTGGGGTAATACTATGGGAAACCTGCTCATCAATATTCATCAGCTGCTGCCTTCCTCATCAGAAGGGCTTACTCTGACTGTGTTGACCATATTTCAGCTCATTCAAAAAAGTTGTAACCCAAAGGTAGACAAATAACAGCATTAAGTGTGTATTTTATCCATTAGTTATGGCTGAGTATGGTGTGATTACTTCATATATGGATGTCCCGTTGAGATTCTCCAGCATTAAGGAAGTGTTCTGTGGAATATGACGTATTAAATGTAGAATCCAAAAGTTTAGAAATTCTCCTGCTGAAGAGTCCCAAGGGAAATAAAACATTGGTGAAGATTGTCTCAGTGGAAGAAGGGAATTGGGAATGGCTGACTGTGATGAAACAGATCATTTGGACTTCTCCAGAAGCAATCATTCCCAGAACACTGTGGTGTGCAACACTCTTACAGCAGGTGCAAATTCCTTTCTTTCTTGCCCATTTGTAGAAAGAATAGGAAAGTCAAAGAATGTGTCTTTCCGCATAGCCTGTGCAATATTAGAAGGAGAGAACTTGACAATGACCTTGAAGGTTGAGGGAAACTTCCGGCTGCTAAAATAATAGACCATTCTCAGAAGCTGACCTAAGGACTGTAGAGTTAGGGTCAGACACTTGGATTTACTAACCTTTAAAACATACATGGCAATTGAGGGGCTGACAGGGATCAACATTTTCTACATGAGCATCCACCAAAGTTTTGAGTTCACACCAGTGCAAGAAGGACAGGACAAAGAGCAGCTGCCCACTAAGTGGTTTTTGACCTCCGACTGTAGATGGGTCAACCATGTCCTTGCAACCCAACTTTACCTTGTGGCAAGTCTCTTTCCTGATGAACGTTCCACAAAAGCATGGCCAGATACACTAAGAAAGAAGGGGGTTTATTGCAGAATATATAAAGTTCATATCATAGAATAAAAGCTTGATGTGGCATTAGAAAAGAAAGAGAAATGATTTTAAAAAGGGACAGAAACATAGTCACAGTGAAGTACCATAGAGAGAGGTTATGGGGAGTATGTTAAATTGGTATTGCCCAGGGCAAGATGTAAAGGTCCAAGGATTCAGAGCTTACACTTGAGAAAACATAAGAACATCATAGTCCTGCCAGGGTCCATAGATGGATGGCAAATGGGGATCTGGCCCAGTATTTTCATACTTATATATATATTTGTGTCCATCTAAATCTTTTGTTTGTACTTTATCTGCCTCAAAAGCAGCATAAAGAATCCAATATAGTTTTAATTTTCCCCCTAATATCTTTTTAGTCTTTTTATGTAGACTAATCTGAATGTTGCCTTTTTTAGGTGTAGAAAATAATAGTACTCTGGAGCCTCTTTCTGTCTTAAACCAGCAGATTAAGTGTGAGTATGCAATGCAACATTTCTATATTCCTCTCCGCAACTAAAAAACCAGTGTGCTTGGCCATTTTATTTCCAATCCTTATACTGTGTTAGCAATCTTTTTTTATAAAAAAATCCCATCTCTATTCCTTATAGAAGTTTTAAAGTAATTTCACAGCTGAGTGGAACCCTAAACAGAGCTATCTTAGTGTAATGAAGCAGAAAACGATTTCTCCTTAACAAGACTGGTATATAGTGACAAACAGCTCATAAAAATCCCATCTGCCACAAAATACTTTCATTTTAGTCTCTTTCACAACTAAATGCTATGTTTCCTGTTTCTCTTTCAAAGGAAAAGAGGATATATCAAGCTTAACCCATCCAATTGTCCTTTGACAAAAGAGAAAGAAAAAAAGAGCAAACACAAAATAATCATCATATAAAACACTGACACTGACCATTCCAAACACCACAAAGGTGTAATGTCACTTTTGGATCCATTTATAGTACACCATGTTTTCCCCCTGGCCTTTTTTTTTTTTTTTTTTGGTAGTAAAAAGGAAAAGCTAACCACCTGTACCATAAAGAAAATTTTCTGATGATTTAACAGCTGGCTACCTCTAAAAAAAATCTGTTACTGGTTTTATATTATAAAAATAATTCTTTAGAGACTGCAATCAAATAGATAGCAATTAATTACCTGTAATTTGATCAATTGTTATCCTCTTTAGGTATTTGGTAATTAGTAGCCTCATCCTGTAGCCTCTTTCCCACTCAAATTAATACTCACTGACTGACAAGTTGTCCACAGTATTTACAGAAATTCTCCATCAGAAAATACTGCAAAGTCTCCCTGTTTTCTAAACAGTTTCATGAACTGCTGCAGTTTACTTGTTTAACATGCTGTTAGAAACATGCTTTGCTATGGGCATTACTCCTTTCTGTCAGATGGGGAAAGAACCATCTCTTGTGCCTGGTCTTGCCTGAAGGAGTTATATTCTTGTTTTAAAAAGATGGTAAATCACCTATCTCTTTGCAGCAACACTGCATCCTCAGAGTAGCAATGAAACCTTTTTGTGATGCTAATGCACAGGCTACTATACATGGCTATAAGCTCCTGAACAGTGATTGATCTTATCTGAAATGACATTTATATCTTCTCTTCAACCTTATGAAAAGAGATATAATTGTTTAGCCAGGCCTCCCTACACTTAGACATAAACTTTTGCCATTATCTTCAAATCCACTGGTTTTAGTGTGTCTTGGTGATGATTAATGCTTTTTCTGGAAGATCATAAATTTATCTAGCTAAGCAATCAATTTTTGAACAACAGCATCACCTTCTCCGGAGGCATAATTTCACACTGGATGCATGCAGACTCATCATTAGACCTTGATAAGCAAGTCAAGTTCCAGGATTCAAGGCTAACTTCTAATTCTTTGGAGCAAAACTTGGATAGTACTTGGCTTAGAAGTTGCTCTGACTGGCAAAGACAGGCAAAGCGATCAGCCATTGAGACACCTCAAATAAGAGGGAAAAATCAATAGCATGTGTTTCAACTATTGGAAATAGAGCAGAAATTGTTATAATTTGTTTATAACAGCAATGTATGCCACATCTTAAATAAGAAACATCATATTAAAAAAAAAAAGTTGTCAGGTGACATTCGAAGGAACAAAGTACTTGTTGCAATCTTCTTTCAGCAATGAATATTAGGTGGGAAATCTGATGGCATTTGATACTCACAGACATTTTCCTACTCACTCAACTGATTTTTTGACAAAGTTCAATGTACTTTGTTTCAAGGTGTGTACAAAAGTCATACCCAGAAGACTTTTTACTTCCTAAGAGCTGTGGAAGTAACATTATGGCAGGAGCATTGCTGAGGGTGTGTGGAGCTTGTTCAATAGAGTGCCCTGAGGCTAGGAGAAGTAGAAAGCTCTAGAAGGGCAAAACAGAGTACTTGATTTCCACTGGCATAAATCTGATCAGTGGCACTGAATTTATGTAGATTCATCATTGTTTAAAAGGGCAGAGTCTGGCTTGTGCTTGTCATCTTGCTAAATCTGGTTCACTGTCCTTGATGACAACTATTGGGAAGTGGTGACAGGAGCTCACTGGGCTGCAGCCCTTTTTTCCCCATCCAGTTCACACTCCCTGTCCTCAATCCTCCAGCACAAAGTTCAGCAGCAATTTGACTTGCATGAAAAAAGAAGAAAGTGCAAAGTGAGAAAATATTTGTCTTGTAAGAACAGAAATGGCTCAGTAAAAATTTGCAAGCAGTTTTGAAATTTGAACACTCTGTGGCACTGCTTTTTTTGACATTGCTGCCAGTATATGAGTGGACACTCCGCTAAAGCTATATGAGCTTAGGTTAAAATTTCTTCCCCTTTTTTACTGCCCTACCTTTTTTTTTTTTAGCTTTTATGGAAGCTTAGATTAATCTGGCCTAGGAGCAATAGTGGATTATTGCCTGTGTACTCACACACTCCGCAGGCAAACTGTGAACAATTCAGGGTGTGATGCAGTAGGCTCAGTCTATACTGAGAGCTCCTTGGCTTTTATGTCATTATCATGTAGAGACTTCAAATGCAATTGTTCTGGGAAATGAAAAAAGGAAAAAGCATTGCTAGTTAGTGATTTTGAAATCAATAATGTGAAACACATTGCTAATAACATTGAGTAACTAATAAAGCCATCTCCTTGGCTTTTATTAAGAGTCTTTTGTGATGAGAGTATACAGACTCGAGTGGACTATAAGAGCTGATGCTCCCTTGTTGCCAAGATCATCAAAAGGCTGAGGGCCATCAATTTTAATTATTTCCAAGAGTGGTTTCAGGGCAGCTGTGACTGTCTAGACAACTGGTAGCATCCTAATTAGCCACAGTTCCACGACAAAATGATTTTGGCCTTTATTGAGGATGAGTTTGCATCACAGTGCAGAACTGAGTCTCAAATCCAGTTGATAATTTATTGTTTGGCCCATATTTAGGTTCCTAGCTGTTTAAATGAGCAATTAAAGAATTATGTAGATGCTAGGAGTTTAAATACCTCATTGGATCTGGACCTGACCCTACAATGCCTACTAATTTACATCGGATTTTTTTTTTTTGGTTGTTGTTTTGTGGTGGGTTTTTTGTTTTTTGATTTTTTGTTTTTGGGGTTTTTTTGGCTGGACTTGAGCAAGCTCTCTAAAATTATGTAAATAGCTCAAAAAACATTTTACAAGCCAGCATGGTAGGGAAGAACTATCCTGGTACAAATGGTATTATGTTCTAATTTCAATCCAAACAGCTTAATGTCTTTATTTT
Source organism: Donacobius atricapilla (assembly GCA_013397315.1). Classification (NCBI taxonomy): domain Eukaryota; kingdom Metazoa; phylum Chordata; class Aves; order Passeriformes; family Mimidae; genus Donacobius; species Donacobius atricapilla. The sequence continues at coordinate 807,714 of WBMY01000021.1, read as the reverse complement.
AACAGGACCTTCACAGCTGTTTAACTAAAGAGTGGCAAGAACAGAAATAATGTGAGTTTTTTAATGTGAGAACAGAAGAAGCATTCATCTAAGTCTGCATTCCGTCTTTGATGTCTGCTGGCAGCAGAAGCTTAGAGAAAAAACGAAATATCAGTATAAAAAAAAATTACACTTCCATGAGTAGAATTTTCTTTCAATACCTGCAAATCAGAACTACTAAATTCTGCAAAGGTTTATCTTTTATTATTTGGGATTTAATTGGGTTAGATTTTTTCCTCTCAAAGAAATGTGTTTTTCAAGAAAAAAGATCTCTACTCAGATTTTAGGAAGCTATAGGGTTGGGGGTTTTAGCAGCTTAATCTATCAAATTATCAATTTCATTTTCTCTTTTTAATTTTTAGCATTTTCTAAGTTTTGACAGATGATAACTATTGCTACTTTCAGAGAGGGCTTTTTTTTTTTGTTTGTTGGAAAAAGGTCAAATCCTTGCTTTGCTTTTGTTTCTTTTTGCATTCTTCATTTTTCTATCAGATGGCATGATAAAAGGCTGGCATTCATCAAGGTCTCCAAGCTCTAAAGTGAAAAATAAATCCCTCAAAATCAAAAACTGTCAGTTTCATTTGTATCAGGCTTTCTAATTCCATTTGTAGCAGTAAAAGTAATTTATGTTTTTTAAAGGCCAGATACAATAAACTTGAAGGAGATATACAAGGCAGAACTGACAACAGCTGATGAAGATGCTGAGTGTTAAGGATGTAAAGGGAGCGGTCTCCAGGAGATGGAAGATATTTCCTCCTTGTTGCTGCAGTCCAGCCAGGCTGTCTGACCACCTAAGGGTCTCTCCATCCCAGCAGATGAGGCTGCTGCTGCTGCTGTGCCCATGTACATGTCCAGCCAGTTGCAGCACTCAGTGAGTATTTCAGAGAGGCTGGAGCACATTCATGCACACTAATGCAGCTGGCCATGCAGACTGTTGCCTTTAGCAACATGAATATGTACCACTGTGAAAACTCCCAGAAAACAGAGATACAGAGGGCCCTATCCAGTTTCTCCCCTCTGGCTGATGAAGATTAAAGTCTGCTAATGAAAACCAGCCCTACACATAGTATCCAAATTCAGGAGGAATTCACAGGAAAATTCCCCAGTTCACTCTCCAGAGTCATACCCACGGTGATAATGGCCTTGAATAGCAGCACAGTCTGTAATTCTGCCCAAACCCTGGGCCCCCTCTCCCTGTGTGCAGACCTTCCCCCACTCAACAGCTTGGCCAGTTTGATCTTCTCCTGCAGCCTTATGTATGTAGTCGTACTCATCTCACAGGCAGCCCCTCTGTCACTGTCCCCTTAGGTTTTGTATGGGCTCTCTGTTTTATGCCTACTGTCAATGCCCAGACCTGAGGCTTCCTTGCCTATCACTTACTCAGACCTTGGGTCCTTCCAGATGCAGATCTCTTCCTGCTGTTGAGTGAGTTCACCTCAAAGTTAGTGAATTACATATGCATCCCTGAATGAACAGCTTTTGACATTAACCTCTTGAATACAGGTGTTGTGTAAATCACCGGGACAAGACAACCACCCACGGGTCTCTGACTGCTGCCAACCAACCCTTTTCTACATGCTGGCTCCTCTGGCTGCTGGGACCTAGACCTACTGGCATTGTGACCTTTTCTCCTGTTTCTGGCACTTAGACTTCAGCAATCACACATAGAGGAGACTGAACTACACTGAAAAAATAAGAATAGGATGTAGTAGCAATAGGCTGTGGCAGGGCTCTGGGCTCAGAGAAAATAGCACATCAACCAAGTTAAATCTGTCTTACTCCTTTTATTCTTCTCATTCTCCCATGTTTGCACCTCCATGATCTGCTCTCATCTTTTCCTTTCCACATCCTTGGTGCTTCCCCTGAACACCTCTTAACAAGGTTTACATAGCCTCACAAGTTCCTCCTGATATCCCAAAATACTCACAATTATATCCTTGACCCCTTGTTTCCAGTGACAAAATTTAGACTGACCTTCTAAAAGGCTTGTGCCTGAGAAAATCCTTCAGTGACCCTTCAGGCATCAACCAAAGAAGTCTAATCTTCACTGCTGTCTCCAATACCTTCTTCATATTTCTGCAAAAGTGTTTGTGTGCTTAATCTTTCATTTTCCTCCTTATTGGTTATTTCTTTTATACAACTACACTAATAGTCTGAAACTGGTTGACTTAATAAATACTATGCTCTTTCAATCCATTTAGCCTTACATTAAGCAACTAAAATTTTTGAATTCTAATGTCACATGTCTATGACTAAACATGTTGAAACAATAGACTATTTTAAAATAAGCAGAAAATACATTAATTGACTAGTAATGAAAATTTTACTTGGATTGTCTGTGGGAGATTAAACACATTTAAATTATTGCTGATAATTCTGTGGGATAATGGTCTAATAGAGCATTATGCTAAGTTTTTCTGTTATGTGCTATTATCTTCTACATATTTGACATTCTGAAAAGCTGATATTCAAACTAACTGTTATGGATAAACAATAAAATATTGTAAAAAATCATGGTGCTCCTCAAAGTAGAGATAAGAGAAATTCAAGCAGCCTGCACTTCAGGCCAACGGCATAAGGCCAACGGTAAAATGTGAACATGTTGATTTTGTGAACCTTGTCTGTGTATATTCCATCCAAAAGAAAGTGATTCTCTTTGTTGGAAATTCTAATCTCTTTTTTTCCAACCCACTGGCTAATAATAAAGACAGTGAGAAGGTTCTTGATGCAAAAATCATGGTTTGTAAAAGACACATTTTAAAATGCTCATCTTCATGAGTAATGTATTCTCATTTTTTCATTTTCTTTTCTACTAGATGTACAAATCCCATAAAAAAATTAAAGCTCTCAGATACTGCTAACTAATCCTCTTTCCCTTACTTGATATAATGGAATGAGAATTTAAAATTCAGAGGATTATGAACAAATCCAGATCCTGAAGGTATGAATGCTGTTCCAGTTGACTTCAGTGGAAGATTCACATGTACATCAAAGGGAAAGATACAGCCTTTATCATTTAAAGATTTCTGCTAAAACTCCCTCATTGGTAATGACTTCTTTCTCTATTTAAAGCACTTTCAATTTGCCAGGAAACTTGAGCATAAACAAGATTTAAATCACTCAGTTGCAACTCTACTTCTCTCTTTCTACCAGAACATAATAGGATTCAAAATAATTATGAGATTTCTCACTAAACTAATGAGTTCAAGAAAAGTACTCCTACAGGAGTAAACCTGTCTACTCCAGTGCCTTCCATCAATGAACAGTAGCGTTAGCTGAATTAAAGCAGAGACTATTGTCAAACATGCAGGACTCATTTTAAGTCAGATCACTCAAGCAGAACATCCCATGAATGCTTGACATCATTGACAAGTTTTTGAAGTCATCCATAGGCAAGTGAAAGCCCATACCACTGTCCCTTCAGTGGCTTGTTGGGTTGTTGACATGCGTAGCCACACACATACAAAAATTTTCACTCTAGATTGAAGTTTGGTAGAGAGACTGGAACTAGAAAGAGCAAATCCATGATTAAAAAACATCCTAAATGAGATTTTAGTCTCTAACATCTGGAATTTGGTTTATTTTTCCTTTTTCAGTGTCTTGTTTGACTATGTATCTAAATATAGATGACTCCAGAGCAGTTGTATATACTTTCAAAGGATGTCTCGGTTCCCATGATGGTCTCTGGAGCCCCACCATGATTAATACGGTAAGCAGTCCACTCAGAATTACTCATCTCATCAAAAAGTGGAAGTTGCAATTCAGTTTTCTAAACATAAGCAGCTAGGTTCATTTGAGACATGATACTCACAGTTGGTTGTGGGTACACCTCTCTTGACACCACTGTCTGTATTGTCTGTAGGTTCACTCACTCATGTAGGATGCCCTGGGATGTGACACCTGGACCCCAAATGCCATTTCACAGGAACAGGTGTCTCTACTAAGTCCATCCACAAGGTTCATCAAATATTCTTAGGGGTCTTACAGGACACTAAGTTTCTACATCCAGGCAAAACATTATGCCTTGCATCACCTCTGAGCATGCTGGAGTTGAAATATCTAATTCTAAGGAAGACAATATGGACATCAATATTAAGGTGCCTAAATCTCATCCTGAATGCCATTTTAAAGTTCAACTGTGCAATCACAGATGCTTTGTACAATTTAGAAGTCTCTGTAGGATACCCTGGTGCACCTGCTCATTCTCAATGGCATGCTTTTTCCTAGGCCACGGCTGTGGATTTTGGGGCATCTCCAGTCACAGTATGTGCCTGACATGTCTAAGTGGAAGTTGGTTATCCACTCCATACTACAGTAAAATATAACTGATGGGCATCCATCTTATCTTAGACTTCCACTTTAGGAAAAGAAAAAATGTACTCTGGAAATGCTCCTGGCTTTCACCTAATCACAGGAAATCTGAACAACTAACTTATTAGCTTTTTGATGCCTAGAAAGAATGTTGTAAACATAAGCATAGACATCTAGCACCATTCCAAGCATCCTGAATAGCCTGAGATGTGCACAGACACCTATGAAACATGGGCCTCCTTCTTGTGGCAGCATCTGCAGTCTAGGTGGAGTATCTCTGTGGTATCCAGAATTACATTCACTATCTATGCTTATTCATTTGAATAGATCCACTGATACTAAGTCAAGTATCACACTAAAAGGATCTAGAAAACATTGTTTTGGTTTGATTCTTGATTACAGACAAAAAAAGTAACCTGCTCTGACAGCCAAACCCAATCACCTGTGAGACAACTGCTTCCAAATTTTTAAGTAGCTTAAAAAAATTGTGTTAGAAATTGGGTAAAGCACATATAATTAATGAAAACTTCCCATTAAAGACTTAATTAAATTTTTCACCAAATTCTTCTGCATTCTAGAAGAAATTGACTGAATTTTATCTTACTGCTGCTGAAAATGATACCTTCTTTTTTACTGTGTTGAATAGCAACTCAAAAATGCTATAAAGCAACTCCAAACATACTGCATATGGTGGAGTTTTTTTGTATAATACATGATTTCTACATTACACATACCAGAGCAATATTTACGTGTCAAAAATTGCTATAACAACTATGGAAGGGTAATACTTCCATACACAATGTAGTATTTGTTAACTAATGACAACATAACTATAGTGATGCCTTAAGTGGAATTAATGAGTGAAACCTACTGCTTCATAGAATTTCATGCATAACTTTACTTTGAATGGGTCATTAATATTCATGGCTAAACTGTGTCCTTCAACGTGTATTAATAATGTTCTCTGGGACAACACAGAAAAAATAACTCATAAATATGCCTGCAAGGAGCAAGACACCATAATTAAATCATAATAATTAGCACGGATATTAGATTATTTATTTATAATAATGTATCTGTATAACTCACATTCTGAGAGTTACAGACGGACATGTTTAAGGGCAAGTCTGTTCTGACTGCACAGGTAGGTCACCTTTAGGTTGCTTAATATCTAGTTACCTTATTCATGAAGCTAATAGAATTAATTAGAAGCCTACATGAAATTTTACAGTGGGCTTACACAGGCTTTAGTTTCTGTCATGTTGTGTCACATAGGAGAGGAACAGACAACCCCAGAGGTGGACCTAGCAGCCACGGGCAGAACACTTTCTGAGCTGCACAGTCTAGGAAATGAATTGATACTACAGCTGGGTTTTCTGCTCCTCTAAACCCATGTTTGTGTAGGGAATAGCTAAAAAGGGAGAAAGGAAGAAGAGGCATGACTCTGTATCACTGATAAATATCTGAGGTGTCAAAACTGCATGACAAATTTCCTTCTTTTTGTATATCAAATATTTTTCTGCATGCAGCTAAGTTAGAGTACATTTGCAAAATAACTGTTCCATCAATATATATTCTAACAAGTTATTAAAAAAAATTGCATATATATATGTATATTTATACTATATATATACACACATATATACAGATACATATATATACATATACATATATATACACATATATATATGTATACTTATAAAAAAAGAACCCTATCATTCAGGCAAAGCAGAAAACCTAAAGGCAAAGAATCAGTAGCTAACAGAAGACAGTGCAACTAATGTCTAATTTTAAATTTCAGAGAGCTTGAAATCTGATTAGAGTAGGTCCTTAATATTTCAACAGTAAATATTCTTCATTGCATAAGCTCTAGAATTTTCTTGCTAACACAAATAGGTATTTGCCCAGAAGTGATCATCAGCACAAAGTTTCGATGAATAACATTCAGCCTAATCATAGGCTGGTTTGGGTTGGAAGGAACCTTAAAGATAATCTAGTTAAAATCCCCCTGACAGGGGAGGGAACACCTTCCACTAGACCAGGCTGCACAAAGCCCCATCCAGCCTGGCCCTGACCAGGAATGAGGCATCCACAATTTCTCTGTGCAACCTGTTCCTGTACCTCACCACCCTCCTAGTAAGGAATTTCTTCCTAAAATCTAATCTAAACATTTCATCTCATCTCATCTCATCCTTAAATGAGTATTTAAATAATCTTTTTTCCTTATTACTTTTCCATTTAAAACCGCAACTGGACCCTGAGGATTCTGCCATTGAGTTATGGTGCATGCAAATACCATACTTGTCTCCCTATTCCTCATATATATCAGGTTTTATTTCTCCTTTATCCTTTCTTTTCAGTTTATAACAATGGGCAATCATTGCTGGGGAAAAAAAAAAAAAAAAAGAAAAGAAAAGAAGTGCATTTTTCTATTTAGAACTTCTCATTAAAAATCTCTCCAAAACTAGTGACTGTGTCCTTTGTGTTAGGTCCAGGACTTAATCCTCTTTTGAAGTTTCTCAGAGAAATTGATGGGTGCAAAAACTGCAACACATTCAGAGGCACATTTGAAAACCTTGAAGGACGAAAAATATTATCATTTAACTGGAGCTGGTCTGATCTCTGCCAGCTGAATCCCTGCCACCAACCTCTCCTCTTGTATTCAAATATTTTTAAGTAGAATTGAAGCTTAACTCATTTTTGCAAGTAAAATATCTCACAATATTATTTTTAACTCTCTCTTTCCCAGGGAAGATCAAGAATGGAGTAAATTTTGCCAAACCAATACCTGTTCCTACTCATCTTAATTTTCTTTTATTGATCTGTTTTCAAAAAGCTATTCAGAAGCAGCTGTTTTATTTGCTTTATATGATATTTCAATAAATTCTTCAGGAAAAGAAAATCAGAAAACAAAGTTTAGTATTTTTTTATTTGTGCTAGGTATACCATAAACCATGTCAGATAATTTAAATATATCTTTTACCAGTGTTATTACAAACCCAACATCCTCAGTTATTTGCTCACATAAATGTATATGCTAGGAAATACAGACTTGGGGATGGAAAAGCTTTAAGGATGAATTATTTTTGTATGATGCAAATATGTAAATTGCTAAATTACTGTGACTTAAAGGAAATGGCAACACCATACTCATGTTATCAAAACAAATGTTCCCACCATGAAGAGCAAGTTAAGTATCTAACCAGCCACTGTTTAAAATGCCACTGAAATTAACCAAGTTATACACCTGTGAACTGGATCAGGGACAGCTTACAGTAATGATTTTCTGATAGCACATCTCCAGATGGCTTATCATATATAGGATTTTCTGCTTGGGGGCCTCAAAAGACAAAATAGGCATATGGAGTAGTTTTATAACTAAATGGATCTGTTCCAAATATAATTCATCTTTAATATGTCTAGCAGAAGAAATACCTCTCTATCGGCACCTTTTGGAAAACTATATTTAGATGTTTGTTTCACAGAGTATGTCCTTGAGACATCCAGAGAATTGCGTTTGCACAGTTTGTGCTGCAGTAATGTAAATACATCTTATTACCACTTGTTGAATATTAGCTGCATATCCTTGCAAGCATTTCCTAGCTCAATTACCATGTAAATTACCATGAAATAAGAGTTTTTCAATGACAACAGCATAACACTGTGTGCATATATTATTTTTACTCGTCTCCCTTCCTCTGTAGCTCTTCTGAATATTCTTGGAGCTTATTTAGACCCTAAAATGAGACCTGCTAATTTATGACAACCTTTGCAGCAACTTTACATAATTACAGCGATGACCTGCTATGTCAAGAAACCAAAATAGTTAATGATATACTGTGAAACCTCCTTGAAAAGCACAATTGAGGTTTGTTAGCAAAGAGAATGTTTGGTTGCAATGGAAGGCAGGTCAGAAGTTGTCTGTGGTATAGCAGGAGGTAAAGAAAATGAAAGAAGGGTCTGAGGAATCAGCATTTTAAAGAGACAGCATGAATCAGATTTTTACAGATCTCTTCACTGAGTGCTTTTGTGCTTTTTTGACACTGTGCAGAGCTGCAACTGTGCTTGGCTGTGTGAATTATACATTGCACTGCAGGGAGGTGCAAAGGGGAGGGGCAGCATTCACCGCCCTCCAATGATTAAGCTCTTATTTTTTGCCCTTTAGAGCTCGGAAGGAAGCTCTGCTACGTCGCTCCATTTTGCACTATAAATTAATTCCCAATAGTAGCATGTCATAGGAATGCCTGCATGCATATTCATAGGAAAGTCAACAGCTGCCAACTGCCCATTTCACAATGGCTTGGAAGAACTGGAGTGCCAGCCCAGTCCTAATAGAAGGATTTTTCACCTTGCCAGGAATGTGTAACTCTCACTGTCAGACAAAGCATCAAACCCATCTGTTAGTGGAAACTTACATTTATTCAACATCTTTCCTAAGGACATCAGAAAATGCTGCTTGTTATACATTAAAACTGTTATTCAGAACATCTATATGGTAATGATTTATTTTCCTTTATTTCATTAACAAAAATTGTAAAAACTCTCATGTTACTCTAGTGTAAATGCAGCACATGGGTGGTCAGATCTGAACTCTGTTTCCATGATGTAGTGGTGCGAACACTATTTTTTGCCATAAGATTTCCTCGCTGTTATCCAAAGAAGTGGACTGCTGTGCATAGAAGAGAAATTAAACTTAGAAACATTTGAACATACCAGTTTCTGAAAGAGACTCAGTACTTTTGAAATGGAGGTCCACAGGCTCTTGAGATTTTAAGGACTGGTTCTGAAAAGTTACCAAGATGAGCCTTTTGAAAGCATATTCAATTTGACGTACAAGGCTCTGAGCTGCTGCCAGGAAAAGCAGTGGGCGCCTGAGAAGAACTGGGCACCACTGGTTTCTGGACTCAGAGATTAGATCACCTCTTACCCCATCACTGAACTCAGTATAGTCCTCTCCAGACCCTTGATTTTAATTTTCCAGGACTTTATAATTTCTTGAATACTCAGTAAGGTTTTGAAAAAATACTTTTTTCTTTTGTCATACTAGCATGCAATAAGCTCCTTTACAAACTACTCCAAGAGATCAATCAGAGGCAAGCTCTGGCAGTCATAGATGGTGTTCTGGCATCTATAACACCTTTCTTATAAAATTCTTCCCCAGTTATCTTCAAATGTCACAGTGTGCATTTACACACTTGCTCCTGAATTTAGGAAAGCTTAAGTATATTTTTTAGTTTTCTCTTCTTGTCCTGTCTTTATTACATGATGTGTTGAGCCAACACGTACATTTTTAAGAAGTTTTCAGAGGAAATATTTTCCTGTCAATATGAGAAAAATTATAATGTTCCAAGTCTTGCCAGATTTTTGTTTATGAGCAAGGATCTCAGGTAAAAAATTTCAAACTTAAATTCTTTTTCTTCCAAAAATAATTTTTTCAACCCTTGACATCTGATAAAAACTGCATATTTTCCACCTTTCTATTCTGAAGCAGGATGAAAATATTGTCACAGTTCCAAAATTTCCAGCAAAATGCATATTCTCTTTTCAGGACAGCTCCACTGAGAACTTCCCACTGCTGATAATAGAACTTCAAGTGTGTTATCTCCTCAAGTCATAATTCAGTCGCACTTTGTCAGCTGGAATCTTAATTTGATGAGTAAAGTGATGGGAAATACTGCAAGCATATTGAAGGGGCATGCGCTCTAAAGTCACAGGGTTGCGCTCTGTAAGATCTGCACAAAATGTTGGCCTGTCTCACACTAGGAGGCCAACAGTTGCTTACTGTTAACAGTAACACATTGTTACATCAAACCTTTTTACAAACTGCTTAGGAATTAAACATTTAGATAAACTATGATTTAAACTGTTGCCAAACACATCATTTTACCACAGAAAACAATAATATTGTAGACAGGAACTTTATGACTTCCTGTAAGAAGGCAGCAGCTGAGAACAAATCATTTACATAAAAGATCGTATTGAGTATTTCTAGAAATAAAATTTAAAAAAAAAATAGAAAAAGAGCAAAATATATATGATGGACTGCATATGTTATAAATGCCATATGTCTTCTTCCCGTTGAAGTTAGTGGTGAAAATTTCACAAATTTTTATCATGTATGTGCTCAGCTTTCCAGGAAGAGGATGTCTAACCACAGGATTTAATGTAATTTCAAAATATCAAGCATTATTGTATTTTTTAGCCTAGACAGTAAGCAAGATCTAGAAACATAATTTTCTGTGAATAAAGTTTCGGATTTACTGAAAGAATTGCTTTCCTGACCACAGTGTGCTTCTCCACACAAGACAAAAGAAAAAAAAAAACCCAAAACTTATTGAGAGGAACATTTAAAGAAATAATAATTTGTTTTTTTCTGTGCAAGAATATCAGTACAATACTTCAGTGTTTTCTTTAAAATTTTCAGGCAAAATTTTCCCCTAAAATTTTAAAAAACAAGTGATTGGGTTTTCAAAAACCACCAGTGTATAACACTTGCTATTTCCAAGAAAGCAGCACAATAGTGATACTGATTGTATGATGATAATCACCGATGTCCCAGTGTGAAAGAACATCCAGTCCTAAGTATACAGAATAGAAGGTCTCAGTAGGCTCTTAAAATCATAGTTACAAATTCTGTTTTAAAATCTTAGTGTCCTTGGACTTCTAACATTTATTTTAATTTTTTTTTTTCATTTTTGCTTTCTTCTACAGAGATGTATTTCTATACAGACTTCAGACACTAACCTTTAGAGATGCTGAATTCCTATCATTCACTGAATTCATTGAGAGCTGTGGAGATCTAAGTCCCTTTTGAACTGTTACAGGAAAAAAAAATTACTTGTATTTGGAAAAACACTATCTTTCATTTCTCAGGGATCCTGAAGAAGTCTGTGATGGAACACTGCACTATTCTAAGACACATATAAACCTTTAAGGAGGGGAGGATGCTGAAGGATACTCCTTCAGGTGGAGTCACCACTACATTTCAGAAGGGAGACTTTTTCTACATGGATATCCTTGACAAAATATCGATGTACCCTTGTACAATGTACCCAAATGCATGACAAGGTGTGAGAACAAAAAAATGAATTAGATTAATTTCATATGCAGAGAAGCAGCCGCAGCTAAAAAGGCCATTAATCCAAAATTAAATGCAACTGAATAAATAACATTCCTATTCTCTCTTCTTCCAAGGAAAAAAATGGCTCCTATAATAACCTGTGTCTTTGAGATAAATGAATGCATTGAAGTTCTTAACTACTCTTTGATGGACTACAAATGGACACTGTGCAGGACAATATTTGAACAGTAATGATTTGTCCTTTCTTCTTCAAGTGTAAGCTGATTGCTAAGGCTTTAGGACCATAGATGAAATAGCTAAAGAGGTCATGAATCTTAATAGCTTCTAAATCAGAGAGATCTGCAACTTACATGCTCTGACTGAAATGTGTATGGAATGTATAAATATTAATAGGTCTGGCAAGGGTTCAGCAGACGAGCTGTCTAAAATTTCACAGTGGGAAGACTGGATATTGAGGCTGCTGTGTACAAATCAGCTGAGAAGCTCCTACCTGAAAATGAACTGTCAGCATGTGTGTAAATACAGTTTTCCTGAAGTGATATTTACCATTCCAAGTTTCCCTGGTACATAGGCACTGTATGCATCTGTGTTGAACGCCATAGGCTTAGTTAGAATGATGAACATGCACACAAGGTCAAGTGCCAGCGCTGAGGAAAGGAAGGATAATTAGTGCCATGTGTCTGAAACTTGCTCTGATGAGTGTTTCACTAATGCTAAGAGAACTTAGTAGTAAGAACCTTGAGGAAGTTTGCTGCGGTGACTTCATTAGAACAGAAATACAAACATTGTTAATACAGCTCAAAAAGTTTAAGATTTCAAAACTAACGGACAGAAATAAAATCCTTGGCCTGCATCTAGCTTTGGTGAGTTTTATATCTGACCTTATGGATGGTAATTTCAAAGTTATATTCATGTCTTTAGTCTCATGACACAGATGGAAACTGGAGCCTTTCTTGGCATAAAGGAAAATATGTAAATTGATGTGTTATCAGACATTGCTTCATGTTGAGAAAATTTTTCATGAAATGTGATCATTTCTTTAAGTTTGCAGATGATCTGAGAGGTATCTTTGAAACAGCTGTATGACCAAAAGAGAGAATTTGAGTAACCAATATTTGTGCTATGTGTTGACATGGCTGCACTACAGTGAATAGTTCTGGAGGGAATGGAGTTACTGTATCACATTCTTGCTATTACTCCTTGACTCCTCAGTCGTCACTTTTGTCATTAGCTTTTCTCATTCACTGCTCATTACATCCAGCTCTTCAAGCCTCCACCTTACTTCTTTCTGTTTCCTAGATGCTTTTCAATTCATACTCCATTCGGATAGGTTTTATTTTATCCTGCCATCAATTTCTCAGCAGTATTCACAAGTAGAGGACAAAAAAGGCCCCTACTTTCCCTGTTGCTAACATGACTCTGTCCCACTAGGAATAATGACATTTCTATTGTGGTCGTTCTCTCTGAGGTTACCAATAGGTAAAAGATAAAACGGCAGCTGGTGGCTTCAATCTAAATAGTAGGAAATTCAGACAAAATAGTCATAAACTATGGTGAGTTACTGCATGAGGGCAGAAGCCACTTAGACATGAAATAGTCAAGGGTAAATTGCATCAGAAAATCACTAAATTCAAAAGTTTCCAAAAGAAATGGATCATTTTTCAAGCCACAGGAGGAATCTAACAAAGACAGCTAACAGAGGTGCTCCACTAATGAAAAAAAAACCCAAAAAAACCCCCAAGAACCACTCAGGAAATCTTGTAAGTGCTGTGAAAGACTTTTTATTATGAATGTGAAAAAATATGAGATGAGGTACAGAGAGGTCATAGAAAAGGGGAACTACTGTCACCACTTCAGCCTGGATAGCATTATGTTCCAAAAAGCACAAAGGAAAATATGCACTCCCAGGAAGCCACAGATAGTGAACACCAGTATGCAGCTTAGATGCTCCTACTGTCAGCTCTGATCCTATTTTTTTCCGATTGGGAATGTAATGATTATATTCCTTTCATTACACTGTCACTTTCACTGCTAAAAATTTTTAATAACCCAAATCTTATTTTTCAAATACTTTTGTTTTCCTTATCTCTTTTTTTTTCTTTTTGAAATCCTTCATTCGAGTCCTGAAAAACATTTGCATTTGATGCTATTTTTCTCATCTATTGAGAAAGAAGATCTGTCAAGGGACAACTAATTGTATTTTAAACTAACTCAGAAATCTATACACAGGTGTCAGTATGCCTAAGGTTGTTTATTGTTGTGATTTTTTTGTAGCTTTGATGTTTATTTTAATGTGTATAGCTTCTTACTTAAATAGAACTGATAAAAATACATCTCTTGAAACCTAATACTGGTGTTTATTTGTGTAGATAATAAATTTATTCTGTGTGTATTCATAAAGGTTGCTCTTAAGGATCATTTTACTTTAATGTGTCAAGCATTTTTTCCTCAAAAGGCTTTAATCTTCAAATTGAATAAATTTAGTGAAACAAGGATCCATAGATCACCTAGTAAAATAAAATTCAAAGAATGGTCAAGTCCATCAAGAAGGAAAACAAAAGTGTGTATATTTAAAGTATATATATATTTTAAAGTATATTTATATTTTTAAATATGCCAGTTTTCATTGTTGAAAGATTTGAAATGCTATTTTTGTATTTTGAGAATTCTCTTTTAATATTTTGTGAGGGATTCACTTACCTGATTTTTTTTTTAGCTTTTAGTAATTTCTTAATGGTAGTAGTGGGTAGTCATTTGTACTTGTCCAACAATTTCCTTTATTCTTCTGTAGCATCATAATAATGCCAATTATATAATTCAAATCACAGCAGTGATATAGGATTTTCTCTTGTTCAAGTGAATAGGTAACAAGAAACTTATTGTGTGTGGTAATAAAGAAAGATTTTGTGTTGTAAGGAGGAAGAGAGATTCAGAATTAAAGATCTAGTTTTCCATTTGACCACACAGGTCCTCTCCACAAATATACTTTGCTAATCCCCTGTAATCTGAATGAACCTTTTCCCTAACTACCAGAAATCATTAGCCAGATAAAAATCTTTGCCACCTTAATTCTATTACCTGCTATGACAGTTTAAATGCAAAGCTGCAGAACACAATAATCAAATGTAAAGTTAGGCTTGAATTACTCCAAAGGAAACAGTTGAATTTTATTAGAAATCCTTCTGTAGGTAATGTGGATCTGGATAGTGGACAGACTTTCTTTCGAAAAAAAAATGTCATATCAGTACTAAGAAAGAGCGTGAAATATAGGTTACATCTTATTTAATACCTCAGGATGCTTCTGAAGGAGAAGCAACAGGAGAATTCAATCCTTTTTTCACTAATAATCTGAGTCAACATAATAGAACCACTGGATATTTCTGACACATACTTTAGAAAGGAAAAAAATTATCAATTACCTCCCTTACCTTGTTTAGAACAGCAGCATCACTGTTCTTAAGAAAGATACAAAGCCTGTACATGCGTGCCTTGTCTTCACAGTTGTCCTCACTACTAGATGTACGTGAGCTGCAGATGAATGTTAATAACTGAAAGAGGATGCACAATGCTGGCAATCAGGAACAGAAATTGTACACCAGAAACAGGCCTATTCTTGCCACCACAGTCCAAAAAAAATCATTGCACGTTTCCCTCTATATTTACTTAGATTGAAATTCAATACATGGAAATAAAGTGGTTGTTTCTTGCTTTTTTCTTTTTTTCTTTTTTTCTTTTTTTTTTTTTTTTAATAGGATATTAACTTAGGCACCAAAGAATGGGTTACTTTTGAGATAAACATAAATAAGAAGATTAGTTAGCAGTAGTTGCTGACAGTACACAGAATGTCCTAGGTGCTGTACTGAGTTGGACTAAGCAATATAACCTTTCCTGAAAAGAAATTATGATGGAAAGAGAAGATGAATAAACATTAAGAGTCACAACTGTTTTCAGAAACATTTTTTTCAAGACTGTGCCATGCTTGCATTTGTCAATATTTAGCAGCTTCTGAACAATTGGGAGTTTATTAAAGAGATCATTTTCAAAACTTGTTAAATGAAAAGCATCTACAAGGACTAACAACCTATGGGAAGACTCGAACAGACTTTGTTTTATTATCCTTTCTCTCTTTTGCAGAGCTAATTGTGGTTGGGATGATGCTTTTTTATCTAAATGAAGGAAACTTTTTAAAAATCTTTCACCAAAAGTGCTAGTTTTTGGCCAATGTCCTTTTTTCCTCAGAGCTACCAGATACAGAAACACAGTAGCCTAGGTGACCGTGTGGACCATCAAAGTGAAAAACCTGTTTACAATCTGTACACTAAAATTTTCCCTGCTAAGTAACACTGGAAATGATGATAATTTAGTGTTCTTGACTTTTGTATCTGAAAGAGTAATTACCCAAATTGATCTCCAGTGGCAGAACTGAATTTGATGAGTGGGAGGAAGCACTGCAGAGATGCTAAAGTTCACTCTGAATTTACAACGACTTTTGTCATGACACTTGGAGTAAGAGGTGAGCTCCTGAATGTAGGCAAATAGCCTGCAAATGATAATATAGTGTGTGTAATGGAGTATGTACTGAAATCCCTGGATTAAATCAAGCAAGGTGGGGTTGGGACTGGAAATTGCACCCTGATGCTATTAGGAGACCAAATAATCTCCACTGGGCTTTTGTGGTCAAATAATATATCACTGCACACTGTTCTGCCCGTCAAAGTGTCTGCAGGTGTTGTACTTTATGTAGTCTTTATCTGTGCCTGCTTCCTTCAGGACCATTGTTATTTGAGCTTTGCTTTGGGACTAGCTCGTTTGACTAACATCGAGCTAAGGGGAGTCTTTGGGAAAAGAGCCTTGTTTTCATGAAGATGTGGATCAGGAGACTTTCTAGCTGTTTGTCAAGGGACTGACAGCCACAAGCACAATAAAATCTGTCAGATCCACCATGCCTCTGGCTTGAGTATTTTTGAGTATTTATAGTCCTTGTAAACCTAAATATATGAAGAAGTGAGGTAATTGTGACTTGTAGCTAGGTTTCTTTGTTTGTTTGGTTGTTGTTTTTGTTGTTGGGCTTGTTTGTTTGTTTGTTTTTCAATAGCAGAGATTATCCACATTGTGTTCAGAGATTAGCCCTCTTTCTCTGATTTAAATTTCCTGGTAACTTGGCTTTCCTCCTTTAACTGTTGGACATGCCTGTGAATGTATACTTCTTTCTTTTGCTTCCTGGCTAAGTTAATTACCTGCATACTTTTTAAATCCTTATATTTACCAGATTACATTTCCCCCACAATTTTTGTCCTCACAATTTCAGCAAACAATGTTGTCTTTGGAATTGTCCATAAAATCTATACTGTCATGAATATTTGAAAAAGCTTCTGGACCATGTTAGTCTGAGTCATTCTTAGCCAAGCTCTATTTGGAACTGTATAACCACAGAAAGTAAAAAAAATATTGTTCAATCAAAACTAACAATTCTCTGGCTCTTTTAAAGGCCATGAGTTTAACCTTCAGAAGACTTCTGAGATCTAAGACCATCTAGATACTGGCAAACATTAAATGGATTTTTCTTTAAAGGATATTTTAATGGAAATCTCAATGAGTAGGAAATCTTCCCTCTTTTGAGATTCCTAGGAAGTCCTCACCTACACTTCATTTGCCTGAAATTTTTTGAGAGGAGCAGGGGGAAAGAAGAATCAGGTGTTTTGCTGCCCCAAAGTTAAAATGTGGAAATTTCAATGAAGAAGTTGCCTCGAGAAAAGGTAACAATAAAGAATTAACTTGATTTTTTTATAGTGTGGAAACTCAGCAAGGGAGTCTAAGTATTTTCATTATTTTTATGTAATAGTTTCATGTTTGAGTAGGTCAAGAAAGTTTTGTGCAAGAAAAGTGTCCTCAGAAGAAAGAAAACCTTAAAGAAATAAACTAAATCACTTTAAAATAGTTGCTCCCAAAAATAATCCAGAGTAAAAATAAATCTTCAGTATTGTGTTGGAAAAATCGGAATTGGTTAGTCCAGTATGATGCAGCATAACTGTTTTATTCAAAATTGTGTAGAGGTGCAGATCTTGCAGCTGAGAGAAGCAAGAAGTAAACTGGAGATTTAGAATTGCTTTAGCATGATCTCTTTCCATCTCCAGAAGCATGAACTCTGCATCAGCAGGAGACATAGGCCATAACTTTTATGCATAAGAGTTTGTAACTTGGAACATCTCTGGGATGGGTGGATCTCCCTTCCTGAGCAAGTCTGTTAACCATGATGAGATCGACTACTCTGATGTAAGGATGGACTTTTCCTCTCTACCCACAATGATGTTGCAGGTGCCCAGCTTCAGGAGAAGCTACATTAGCCTGTAGATCTCGGTTCCCCAGGATGTCTAAGTTCAACCCTCAGTGACGATGATACGAAAACCACTGAATTGCAGATGCAATTTGTCCTTCCATTTTCCTTACAATCTTGCTTAGATGTCATTCAGTAAAGTCCTGGGTGAATCTCTCATCATCGCTGCTGCTAACTTTGTATGTCTGAAACACTGGCCTCAAAATTCTGACTTTAATTTCTGGGTTAGATATTCACCCAATGCCTGTGTGCTGCTGAGCATCACAGTGTTTAAATGGCACGATCTGGAAAACAGTATTTATGATAGGGCATATCATTTACAAAATTAGTTTTGATATAGAATTTCAAGGACACTGAAGAAGTGTCTTCCAGAATTCAGGTAAAACTACCAATTGTCTCTGCAAGAACTGCTGCCCTGTATCTTACCTGAGAGGTCTCCCCTTCCTGCACTCTCCACCTTCAAAAACCAGATTAGTCACACAACATTAAATCCTTGTGTAAAATTTACACTCTGAAAAATGTAATTTTTTTTTCTGCCATTGTATAACATGTCCCTAACCCAAACCAACATAATTTAGCACTGCTCAGCCCTGCCTAACCTAACCTAACCTCATTTTTTTGCAGCCTGAGGTTTGGGCTTAAATAAGAAGCCTTTTGAAGCATTCAATGATGCTGGAATGAAGACATTTCTGATAAAGCTAAAAGCTGATGCCAAAGTATATGCTTAATTCTGCTTGCAGTGCTGTGGCTGAGGGACAAAATCAGTCAAAGAAATAATTTCTTAAATGACTGAAACTTGTGTGACTTGAACTCCTTTGTCATCACTCTTAGAGAAAGATTAAAGATTTATTGACAATTGCCCTAAAAGTTTCCTGGAGGGCCAAAACCTGTCAAGGAAGACAGGATTGAATTTCAAACTGTGGGCAGATGTGGTGTTCTGTAGGATGGTTCTTCAAGTATTATTCCCTTCACTGCAAGACAGTCGAAAAATAAACCTCAGAATACATAATAGTCTATAAACAATTACTAAAGTCCAAACCACAGACAAACTCCAGAATGCAAAATAAAGGATTATGGATAATTTGGAAAGCTGAGAAAATGTTTAGAGGGAAAGAACAAATGCAATTGCTGGTTAAATTTCAAATTAGCTCTATGATGAATACAAAACTATGTTTAAGTAATATCCTTAATGTTAGTTAAATCAATAAAGACTAGGACATTTTAATTACATTCATAATGAAAAAGCTAATGGCCCTTTAACTTCAGTCAGAACTTGCCAAGATAAAATATTTAAATGTAAGCATAAGATTCCTTGCTATGCCTCAGGAGTAAGTGGAACAACTAGAAATTTTTAAGCTCTTTCAGGAACCACTAACACTACTGCTAATTATTAAGAGGAAAAAAGCATCGGCTTTTTTTCCTAAATTTCTGTTAAGCTGGCAGAAATTGTAAAGTTATCAGAGAGGTTTCTTTATTTCTGAAGCATGCTAGCAATATTTTCAGAGATTTTTGTAATTATTAGAGAGTTCTATACAAAATGTAGCCGTGCAGAATTCAAACATTAGTCTGACATCTACCTGAGAAAATTTATATGGCAGTCATGTAATGGCAAGTACAAGGACAAGCCTCAAAGGACTTGCACGAGCTACAGGTAGGCAGGGGGTCTATAAGCATATGCGTGTACAGGTTCTCTGTGAAAGATTATCATACTATTTCAGTGAAAAAGATGGTAAAAACGTACTTGAAAAAAAAAATCCTACTATTTTTAAAGAGTCTGCTGGGTTTTTTTAATGAAACAGTCATGTTTTCCTTAATTATATGTTCTGCTCTTAGATGATACTCTTAATTGTAGCTAGATAATCTTATAAATAAATGATTCTACATTAGCCAGAACAAAGAAGGACTTGAAAAGGACTTGAAGTTTTTGTTTGTAGACACTTACTTTCAGTAGCAGGTAATACTAAGACTCTTTTTTTACTATTTGAAATATTACTCTGTCTAGTTTGTTTTCCAATCTCAACTTTGCATAAATTTAGATTTTTAACTACCTTTTTGTTTTATGCAAAGTATTAATGACTTCTTTCTGCCATCATCTATTATTCTTTATGTCTTTTCCATTTTGTTCTCGCTTCCATATAGTTTTACTCTATTTTGTCCAGAAAAGTCATGGAAACCTGTCTTTGCCGTTGTTTAGCACATATGACCCAAAGGAACCTGCTCTGACTATGATGAATTTAATTTTGAAAATTCCCTGTGATGATCAGGGGGTTGGACTAAGTGGCCTCTAGGCTTTCTCTGCTGATGGTTTCCTCAGGTTTGTGATGGTCAAGACTGAAGAGACATCAGGAGTGACAGCTCCTTTCCAGAGGGTCTGGTGGTGTGGTCCCTTCACTGAAATAGAGGACACTAATCATTATTCACAGCCATGACACAATGATCACATTTGGACTGCTATTTTATACAAAAATTAATCCACATTTATTGGTACATTTACATTCCTGTAATATTGCTGGCTGTTTACAATCAACACTTTTTATTGGAAAGTAAGAAAAGGATTCTTATTCTTCAGTATAATATGCTTCAGTGTTCTTTTGTGTAGGTTAGTAAAGTTGGCAATGTAGCACTATTTACAGGATGTATTTAAAACTACATAAATTCAGTTTCATTTTATGATGTAGCATAAATATGAATTATGCAACTGTTGGCTCTTCTTAAAAATTCTAATTTAGCATTAGGAAGTTAGCTGTAAATTCTAATTTCCCATCTGCTCACCATGTACCTACCACTTCTGGAGAAGATAAATGGAATTGTTTGCCTTACCTAATGCAGAAATAAACTATCATTCAAAGACTCAGCTAGACTTATTAGGAAAGATTTGCTAACTCTTTAGAAAAGGCTCATAAGTAACTTTTAAGTATCAGTACAATGTATACAGAAACATATTAAAAACAGTTCTGACACTTTAACTTATAATATAAAATGAAATGTCTTGTTTCCATAGCAAAAACCAAACAACTTACAGGTGTTGAACTTTAATTCTAGTTAGTGAAGGGATGAAAATAGAAAAATTATAAGAAATTTGAAAAAGAACAAAAAGCATAAATTTCACTGGAAAAGGACTAGTAAGTCAGAAGAAAGTATCTATATTGAGTAATAAACATGAGTAAGTCAGAGGAAAGAACCTAGATTAAATAATGAAAACTCCTGTTTTTACAAAATTATTTGTCTCAGACAGCAAAAAAGGAAAGCACTAAAAAGTTTTAACTCACAATATCACTACTTTATAGCACAATAGAGAGTTCCTCACACAAATTCTTAAAAATATCAGGACAAACTTTGGCAAAAGCCAGACTCACAATGCTCTGTCTAGAAAATCCCAGGGGCCTGCACTTCTGTACACTTCACTTACAGGTGACTGGATGCAAACTAGAACTGAAAACTAAGGGGCAGGAAGGCAGCAGAGCCAAGGAGCATGTGAATGAAATTGGAAGTCTGCAGCCTCCACTAAGCTGCTACAACCTCTTGCAGAATCTTCCTGCTCAATTTTGATGCTCCATGAGGAACATCAAAAAATGAGGTTTAAAGCCTCCATTGAGGGCATTAAAGCCTTGACTTGATGTTCTCATAAACTCTCCATAGTATTTGACCTCAGAAATGCACACACAATTTGATTTAGCATGATATGGATATCTCCCTTGGGGAAAACCCCAAAATACACACTAGAATGCACACAAAAACACACAACAATTTGCAAAAGGGGCTTTCACTCTGACCAATTCAACCTATTCAATCTGCCTCTGAAAGAATTGTATGACCAGTGTAAAACAAACACAGCAACTGGCTTTTTTGTCTCTAGAAGCCCTGATTTTGCTAGAACACAATATGGGTTCTAGCAAAAGATCATGAAGCTCTCTGCATGATTATTTAAAAACATCTAGGTCTGAGAAATTAGGGCAATTCCAGCCTTATGCCAGGCAATGTAAAACACAGACTTGGGGTTCTGTGCCTGGTTTCACTGCAAAGACTGAGCCTTTCAGCACACACATACTATCAAAGTCTGATGAGACCCAGGAAGAGGACTTTGTCTGTCTAACTCTCCTTATGGGTTACACCTCCAGGAATGGAAACTGCTGGCAATACCAATATTTTAGATCCTAACTTTTTGTCTTGTGTACTGATTCAACATGCAGAAGAGCTGAATGAAATTTTCCTCATGGGAACACTCAACATGACACTTGTTACCTTCTGGGAAAATGTATTAATTTTGGCCTTATGGTTAATGGCTGAAGTTCATCTCTATGTTGTTGAAGAAAACGTGCTGCATAGTTTCATTATTTATTTTACTTCTGCTGATTTTTAAACATGTTCCTGGCTTGTTACCATATCAATTACCTCCTGGCCTTTTCCTATTCCATAGTGATGCAAGCATTGGGAAGCCCAAGGAGGGTTGTGAGGATCGCTGTCTCCACACTTTTCTCTCCCATGTTCAAAGGAAAATAAGATACAGCTCTAGCTTCAAGTAAATGTCAATACAAACTAGCTAGGTAGAAAACAAGAGCCTGCAAAATGGGGTAGAAAGGAGATTGTGCACTATGAAATGCGGAAAGATTGCCCGTCTCACGACTTCTTAGAGTTTGTAATTTCTTTATTCTCTTTCAAAAGAAATTATTTTGAGAAAGTATTACATAGACTGAGAAGGTGTGAAATGGGAGGAAAGGGAGCAAGTTTAATGATGGAAGAAGGAGAGCACATGTCCCAGTAGAATCTAGGAAAGGCTGGCAGACCTTGGCAACTTCGTCACTAGAACTGTCAGGGATTTTTCAAGCAGAAATCAATTTAATAAGAAAATGTCAATTATTGGACAAGGAATCTTCTCCATGTAAGTTTTTTTTTTCTCTTACAGTAGTTCAGTGACCCTAGTCTGAACAATCTAGTGGGTTCTTGGCAACCTAAGGGCATTTGGTCCAGGGCAGGGACCAGCAGCTGGTCCTGTTTTTGAGCAGCCAGTTTGTCAGGGCAGTCCTTCTGATGAGACACCCTGGGTAAGCAGCAATGCTTGAAAGTACTTGGCAGAGCTGGTTTGATGTTTCTGCTTCACATCATTGAAAGATGGTAAGAAGACTTGGAATACTGTTAAGCTTTGCCCAGTTCTGTACAATGGTGTGTGCAGATGGAAGTCACCAGTGCCCTCTCTTGTGAGGACAGTTTCTGGGGACTCCTCCCAAGTGTTACTATTCAGGTTTGCATGTCATGACACACATCAGTGAGACTTGTGTATGTAAAGTTTCTGGTCCTTTGCCAAATGAAACAAAAAGCTGACATGCATCATCCTGTATCAAACTGAGTAAAGTTTATGGTTTTCCTTTCTTCTCCCGTCATCATTTTGGAGACTGTCTTTTGCTTGCAAATTCACTGCATCTTAAATATACATAATTCTACACGTTTTTGTTCATGTATATATAAATATATATATATATATGTATGATTCAGCTTGATCATCATACAAACAGCTTTTCTGTTTGAGGGCTTGACTAAGTCAAATTAAATTTCTGTGCCATTTGAATAATCTACTTGATATTAAAACTAGATTCAATTTCTTGAGAGAACCAGCACATTTGAATACAGTGAGTTTTAGCTCAATCCATCTTTGCTGGGGACTGTATTATTCCCTGTAAATCCACAATACTGAATATTTCAGCGCAGGAATCAACCTTTGCGTTATATGGGAAAAAATATTTCTTTGACCACTAGGGGACAATGTTACTCTTCAATTAACTCATTTGTTCTGATAACAGTGGTAAAGCCTTTTACACTATTTTTAGCAAACTTGAGTGTTAAAACGGGTTTCTTTAATACAAAAGAACATTTTGCCTCAGCATCTACAGTATTTCCACAATGCATGCTTTCATTTGAAACAATCAGAATATTTCTATTTTAAAGGGGAATCAAAACCAGGCTTATTACTGTGAAATTCACTTTATTAGTGTTCTGTTAAATTCGAAATTATATTAAGAAGCCCATTGTATTTTGGCACAAGGAAACTAGTCTTGTTTATTTCTGTTCTGTTACTTTTGGTGTTTTGAAGGGGGTGATTTTTTCTTTCTTTCTTTTCCTTTGGGATAGAAAGGTATTTGGCTGAAGAGCTCATCAGTAAAGAAGAATTAGGATCAATTAATAATGCAGTCAGATGTGTACATGCACTGCATGACCCATCCTCTCTGTGTCCTGCTCTGAAGCACTAATTTGTTATTGAAGCTCCAACTTGCAGAGTTATTGAAATGCATCATTTCTAGTATGTGAGAAGCAGGAGAATTTGAAAAGAATACATAATGATTCTAAGAAAAAAAATCTGAGAAGCACAGTAGGAATTTAGAATGATTTTGCTTTAATCAGCAAATTATTAGTAATTTTCTAAATATGTGTAATTATCAAGGCAAGCAGCTTTGCTACAATAGAGAAAAATAAGAAATCTCAACAGATAATGCACATCTATCCATGCATGAATTAAAAAGAAAATTAAAAAAAAAAAAAAAACCTAACTGGAAATTAGTCCAAAGTATTAACCCTCTTTTTTATTCTACTACCCTGAATCACCCTTTTGCTATTATGTTTAACATAAAGCACATCCACAGTTTTCAGCTAGCTCGACTGTGCAGAAAGAGACTATTTAGTGTAACTGAGGCACATAATAACAATTTCAATCATGGCAAATGTTTTATGTGTCATAATTACTGGCTGTTTTATTATTCCCTGTGTCAATAATACAATTTGAGTATTTTTTTCACCATCATTTTTTTAAAAGTTTAGTTGTCAAATATTTATCTGTGCTCCCTGATTACATTGATGTGTACACTAATGCAGTTCAGATCTGCAGCAAGTTATTAGGGGTACAGATTCATCTGTACCCTTAATGCAGTTCATCTTTGAAATGCACCTCATCAGCAGAATCCTTTGTATTTCCTCTGCATTTTCCCTCAGGATTGCTGAGCCTTTGAGCAGACAATCTCCGCTCAGCTGCAGTGGTTAGCAGAATTAGCACATGTTTCAGAGGATGCTCAGATACACAGATGCTCTGAATGCAGACATCCAGTCACCTAAACAGTCTGGATCTAAAAGGTATCCAAAATCAGTAAAGCTGGCCAAAGTTTTCAAACAAAAGTCTAATTTGCAGCAAATGTTAACTTAACCAAGTCAAAGGTAACAGATTAGTCCTAGTGATATTTTTTTTCCAAAAGATTTGACTTAGAATCAGACACTGAAACCCAGGAAAACCCTCAACTCAGTTGCTACATAGGGACACATGAAACA
Organism: Donacobius atricapilla; assembly: GCA_013397315.1. NCBI lineage: Eukaryota > Metazoa > Chordata > Aves > Passeriformes > Mimidae > Donacobius > Donacobius atricapilla. The sequence continues at coordinate 782,641 of WBMY01000021.1, read as the reverse complement.
GAAGTACAAGGCCCTGAAATAAAATAGACACCATAGTGATTAAAACCAGGCCATTACAAAATGTTTTCTAGTACCTCATCTGTGTGTGCTTATCATTCTTATCAAAGTCTTTGAGAGCTCTTACTTCTAGTTGTACTTAGCTATGTTACTGCATGGAGGAAACCCCCCCATTATCTTAGCTTTAAGTGAGGACAACGGATGCAAGATGAAATAGTTTCTGAAACATACTCAGAAACTGAGCAACAGAGCTTGAAAATAATGCAAAACACTGAAATAAACAACCTGTTCCCACATCCACTAATCAAAAAGACTGCAACCCCCCAACTTTTTCAAAAAGTTGCCTGTCATAATTCAGACCTTGGCAACCTATTCTCACATATAGAGCCCAGTCCTCTGTGTGAATGGATCTGCATGATGCCACCACTAGTTGTATTCTACTGCTTTGCACTATCTTTCCACAGCACTTCCTGAATCTGATTATAGGATTATTAACATAATAATGTTTTGATATACTTTCATAGTAATTCAGAATCACTTATATACCGTGAAACTGGTGACAATGTAATTGAGGTAGGTCCTTCAAAAGCATCACAACTTCCCAGTAGCTGATTTTGCTTTCTATTTATAAAATGCTGCTTCCAGGGTTACCAGCATAAGAAGCTGATCTTTACTTATATTAATTACTACATTATTTATTTATAGAAAATGTTTTATTTTACTCTTTCAAAATAGGACACCAATGGTTTAACGAACAAATAAACCAGAGGGGTTCAGCTTAGTGTCATTAGGTAATGCTAATTCTAAGCTTTTAATTATCCCCTGTTTTAACTATCCCATTTAAAATAAAATGATCCTTGAAAGTTTAATTTGGTGGGAGGAAAGGGTCTCCTTCTCAAACACAAATACCAGAACTGCAGTTGTAAACTGTGAGACAGGACATTGATAAAATAACTTGAGACAGAATAATTTCAGAAGCTGATCAACACAAGCCAGTATATTTTAAAAGAAGGAGCAGACAACAGTCTTGCCATCTGTAGCCTATGGGGAAGCAGCTGGTGTTTTGGGGCTCAGTCATGGAAGATGTTTAACATTGGAATTTCAATCATCCCTATCTGGAAAGTTGTCATAGAACAGGGATATCAAATGTAGGCAGGAGTTCTGGCAGGTGGAATGCATGGTTCTACAAACTTAGCGAGAATTTAAGCAATGCTTTGTGTGTCTTTCGTATCAGAAATAAGCTAATACAACCTTGTGGCTGGCAATGAGAAAGAATGTCAGTGTGTGGGGCACAGCTCAGTATCATCTATTCAAGTCTCATGAGATACATTCAGAACAGCCTGAGATGCAAGACCATGAAAATTAGTAAGAAACAAGATACAAAGGCACAGTCAATTATATACAGGATATTAGAGTATGAGTGATTCTGCCTTATTTGTGTTATCTGCATATAAAAGCAAAATTGCAATGTCTCTTTAGAATCTAATATCAGTTGGAGCTACATCCATTCCTGTCTTTTGATCTTTTCATATCTTTTTTTGCCAGCTATGAAAATAACAGGATGTAGTTGTCATTTCCAAATTAAATCATAAATTGACCTCTGGCAAGCTCTGCCTATGAGCTATAGATGACAGCACCAGTTCATTCTGACTGCTGTGAAAGGGATATGGTAGAAAAATCTAGTTGGCCTATTGCAATTCATAAAAAACATTTTTAGTCAAGATTCTTTCTAGGTCTTTTCTTGAAAAGGGGATGCATATTTTGGCCTGCTTTTAATAGAAGTACATTCTGAGGCAAGTGAACTGGCAGCTGATAAATATATTACCCAATCTGCCAGAGTGGAGAGTTTAGTACTGAAGTTTAGAAACAGCTTCTAAACAAAGGAAAACCTAATTTACATGAAAATGTGAATCCAAAGGTTAGTCTCATTAAGGTTTGCATTCTGAAAGCAGAAAGTTTCATTTTGCACAAGGCCTGAATGATGATCTGAAAACCATACTTGCTCTTGCCTAATCCTAGAGCTGCTTAAATTTACTAGCTGGGTATTTCATCTATTTTAAAAAGCAAAAGTCCTTTCAAACTGCTTATCAAATTGTCTGAAACCAAGTGCTTCGATTCAGAGCAACTCAGGACTTGACTCTTGTCTGATCATGGTCAAAGTAGGGATAAAATTCACGTCCTCTAAGTTTAGATGTCTTTAATATTCAGACATCTATGTCTGTGCAAACCAATGGAAAGAATGCTTTTATAAAGAGACAGATTTTATAATCTCTTCAGAATCAACGGAAAGAAATAGGTATTTCTGCTGCAGTATTCAACTGGTCTGTTTTCAATGTCTATATCAGAAGATGAATCACATCCTTGATGTGCCCAAGTGGCTGTCTGCACTGTAGACATATAAAATAGATTAGATTAATCTTGCCAAAGTAGATTTTTGCTAAACTCCCCTAAGGATTTTGATCTTATAAATGACCTCTCAGTGTGTCTTATGCACATCTAAAGAATCAAGGATACCCAAACCATTTTCAGGTGTCTGTTTTTTATGTAATAGCCTAATTGGTTATTTATTTATTCAGGAAGCTGGAGACCAGCCAAAATTTCCCAAACCTCAGCTCTGTATGGTTTAGTCACCTAAGGATTCTTACAAGAAACTGTGCATCTTCATGGTATAAGTAGTGCTGACTGATGGAAACACGTTCAATTCCCATTGTCAAGGAAAGCCTCGATGCAAACAAGAATTTTAACTTCATTTAGACAAAATTAACAGAAATCTGTAACCAGTGGTTGGTGTAATTTTCTGTGTTGTGGTACCTTCCATGTTTTCTATATTATGTGGCCTGGCCATTTCACATTTATTCTGGTTTTTTTGCTGTCAAGAATGCTTCTTTATTTCATACTAAAAGAATCACCACATGAAAGGCAGTCTGTCTGTCCCAAGTCCCACCTGTTCTTGTGCTCTTAGTGCAAAGTGGACATCTGTCAGAGGTGTGATCCACCCCACCACCTTCCAAAAGCTACACGTTGTAAGAAGTGGGACTTTTGAAAAGTCCATCTCAAGCTGTCAGTATAATTTCACTCTATTCCCAGTGACCAGGAAGCACCTTGGTTTCAGTCTGCTTCCCTGCTTGGCCATGGGAAAAGCAGCCCTTAGCAGTAAAAAAGAAACATGGCTTTTCCCTCTCCACGAATGGACAGGTTAGCTACAGCTGGTCCTGACTGCCCCAGCACGGAACCCCTTGGCAGCTTTTTACATAAAGGCAAAAGTAAAACCAAGAAATTATTTTTTGCCTGTCCTTCCCCTCAGGTTACCACCTAAAATTCTATTTTTCCTCTGTCACATGAAAGTGCGTACTGCTGAAATATTAAAATAAAATCAGTCATTTGCATGAATAATTGTGAAGATTGTAATCTTCAATTATACAGAGTTATTCATTCAATTTCATCTTTAAATTCACACTGTTTAGTCAAGAAGGACAGCACAGGCATAGTATTTTCCATTTTGTTATTTCTCTTTCATTTCCTAAAGCAATTGAATATACACACATCTTAGAATAGCAAGGAAAGTGATTACATGATTAAAAATGTAAAGGTCATCTGTTTAAGGCTAAGACTTTTGCCAGAAAGAAGAAGTTTTCATGAATATTAAAATATACACTAGTAAGAATAACAAAAGTAACAACAGAACTATCACTAATAATGGCATCAACAGTTTTTGCTGTGCCAAAGTATTTTTGAAATTACCAAATTTTAAAAAATATTCATCCCAAAATGCTATTCTTTAGGAAATATTTAACCATTAAATTCTTGAGAAAAATCTCAGTTTGGTAGTGGAAGTGCATTTTATATGGGAAAGGAGAACTACAATGTATGTATTAATGGTATTTTGAGCATTCATTTTCCTCCTAAATATGTAAAAATATTTGAGGTTGCTAAGTGGAGTTTTGTCCTTTTTTTCACCCTCTTTATCTTTTTCTTTTTTCTTTCTTTCTTTCTTTCTTTCTTTCTTTCTTTCTTTCTTTCTTTCTTTCTTTCTTTCTTTCTTTCTTTCTTTCCTCTTTCTTTTTCTCTTTCTTTGTCTCCCTTGGTCTCTCTTTCTCTTTTTCCCTCTTAATTCTTCACTATACCATCTTTATTCAATTTTCACCTGATAAAAAGCTGAAACAAAAAAAAGCAAAATCCTTTTACTAGACAATAAATTTTACACAAAAAAATCGGTTTTCTCTGTATTTTTTAATTCCAAAATATTTAAGACAATATGACAAATTTTAGTGATAGTAACATAGACTTGACTGTCCTGTCCTGTTATATAGTAAGTCCCAATTCAATTCACTGACAGTAGCTTTCCACTGCTACCTTGCAACTTGTAGCTAAGTTTCAAATCCTGAGAAAACATGCATTATTTAGATGTATAATATATTTGCCCTCTACACTGCAGTGGAAAATTCATATGACTTATTGCTGAGTGTGTTTCTTTAAGGATATGTTTGGTATTCTTACAGTAACCTCATTTTTTATTGAACACCGGAGTGAATAACTATATTAAACCTGCATGATTTGTTGGCATTAAAGCTAAGGCTGCCTCCAGGCACTGTTAACTTATGCATCATCCTTTACTTAATTTCTCTGTTTTCTTTTAATTTGTAAACCGTCTCTGATCTGGAATGTACATTTTTCAAGCAGGTTTTCTCCATTGGTATTTTCTTAGTCTCCTGAGTATATGGCTTACTTCATAATAGGTACAGAGGAACAGTTTATTAAATTGTGAATACTCTTTGCATGTTTCATAAGTGTGCATTAAATTCCATTTAAATGAGGGGTTTAATTTTGTGTCTCTCATGCCTAGAATTACATTTCTGCTGACTCAATAAATACAACATATCCAGTCTGTTGTTCAAATTTCTTAATTATGTCCTTTTTTATTTTAATACTCTTGTACAGAATCAGACCATAATTTAAGTCCATGAATTCTCTACAAAATACTTTATTTCACTGGTGCTTTTTAAGCTCAATCAATCTGTCAGATGTCTTCTCCTTTTTCATTCAGATTATAGGTGTTCGTGAGGATTTTTCTTTTGCCCACCAGGTCTAACTCCAGTTCTAGTTTGCAAATGAGAAGATCTAGACAGGTTATCAGAGCATCTGGATACTGAAATTCAGTCTGGATCTCTCCACATGAAAATTTAGAGTACATTAGAGGATAGCTGTATCTACCTTCTTGACAAGAACTGAAAGGTTCTTGCTAAGGAAGGCAGTAGATTTGAATCAAGTCTGAGTGCAGCCAGTCCACAGAAACAATGCGGAACACTGGGAGGTCTGGACATCAGTGGAAATTTCACACTGAGCTCAAATGGTCTTTACAACTTACTTAAGTGAGCTCTAGAACTGTTAGAACCTGCACTATTGGCAGAAGCTTATTACAGCAAGCATAATTTTAGCAAGCTAAAATACCTTTCCCTACCTTTTATGCCCACAAAAAGGTGACTGCTAGCAGAACTGTCAATCTGTCTAATCAGTTTCTCACTAGGAGTAAATCCTTATGAATGGTCTGGTCTCCACAAAACAAAGTGTTTCATTTGAAAACAATAAAAGAAACAAAAAACAGTATAGCATCTGAGTCAGTTGTTAATCTGTTTTTGTTTTGTGTTCAGTGAGACCAATTACATGCAGTCATTTGATACTTGGTGTGAGAGGTGTCTTATCTGCTCTGGTATGAGAGAAACATACCTTTCAGGGAGAAGTAAGTGATATCTTCTCTGATGTCTGTGTTACAGACTGAGCAGTTGAATGACAGTTACAAAATATCTCCTATCACAAATTTTCTGAGACATTTGATGCAAAATCATCACATTTGTGTGTAATTAGAGACAGAAGGACAGTGAGATGTGAGTGAAAGAAGCAGGTGTACATTATTAGAAGTCTAGTAATATTTCATTAGACATAAGAAGGGTATTGATATCTTCTCCTAGAATAATTTCCTTCTAATTTACAGATATAAGGTGATCAGTTTTCTGGTCACCATACTTTAATCCTGTGATTTTATTTTCTTTTAAGATTTTATTGTGTGTTCTTGTTAAGAACCATCAGAACCCATGAACATCACTGACAATTAAACTGGCTGTCTGGTGTTTTGAGGTGCTTTTTCAAAACTGTGACATTTTAGCAGATTTCTAGGTGAGGCTATAGCTTTGAACTGCAGATTAAAGCATTAAATTCAGCCCTGCACAAACATATCAATTAAGCAACTTCTACTCTTCATTGATTGTTTGGTAGGCTGTCCAATCAGTTTAAGAAGGAAAATTTCAAAATTGAGGGAAATTATAAGTGAAGTTGACCAAGGCAGACTTAGAAAAAATAGCAGGAGTAAGAACTAGAACTTTTTATTAAAGTGAATACAGAAACTTAAGATTCTATAGTTAAAAGGGGGGCATTTTCCCCACATCTAACCAAGTAAACAAACAACTAGAAAAAAGTTCTATTTTAGAAGAAGGAGTGATCAATATAAACTAATCTGAAGAATAAAGTTTGATAGAAGAAGCTAAAATTATAGGGAAAAGTTTGTAGGGGATGAGGAAAATTAAAAGAGATGTCTTTAAACAAAATTCAGTGCTATGTGCCAACTACTACATGGAGATAATTAAAATATTAATGATGGGTTTGTGTTCAGGAAAATAAAGAAAAAAATTTCATATCCTAATCATAAGGATTTTGCTCTCCAGTGAAAACTTCAGATGATGCTGAACAACACCTTCTAGAATAATCTTTTTTTTTTTTTTTTAACATTAGTAGAGCTGTCTTGTACCCTGGAGTCTTAGAAGAGACAACTGAAACCTCTGGCTTCATAATATAAAGATTTTCAGGATAAAATTTAGTGTATCAGAAATATCTGGCAACTTCTTGCTAATATTCATGAGGTAAGTGTAATGATTCATGCAACTGTAGAGTACTTAATAATTAAAACTAAGATATAATAATGCTCCAGATAACAGTTTGAGTTAGTAAGAACTGCTGCCGACAGTCTGGTAGTATGCTGAGGAAACTTTTTTCTTAGCAAATATGTCATTTTATGATAAGGGTACAAGTTTTCTTACTAAATGTAACTCCATAATCATAACAGATTTTGTAAGTACTGCCTATCTTCTGATTAATTAGTGCTATATAGCATCAATAAAATGTGTTAAAATTGATTTAAACATGGATCACTGACATTTGTCTGGAATTTTTTCTTAATAGGGAATTGTTGCTGAAATAGAATTTCCAGTGAGGTACCTCAGTGACTGACAGTGTGTCTGGATTTCATAATTTTTTCTTCATATGGAAGCAAACATAGAAATAAATGCTGAGGGAATTGTGGGATCTTTGAAGGGATCTCCAAGATTTTAAATCAGCTCTCCAACAGCCATGTCGTCCAATGTCTCCAATCAGCTCTCCCAGCTCCCAACAGCCATGTCTATTTCTTCTTGTGTGGCACTTCTTGTCTGCTATTCCATCTGAAGTTGTCATCACCATTAAAGGTTTGGGGTTTTTTTTCAAATATCTTTACTCTTTGAAAGTCTGATCACTATTTGTTCCATATGTTAATTGAATCCCAGGCTCTAAATATTCTTGAATTTTATTAAGGCCATGGAGTTGTACAGCAATGTTACACTATATGCTGCATAAACACATATATCAATTTCTTATCTTTAGGCACTTTTATCAAAGCTCAAGGAATATTATCTATACAACCTTATATTTAATTACTAATCTGATCTGTACCTACATGTATTGATTTGGGATCTTAATAATTTGTAAATAAATACTCTTAGTTTTTGACACAGTACAATTTATATCTAAATTTAGTAATGTTTAGTTTAATGTCACTGTTTTTTTTCTTTGGGTCAATCTCTGAATACATGTTATCATACCTTTTCCAGCTCAATAACTGAGCTTATATTTTTCATAACAGTTTTAAACAAATGATAATTAATTGCTTGTTTCATCAGTTACTTCTTATTTCTGTAATTCATCAAATTCTTCTTGCTAAAATTAGTGTAGTGGTTTGAGTGTTTTTTCTGCTGTGAGATTGGATTGGGAGAAAAGCAAAGCAAAGTCCCCAACTTAAAGGGTACAAAGATAGACTTTTTAACACACACTAAAAGAAGAAAATGAGAATGAAAATGAATCTTCCAAAACACTTTTCCACCTCCCCCACAAATGTACACTTTCCCACATACAACATAAAGAGACAAAACCTGTGATTTTCAGTCAATTTTACCATTTAAAAATAATCTTTCATCAGTTCTTTAGGAGAGGAGTCTCCCTTTAAACTTCCATAGAGATTCCCCACTGACAACACAGAACAGTTCTCTTGTGGATCTCAACTCTCACAAAAACAGCTGCCTGGGAAACCTGCTTCTGTGAAGTCCCTCCCATTAGCAGCTTTCCCAAAACTGCATATGGGTCATGTCTGCTTATTTCAGGGTACCATTTAAGGATGCCTCCTCGAGTATAAAACAAAGATTCTCTTCCTCTAATCTCCAGAATCATCTTCACCTCAAGGAACAGAGGTCTCTTTCCCTGGGATCAGAGGACTTCATATCACTTCCTCTTTATCTTCTTCTGTTCAAAATTTTCCATTAAATCTCAGTTATATCAGTTCACAACTGTAACTAGATCTCTGCATCCCCCTAAACAGCATTTATATGTTACAGGGAAAGATAGTCCATTCTCCATGGTCTCACAAGAGAAGTCGAGCCAAATGAGGCAACTCCTCACTCCTTTTTCCCACTCAGGACTTTCTCTCTTCACTGACTTCCATCTCATGCCATGTTTTCTCCATGTTCACTCTGTCCCTTTCCCCTCACTCAGAGAAGGGTTAGGGCTTTGGAAGTTTCATCCGTGCAAGGAAAAGAGTTAGTGTCTTGCCCGGGGCCTTCAGTGGCCACACGATCTCTGACTGCATGACTGTGGAAGCTCAAAGCCACGCCGCCCGGGGAGGCTCAGGAGCTGCGGCCAAGATCTCAGTAGCCAGGCTGGTGGATGCCTTCCCCCGCTCCACCCCTGGGTCTCATGGGGTGGGCCCAGGCGGAGCTGCTCCCTGGGGCCTGGGGAACATCTCTCGGCCTGGGGCGGGGGCGAGGGTAGGCTTTAGAGTTGGCTCGATGTTAAGCTGGAGCCTCCCCCTGCCCTCCGGCAGCGCAGGGGCCCGCCCGATGGCCGGGGCAGGGCCGCCTTCCCCCCGCCGCGGGGAGGAGCGGCGGGCACGGCCGGGCTGCCAGGCCTGGGGGCCACTGGCGGAGCAGGGCCAGCCCTGGTACCTGTTCCACGGCTGGAAGGAAAAGGGGTAGTTTCCTGGGATCCCTCTGATTTTTAAACCTGTGTGACCCAGGGGTGTATCCCTATAATTAACTGGACAATCCGGCCATCAGCCTCAAAGCCAGCCGCCAGTTGGTCTTTTACCATCCGTGCTAAACCAACACAATTTCCAAATCCACATTCCACTTCTTGAACTGCAAGTAAATATCAGTGCCTAAAAATGCAGTGTTACAATCTATACATAATTATTATCAGTGAAATATATGTGTTTCTTTTTGATGTATTATGCATGTAATTTTCTTTAAGGGGGGTTTTGTGACCATATCCACAGGAGAATCACTCTGTTTTTCGAGTCCATCTGAAGTCATTCTCCAATGTTTACTTTACTGGTGTTTCCCATTTTGTCTTGATCTACAAATTAACTCTTTCCAATTGTAGCTGAGATAGATCATTCCTGCTGCATCAGGCACACTTAACAGTTATTTGGCTGCTACTTTGTTCAGGATCTCAGCAGTGAATTAATTCTGCACTCCTTCAACCGTCAAGGGAATGGCTGGTCTGTTTCCATCATTTGGAGGATCAACACAATGGAGTGGTCTCTACCACTCTGCAGTAACAGTTTAGTATTTGGTTTACCTCCCATTTGGAAATTTCCCCTCTACCTTTAGATGCTACTCGTTGACACGTTGTAGGCGGGTTTGTGAGGACAACAATCTAAGCATGATCCTAAGCGCTCTGCAACTTGCAAGGTTTTGCCTTATACAAGATGTTTGCAACCTTCAATACAATGAGGACAACATTTTTCTTTTCAGAGCAGAGGTGAGAGAAGCTGAACTCCTCATCATTCATGTGTGGATCTGAACTCTACCAGTTAAAATTCCAAATTTAAACTCCTTTATAATACATCCATCCATACTGTAAAATAAAATAGCATTCAATCAGGGATGGATTCATGAGGGAGGGAGCAGGGAAACTTCCTTTCATCACTTCCACTGTTTAGTGTGAAAATGGTCGCATGAGGGAGAAATACGACTCAATCATCCCCACCCCTGCCTTGCTCAGCACCTCAGAGTGTCAATATGGATGCAAAAGTAAACTTTATTTAAGGTACAGTAAAAATTCAAAGACATTTGCTTAATACTTGAAAGGGCCTAATTTGTTCTGAATTTCTAATTTACTAACATATTAAACCTCCTGGGAGGGTTGTACATAAGGCATATTGTCAATAGATGTGCTTCCAGCTACCAAGTAGCAGGCAAGATGTGTATTTCTTGCATTGCTCTTGTTATCCTCTATGATTTCTTATATCAGCAATTTAAAACTTGCAGATACAATCTTGAGGGAAAATTGTGGCAACATAATCAATGTTATAATGAATAGAAGAAGACTTTACAAAGTAAGAAATTCTAACTGATGATAAGTTGCTGATTTTGTTATAATTTTGGAATGACAAATGACTTGACAGTAAGTCTTTGCAGTTGACCATTACTCTAATTATAGTTTCCAAGTGGTCGTGGGGGGGATGTTCTGACTGCTGGACAGGCTTGGGAAAGAAGGAATGTATTGCTTGGTCTATAAGGACAGTCTGATTTCCATACCTCTGTAAAAAGGCTCTGTTAAACTAATTTTAAGGCAAGACTGTAAACCCCAGAGCATTAGATAGAAAGAATACTTTGTGAAGAACTGCTGTAAAAGCATGAAATTTATATGTATTTATTCAATCAGAAAAGACATATAAAAACTTCAGAAGATTAATACTGTTTCTCCAGTCAAGTACAAAACTTTCCATTACTGCTTCTCCCAGTAACTGTTTAGGACCTCACACTCTTTCTGTGAAGTTAGTAAATACATTCTGTCCTAAGAACAGTACTGGTTCACAAGGAATTGATTGTGAACCAGATTGTGTCTTCAGTATATTTTGGGGATAGAGGAAATAACAAATCTTGGTGTTCCAACTGCAGAAGGTAGCTAGTCTGACAGCTAGCCAGCCATCTCACCTGTAGGTCAAATTCTAAACTTCATCAAAAACTGCAAAAACTTTTAAAAAAGACAGTTTTACGTTTAATCTTCTGGTAGACGATATATGCCTTGTTTGGTTTTTTTTCTTTTAGATTACTCAAATAAACTCCAGTCAAATGTACACAAAAACTGTAGGTATATACAGAAACAGATTTGAACCTGAATCTGCCATGTGGATAGAAAATGAATAAAGTCTACTTCTGGGTTGAGTTTTTATGTTTCCTTTACTAAAAAGGAGCTCAATAGCATTTTGTTTTCATCTGGGCATGGAACAGGAAACACTGAAACTAGAAAAGCTTTGTGATAAAGGCAAGCATTTCTCGATGAGTTCTCCATATGCTACTTTCATCTCTCCAGATGCCTTTGTCTATTTGTACTGTGCCCTTTACAAGGATACCTAGATGAATTTTAATGGCCCTTAAATCAGCATTGTTTTCAAGGGCAGACTAGATGAACAAATAGTCTTATTTCTCACAAATTGAAGCAAAATATTTTAAATTTCATCTTTTTTGCGACTTAAGCTCTGTCACATCTTAGAATAGCAGAACAAGCATGAAGGATTACACTTTGACCAAATATCCTTCAGCCTCTGTTGAGCTGGTATATTATCTCCCTCCTTTTCAGCTCCAGTCTCCTGCCTACACCCACATCATATATTGCCATCCCTGGCATGGGAATCTTTTTCATCTGTTACCCTTTTTCTTCTCCCACTCACTACCACTTTTCCAGTTTCTATTCAGTTACAGTCACCCATAAGTTTTAATTGAATCTACTTTTTCTTTTTCTTTCTTTTTTTTTCTTTCCCTTTCCCTTTCCTAGATCTTCCTTTTTTAAGATGTCTAAGCGTGCTTCAGTCCCTGCTCCCCATCATTCGGCAGCTGCTGCTTTCCCCCCACCGTCACAGACCCTCTACATGCTACCTGCCTTGGACACTCTGGCTCTCTCTCTGCATTCTGCTGCCCCTCAGATCCCCCTAAGCTGCTCTCTGCTATTTCCACTCTACTGAAACACCCCTTACCAAGGTCAGCTGTGACCTCTTCTCTCTATTGACTCCTTTCTACTCTCATCCATCTCAGTCTGTTGGCTACGTTCAGCAAAACCTATCATTTTCTCTGCCTTAATCCTGCATGGCCCTTAGTTTTGTAGCTCCTCTCTAAACACCCTTCAACTGTATCTTTCTTAAAATTGCCTTCTTTTCCCCTCCCTTCCACCTAACACTGAAGTCTCATGGGGCTCCACTTACATTAATTTTATTTCTCTTTCCCTTCTATATATTATTCCTGATTGTGGATGATATTATTCAAAAAAAAATCAGACGCTCTGTCTTCAATTTTGTGTACTTGAGTTTACGTCAACATATGCATGCACATACATGCATATGTAACAGCTTTTCCGGTGTTGTTCTAACTCCACATTAAAAAGTAAGATCTCCCTCCCTCTCTGCATTAATTCTTCACTCTCATTTACTTTCCCCATTAGCATATGGGGCTTCAAAAATTCAGAATTATTTCTAGTCCTTGTTATTGCCCTCAAGATTTTAAGCAGGACACATGGGTGAGATCTCTTTTGTCTCTTGTGTTCCCTAACAAAACCATGTGGGTGTCTCAGTGTAGTTAATTCTTACTTAAACTGCCACAAGGTTCTTTCACCCTGCACCTTCATCTAGATTGCTGCTGCAACATTTCTGTGGTTGCTAATTTTCATTTTGTCCATTCCTTCCATTTTCTCTGCTTTTCATGTCTCTCGTTCTCTTTAGACCTTTTGATATCCTGCCACTGTTCATGCTGATTCCAGGTCAACATCTCATAATCTATGTACAGAGTAACAAAACTGATCCTATATTTGTTCTCCATATGTTCTTTTCTTTGTGAAATTTGACCTTTCTTAAATGGTTAGATGTATGCACATCCTTATCCCTGTAATATGTCTCTGGTATACATCTGTGCGTTCAAAAAAAGCGACAGGACATCAGGACTGAATCTTCGCAACTTACTTCTCATTGCAAGCAGTGGGCTCTGTAAAATAGCAGCTTAATTAGTACATAGTATTTATACACTTTTGATTTCCCTAGGAGAGCAGGGTTTTTTCCCTGAGCCTTGTAGAAAGCCAGGCCTATTGACAAAACTTGATGAATAAAAAGTAAGACAATAAAATGCAAAATGGAATACAATTGCAATCCCTAGATTTTCTCAAAGTGTACACTGATAAAGGAAATGTCTATTTCAGGGGTTTTTTTTGTATTCATGAGAATAACAGACAGCGTGATTATTTCCTCAATTAGCAGGAACAATGGAAAGATTTATTTCACTTTCTGCAGGGTAAAAGAGGGAGAGTCAGAATCACTGCTTCTTGCGGGGTCGTGTTGCAGTGAGCAAATGATGTAGTATTTCAGCTGAACTGGAGAGAACAGCAGGGAAAAGAGAACACTGGAAAACCAGTGACAATGAATAAAGCTTAGTATGCAAATCACTGAAATTCCCTAGTTATGTGTAGAGGTATGCGACCCTTTCCTATTATTTTTTTTTTCAGATTCTCCAGATTTATTAGCAAACACAGCACGATGGTAGCCATGGGAACACTATTAAAGTTGCATCTAGTTTTCCAGGCAAACAGGACTTTGCAATCTCAAAGGATGTTATTCAAAGTATTTTATAGATTTTTTTTGTCCACATTTCAATGTTGCAAACATATGTACTGTAGCATAATTGACAGGGGTTATTTTGAGATACCCTAAAGATTTTCACCAAACCTTTTGTACAATCATATAAGATAGTTTTTAAAGAAATGTTGTAATACAACCAGAATACAACACACTTTACCAAATTTTTTTATTTACATTCCCTTTCCCCAAACTCTTAAAAGTGTAAAATGCCTTACAACCTTAAGATGCATATAAGGCCAAGGATGAGACAACACAGATGTGTTTCTCAGCACAAATCTTCACTCCAGAGCAAAATATGAATCTCTTTTCCCTGTCTAAGCAGTATGTGTCGTTGCATGAAACTGGCAAACTCAATTTGCCCTGGTAATCCCAGCACATTTAAATTACTTCTTGCTAAGGATGATGAGAAAGGAGAAGCTTTGTAAGGAAAAACAGGGAGAGGATGAAGATACATGCAGATAAACTGTGTTCCACCCTCACTCAATCCCAGCTCAGAGCGGTTGTGCAGGAGATGTTATCCAAAATGCCAGTGCTGTATGATGTGAGAAACCAGGATCTCTTCTCCTCCATTGAATTCTGGTTGTGTCCATATTGCCTGGAGATACTACTCCCTCCCCAGCTGGGGGCTCAGTGTAAGAATGAGATATTTTTCAGGGCAATTTTATTTCATTTCATTTCTTTCACATTTGTGTTTATGACATGAATTCAGTGAGGACAGCAGCTTTTTCTAAATAAATTAGCAAGTCCATCTTCATTCTTACTATCAGCTATTGAAATGAGAACACAAACAAAGCAGTCCCTATCTCATGTTGCAGGGATATTATTGGTGAAAAAAAATCAGCTCTCAGCATCTGGTTTCATTTTTTATTTCCTGAATCATGATAAATGAATGATTTTCATTTTAACCTGTACTAAACTAGGCCTCTCTTTCCAGAACACGTGATAACAATTAGAAATTGCTTCGTACTTTGTAGGATTGTTGTACTAGATGTTGTTGCCTGAAAAAGTTACAAAAATTAGGGGTTTAACTGTCAGCATTGCTACCACCTCGGAAATGTCTTTTGATGTTTTTGTAGCTTTGAAAGACAAAACTATAAAAACACTGGAAAGAAAATGCCTGTGTGCCAATGCTAAGCAGCACCATGAAGAAGAGGTAGTACTGAATACAGGAAAACCTTGTGACCGGTCTTCAGACAAGGACTTTTTATTCCAAGTAGAAGATACTCATTCTGACTCTGTCTTCCTGTGACCATCCTGGTTCTTAGAAAACACATGGAGGTTTACAGCTCAAGAAGGAATGTACCAGATCAAGCTTTCATTACTTGGCCTTATAGTTATCCAGTAAAGCACACCAGTCAGAAATCCCAAGACTGGGCTTGGATGTTTTGTAGCATTGGGGGAAACAGAAAGAATGAGAAACCAAAATGTCCAGTCTGACATCAGTAAGTCATAGGAAAATAAAAGAGAAAAAAAAAGAAATTGCTGTGGTAAAATAATTTTAATGAAAATAGAAGGAATATTATGGCTGTGTCAAGCAGTGAGGAATATTGGAACATAAATGGTTTCAGGCTGAGTAACAGTCACAGCAGAGGGCTTCCTTCAGAAGAAAGCCCTGGAAACATCCATTTGATATTGAAGGTCACATACACAGAAGTGAAACCCTGAATGCTCTGCAGTAAAAGGAGAGAGGGCTACAAAAAACAAATACACCTATAAACAGAGCCTGTTACAGAAGCTCAGTTGTTAGGAGCCTGGCCAGGTGTGAAGAAGCAGAATTGGAGGGACAGGAAGTCAAACCCCACAGCTCAGAGCCTCTAGGAGAGGTTACTCAGGACTGTGTCCATTTGGAGTTTGGATATCTCCAAGAATGGAAACTCCGCAACCTATGTGGGCAATCTGCTTCTACGTAATGACTACTCTCACAGTTAGAAAGATTTTTCATTTGTTTGAATCAATTTCCTGTGTTTCAGGTAACATCCATCACCTGTTGATCTTTCCCTGGTCACCAACAGAGAGGAGTCTGAGGGATATGTTTAATTCCCACATCAGATATTTATATACATTGGTAAGGTACCCCATGAGACTTCTCCAGGCTGAAAAATTTCAGCTTTCTCAGCCTCCCCTAAAATGACACATGTTCCAGTCATATTCAGCAGTTCAGCCTCATTGCTGAACTGTCTCCACTATGTCCATACCTCTCCTGTACTGGGGAGTCCAGCACTGGTCTGAGGACTGCGGATGTGTCTTACCAGTGCTGAGTAGAGGAGCAGCATCACCTCCCTCAACTTACTGTCAGTGTGGTACTACAGTTAACATTCTAGCTGTCTTTTAGTTAGATGGTTATTTAAATGCTAGGAAGTTCTTTCTCCTCCTTGTCAATGACACTGACAACTTCAGAGAACTCAGTAAAAGATTGCTTTTACTGAAATTTTTAATGGATATTCTTTTGACATTGCACAGCATGTCTTCTAGAGAGGTGATCATCACTTAGAACTATTTAAGCTTGTATTGCCTAGTTAATAAGTGCAGGTAAAGATTATGGAAACCAGTAATCAAGCGCTGCAAGTAATGAGAGAACACTTTAAATCCATTGGCCAATGCCCTGTAATGTCTATAGTATTGATCAAGCATCCATTTTCTGAGCATCTGATAAGCAAGAGCACTTCCCACGAACAATACAGCCTGTGATCTTCATGTCAGGGAGGTTTAGGGCTGAGCTCCCCTGCACATGACAGGGAGCCAAGAGCTGTGGCAACAGCAAGGCAAGCAGGGCAGTGCCCACCTCCCACCCTGCACCCACTCCAGCATGTCTCTGCTTCCCTAAAGATTGAGAGAAAAGTGGGGCTGACATAGCCCAGGGATAGACACACTGGCAGTGACACAGCAGGTCTGAGGTCCAGCTAGCCAGGCAAGACAGACCAAGCACAAGGCTGGATACAACATGCCTGCAAGAAACTCAGGAAAGGACGTGACCTCAGAGTGGACACTTTGGTTTCTCATTCTTTCTGTTCCCTTGAAAGCTACAAAACATCCAAGCCCAGACCCAGTCTTTTGAGTTCCGACTGTTGTGCTTTACTGGATAACTGTAAGATCAAGTGTTAATGCATTTCCTGATTCATGAGCAGAGGGTACACAGATGGAGGGTGAGACTCATTATTTTCCTGCATTGCCCTCCCAACAGAGCTGCTTTCATGGCAGTCAGCTCTGAGGCAGTATATCTGTACCAGGTAAGACCAGATCCTGAGGCAGCCCAGTGTTTTGGATGAGGATGGGGCCAGAAGCTTCAGGAGTATGCAGAAGGACGTTACAGGACAATTACAAAGTGCTGATGTACTTAGGGTATTGTCAGTTTACCCATACTATTTACTAAGAAAACAAATACTTATTTGATGACTTTCTGGTCCATTCTCAAATACAGAACTTTGGGTTAAATTTCACTCTGTGTTTCTAGAGAAAAAAAACAGTGGTGAGAATTCGGCATTTAAGCATACTCAGCAGAGCTACCTTCTATGAGATGATCCTTACTCGCAGAAAGCTCTTGTTAAAACCGGTGGAAGTTTTCTTTGGGACCCCACAGGAGCCTTAGGTGATACATGCTGAAATGTTGCATTCATGCTGGGGAATTCTTCTATTTGGTTAAACACATCCCCTGTACTGATTGAAGTTATCCATCTACCTTATGCATTACTTTGTCTCTAGTAGGAGTAGGAGTCTGATTTAGAGCTGATTTTTTTTTCTCTGTGGCATATATGTATGGTATATTACAGATTTAACTATGATATTTATCCCTTTCAGGAGAGCAGGCTTTTAATCCTCATGCAGCTGGATACTTCTGTTCTGCAACAGCAGACAATGGAGTTTAAGAGAGTGTTTAACACCAATTTTCCACCATTTTGAAATACTGCCAAGTGTAAATCTTACTTATTCTTTGTGACCCAGGGGCTTTATTCATCCTTTTAATTGCAGTTATATGTTGCTGATAGAAAAAAATACAAAAAAATTGGGTTTCTCCCTTATTTTAACTTTGGCATATACTAGAAATGTGTTTTTCTCTTTTAATTTAGTCTTTAGCAGGAAAGAATAGAAAAATATAAACTTCAATTAGTGATGAATGGTGAGTTTGAATATAAAATTTGTACTTGAATTGGAAATACTCTTTCTATGCTGTCCCTAGTGGACAGAATAGCAACCATTATTCCTCATGGTGAACTGGTTGGTTGCCTTTATGGAACCTGTACCTCAGTAAACATCATTACAGGTCACTAAAGAAACAGCTAAAATATTTACATAATAAAAAAGACAAATAATATTTTGAGAAGATATCTGCCAAATCCCAATACTTAAAAGCAGTGACCACTGATTTAAAATGTTATTTTGAGGAAGCACCTCCCTTCGACCAACAAAGAGCTAGCACTGTAGCAGAAATAAGCTGACAGTGAGCATAAAGAAAACCTTTTCCTAATGCAGCTCTATTCATCTTTTCTGACTCTTTCCTTTCCACGTTAATAGTAAATTTTACTGAATATTAATTTACAATAAATATTGTTTTAAAATTCATAGAAAATATTCATTATAGCAAGAAGTATATTTACTGACAATAAGATGTACACTACCAACAGCATTTACATTTCTTTCATTCAATCCATTTTGAAGTACAATCTTAAACATAGTAAAATAATGCCTGAAAATAAGAAAAATCATTATTCTTTCTGGTTTTCATCTCTTTTCATACCATTTTAGAAGAAATGGGAGCTCAGATCATGTGATGCATAAACTAGAGAATTTCAGTAAGAGACAAATCTTTTTAGAGGCATTTCCATAAATAGCAGTGAATGTAAGAAAACATGGTATATTCCTTTAAATTTTTGAGGTACGTTACAACAGGACTGAATATGAATATTTGCTTTTTCATGCATTTCATTTACATTGTCCCAGGAGACTAAAATGCTGAAGGTGCACTTCATTTCAATATGAAGATATCTGAACAAGGGTGTCTGAATACAAGTTTATTTGTGGAAGACAGCTCCTTGATCTCCCGCTGCAGTCAGTGGAGAAGTAGGGTTAAGAACTCAGGAGCCACATAAAAGGGGCTGCCTGGTGACATCTAAGACAGCCTCATGTGTCCCTGACACACAGGGGTGGGTGGCAGGATTGTGGGAGACCCATGCTTTTGTTGGCAGCCAGATGGGCAAATCTTCAACCCCATATAGATGACACCAGGCAGCTGAGTGTGGGTGGATGAACTGAGCTCCCTGTCTCCTCAGACTGTAGTGGGAGTTTAGACACCTAGCACATATGGACACCTCTATCTAGATAATTTAATCCAGAGCCAAATGCCATCCAAAAGGTCAGAGAAAAGCTGCATGCATAAATTTCCACAAATTAAGCATATGTATATTTTCTGCCTTTTAAATGCCTTGTGTCATGATAAAAACAGACATCACATTTGTGCACACTCCAGAAGTTAAATAGTGCAATGTCAATTGGGACTAATTCTGTACCATATGATGGAAGATTGTAGGGTACAAATGCATTTCCACTGTGTCAGATGAAAGAGCAAATCTGTGATTACTGAAAAGCAACCTAATTTATGTCTGATGTGCTCTGTGATGCATGCTTGTGCAAATTCCATCATAATCAAAGTAATTTTTCAAATCCATTTGCATGTTTAAAATAGTTCACATCTGCCTATGATGACAATTCCCAGTATTAGTGGTTTCAGTAACTATATGCAAGTCAACTCACTGAGCACATCTCTGGCTCTAGGCCTAAAAGCCTGTATTTTCTATCTACATTGAATATATGCAAGACACTGTATTAAACTTCACCAGGCTAAGATAGTGCTTACACAAGAAATTATTGAAAGTATTTATATGAAAGAAAATATGTGTGCTATGTCCATAATCCATCTTCATATCGGGGTAAATACTAGGTAAAATCATACTCAAAAAAGTCCCAAATACAACAAAGAGCATATTTTGCAAAGCTTTATTTCATTCTGTGAAATCATCAGCATTTCTGTGAATTCAACAGAATTCAACATCTATATACTGATTTCTCAATATACTTTTAAGATTTGCAAAATCCAGGAATGTTTAGCCACACACATCCTCCTCTAGAATCTAAACAGATAACATAAAGCTAAAACCTACATAGTTGGCGGAGTCTCTGCTTACAATCCAAAGTTTTCAGGACTGGAAAGGGAGGAGCTTCATAGGGTCAGAAATCCATCACATATTGGTATCTAATGTTGATTTTCAGGACTGTTATACACATTTAGACTGGTTTGTATTGTCATTAATGTTTTGTATTTCAATGCTCATGTAACATCAAAAATGCATAATACAAAGGTACATATTCCAATCGTTAATAGAGGAACTTAGTAACAGCAGATTACCCTAATGATTTGATGGGAGAAATAAGCTTACAGAGATCTTCATGGTAACCTAACAATTCTGTCCCCGAACTGCTATAAAAGCTTCTCTTCCTAAGCAAAGTCTGCACAATTGCTCAGTCCTGTAGAAAGATGATGGCAATTTGTCTGTGCTTTTCAACTGCACTAGCAAAAAGTATAAAATATTCTGCTCTTCCTTGAGAGTCTCAATTTACAGAAAATCCTGATTAACAGAAAAAAACACAGCATCCTACCCAAAAGAGAATGAAAGTGACTGTGATTTTAAACTGTCTACATTGGCATTTATTTATTTAAATATATAATTTTCTGATGTTTCACTGCCATGCACTCTTCCAGAACATTGTGTTCTCCTTATATATGGAATAGTATGTTTTGACAGTCAAATTGACATTCAGTTTTCACTTCACACACCTGCTTTGCAATTTAATCTAACTTAGTTGACCTTTCTCTCTTTTATTTACTATGTAATTTGGATAATGAGGGAAAAGCAAAGGCAGAGATTGAGGTATTTGACTTAGTAACAAAGCAGCAAATTTTGGGTTGATGTTCTAGGTCAGCTCCTTTTTCACAGGCTTGGCAAAAAAAGCAAGACTAACTTGTATTTGTTAGTTCTTTAGCTAAAAAGGAAACATTTTTTTGCCAGTAATTAGCAGTTCAGATTGCCTGCCAGATGAGAAAATGCATTTTTTATACCTCAGTGGGAAGTGACCTTCAGCAGTTCAGAGTGTCCACAGCTGGCTGTCGCCGGTTCCTGTGACACACAGGGCAGTGTAAATCTGCCTAGGTGAGCTCTCTATGCCACTCCTTGCTGTCCCGGGGGTGACGGTCAAACCCATCACCATGGAGACTGACATGAAAAAAACCTCATTGTATGGCACGAAAGAATAAATCAGTGATCAAACCTACGGTGCCTTCAACTCCCTTGAGTCACGATCTGCTGGAGCATTACCATCAGGTTGCTGGGCTGCCGGGCTGTGCTGGGTGAGTCAGCTTCCCTCTGCAGAAAACAGCTCCTGGCATCCAAGCAGGCACGACTCAGTGGCACTAGCGGCCAAAGAACAGCCAACAGGGCTTTTGCACATTGACTTGAGGGTCTGTACCCTTACTAAACACAGAGCAGATTGCTTTGTTTTTCTTCCAGGAATCCTAGAGTTACTTATTCCCAATAAACAAAAGACAGATTTACTCACTCTGTGAGACTAAAGATCATTTTCTTCTTTATGCAGTTTCTATAGCTTCCTCATAAATGCAAGATGCTTTTCAAAACCTTGATTTTCTTCTGTATTTCAGCTCCTTTCTTTTTGTGTTAAGGAATTAAAGTCTAGTTTCACTCGGATCCAACTGAGCTGGCATTCCAAGGCTGTTCGTCTCCTATGGATGATGTCCCATATAAAGAAAAAAGAGTACAGAACTTGAAAAATGAGAATGGAGATATTGCTAGCACATAAATTTTGTTCTGAGGTTCAGAAGCTGGGGGAAAACTGTCTTTACAACTGCAGTGTGAAACACCCGACACTAATGTGTGTTATGTTCACCTGAGAACAAAGACACACAAAACCAAGTAAATAAATAGTCCTAGTCCCTAGATCTTCATTTTGTCTTCTTTCCCTGAATTTGAAGGCAGGCCATACATATACATAAAATAACATTCCTAGTTACCAGCCCTTCATTTGCTTTTTTCAACCTGAGTTTTAAGGCTGGATTTGGGAAGAGAGGGAGTTTGCATTTTTCTTGGAGTGCCTGAGGCAATCGTGGGCTGAGGGCACGCAGTGCATATTATTTTCTTCTCTTTTCAAGACGAGATTCCATCTTCACAGCTACATTCAATGTGGATTTGAATCATATTGATTCAATTAAAATGTCACCTTACAAGCATAAGTACTGCAGTCACCACTTCTGTGAGACTGAAACATTCCAGACTCCCAGCAGAAGTCCCAGTTTCATTATTGAACACTGTGGCTTGAGTACAGCAGTGCAATTTCTGCACTCAAGTTCTCTCATTTGCGCTATTCTCAGAATATTAATCCAGTTAACTGGACAAGATAAGCATTTTTAAAATGAGTGAGATTTGCTGAGACAGTTGATATTCCCTTATCCAATTATTTATTCTTAATAACTTCCAGGGATCTATTCTGATATGAAACACATAATTTTCAAAAGAATTTTAAAAGTGGAGGAAGCAATCTCATGTAGCAGAAGAGTTTAGTTCAGGTCTTGATAAAGAATTTCCAGACTTCTAGTCAGTTAATAGAGAAGAAAAGAATTTCTGCTTTCCCATAGTGCACAAACCATATTCTTTCATTTTATTTTATATGTGGTGGAATAAAGAAATGCATTAAATGATGTGGCCATATTCCTCCTCTATCCCATCATGTTATTCCTAGCAAAAATAGTAACAGGAAAGAAAACCCTATTATTCTAGGATTTTTGAGGTTTTTAACAAAACAAATTTATCCTACCAAGTTCACTTTGAATCAGATCAAATTTATTTATAAACTCATGTTATTATATCAAACACCTATACTTGAAAAAAAAAACCAGGAAATTTGCCAGAAACTAGAAGAATATTAGAGATTTCCACAGTTAAAATTAAACCATTCCTTTATTTTAATTGTATGTAGATAGTGCTCTTTTTTCTTTTACAAAAAAGCAAGAACTTAACACTTTGCTCTATCTGAAACAAGATTCCTCTCTCTTTACAAGGTTTCTGTGCTATTAAAAATGGAATTAGGTGACTGTTGTTCTGTTTGGATGAATGTAAAAGAACTTGACTCATATTGTCTATGTGAAAGAAAAACATATACTTCAGAAAATAAGAATTAACCTTCTTTTAGGAATAAGGAATGAAGAGCTGGAATAGTTTAAAATTCTTGGAATAGCCAGAAGCTGAAGAAAAAGAAATCAATGTCATTCTCCTTGATATCCTCCTTACTGGACCATCAGTCTTTCTGTGTCCATCTTGTATTCCCAGACAAAATGTATCTTTAGTTTTACTGCATAAGTTATTCCTTCTTGGAGAAGATGCCTATCACTTACATTTTTAGAATTTCAGTCTATGCAGACACTGTGCAAGGCAACACTTTTACTGTGAGGCTGGTTGCTCACTGTAGCAGGCTGCCGGGAGAAGTTCTGGCATCTCCAGATACGGAAATGTTTGAAGCCCAAACTGTCCTGGGCAGCCTGCTTCAGCTGACCCATCTCCGAGCAGAAAGGTCAGAAGGTCTGACCCATCTCCAGAATGCTGCTGTTTATTATCTCTGTAGTGCTAGATCTAGTCTTAGTTAGAGAATCTCAATTTCTTTGTTGCTCTGGCTTCAAAGATTTATTTAATAATCTCTGAATAATAACAACTATGACAAGGTAATTATTGTGTATAGAGATCTGACTGTTGTTTCCAATTCTTGAGTTTATGTCTAATCAGAAATTAAAATTGTCCCATTCTTTTAACCTAAGGGAAGTGCCATGGGTTACATTGTTATCATCATGTTCATACTGTATTTCACCCTTTCTATAACAGTACAGCCTTGGAAAGCTCCCAATCATCATCTATCGTTTTTGTATAGTCAGCCAAGAAAAGGTACAAGAGCCACTGTGTTCTCCCTGCGGCCTGAGATGAAGTGCTCGGTGCAGCAGAATACAGAGGCCACCATGTACTCACACTTCACTCTCTTACTCTGATGGGCCAGGAACGCAGGACAAGGCAGTAAGAGGACTCTACACATTTTTCACTCCAATAGTTCTATCTGTTCAGCTGGTTCTTTATTTAATTAAAAGACGTTGACAATTTTAGAATGTCCTCCATTTTTCCTGAGAAGAACAGTTCCCTGGACTCCTCCAGTGAGACTCTTCACTCAAGGCAGAGTGGTTCAGACCTCATATCAGGGCTACTAAGTAAGTAGTAAAAGACATTGCCTAAAAAATCTCAGAGGAAATTCAGCTCAGACAAACTATAGATGAATGAAGTTATTTAGAAGTCGCCAGCTTTTCTCTTCTTGTTTCTCCTTTTCATGCATATTTGAATAACAATATCTTTCAGTTAAATGTGACACCATGACTCAGCAAATATCAAATAAAATTAAAATGTCCACAAATTTGAGCATACTACTGAATGGGTATTGTATATAGCTATGTAGATGATTATTTACTGTTGGTTTATGTAATATCCCAGCTGCAAAAAAAATCTGTTTCAACTTATATAAAGATATTAGAAGGTAATTCTAGCACAGTGGATTTCTGGGGCTGAGTAGGGGGCCAGAATCTCCATCCTCGACTTGCTGACCATGCTGCTTTTGATGCAAAGGGATGTGTATAAATGGGCTTTTTGTTATTTGCTTTAAGTCCATTCCCAGAATTGTAATGAAAGATCATTTTCATACTATTCTCAAGTGCTGATAGAAATCTCAAGTTTGCAGATATATTCAATATCTTGTCAAGTATAAGAAAGAAAAAACCAGTATATTCCTCAGTTTAAAAATTTCTTTCATGTCATCTGCTCTAGCACATCTTGTTAATGTACAGAATGAAGCATTTCCTTGTAACAGAAGGAAGAAAGAGATACTCCAAAGAGACTTTTTGAAGTCACTGTCAAACAGTGAAGCTGCACATTCACACAAAAAAGCTGCTGTTAACCTGTGAAAGGAAGTCCCACTGGAACTACTTAATGTGGAAGGAAATCAGAAGAATTTTACTACAGTACCTCAAAGTGCAGCTGAGAATAAAGGAATGCCACTCACCCACACATCTCTTAATAAAAAAATCACAATAAAAATATGCAATGAGAAATACTGAGTCAGATGCTTTTTTAAGAAAGCATCATTCCATAAGAATCTGACCCACTCCCATAACTGCAAAAGTAACATTATTTCAACCTAATGTCTAAACAAAGGGAGGGAGGAAGTAAAATTATATCCATAGTCAAAGTATTACACTATTTGAAAGCATTAAATTTTAGTCCCGAGAGAGCCCAGAGAGAACTAAAAAGCAACTTCTCTAAGACATTGCAGTGTTTCTGAATCTGGATTAATGTTAGTGTATCCAATATGAGATCTTCACGTGGCAGAGTTTAGTGGTAGCAGAGCACAAATTCATCTATGGAAAGATCGTGCTTTTACAGTAGCATTCTAGATTGCTCTCTTACTGTCCTTTCCCACCATAGACATAAGTACTGAGTATCACAGATTAAATTATGGGCTTATAAATGTCTCGTCAAAATTTTCTCCTGATTTTACATTTCAAGAAAATTACAGGAAAGCATAATTTTGGACTCACAATAAAATGTGGCCATCTCAGAAGAAATGAACATCCTTTCTAGTGCCTGATTTGAAAGTCCACAAAAGTGAGTAAAGAGACTCCCTTAGACATCAGTGAACTTTAAACCAAGCCTTAAGTGAATCATAGTGGGACATGGATTTAAATTTATTTTATAGGTATTTGCTAAATAATTACCTCTTTCTAATTCTTTTTTCCCCCATGCATTTTATTCTGTTCTCAGACTGCCATTCACATCAGTGGGAGTTCTGTGCATAAATCTAGCAGGACATGAACTCACCCCCTACTTTTTGATGTTACTATTCATCAGACAAGGTTTCACCTTTTTTTTTCTGTCTCAAATCACAAATGCCATCCTATAGCTTAGTTCAGTACCTTTCTAGCTTTATTCCCTGAAATAATCCACACCTTTCTCTCCTCCCATTCATGTCTTGGTGTCTGGACAATGTTCAAATGTAATAAGATTGTTCCTTTGGCAGCCCAGGTGCAGAGGAGACCAGCACAACGTAATCAAAAGAGACTGGAAATACACTCTCATCAGTTTGTCTTGCCATCACTTTCCTTTTGGCAGTCTCCCTCCAAGATAAGCTTAGTTTGTTCCAAAATCTTGTGTGATTGGCATCTCTTTTAGGATAAGTATCCCACTTAAGACAAGGTTTTCATAGCAGGTAGTCACTCAATAATTTCTGTTTTGTGATGCTCTTAGCCACATTTTATTTACAGTATTTATGTATGCAGAACACTTTCTTGAATCCCTGTTTGGGACCACATCTGACTGAAGAGTGCAAAATAAGCTTTAAAAAAATGTATTCTTGTCCTACCAGCTGACAAGAAGTAATATAAAGCAGGTGTCACAGTCTCCATTATGAAGAATACAGAACTGAGATTTAAAGATGTGGAAAAGGATAAAAGTGGTCTCTCCAGTATTGGATACCCAAGTAGAACAGGTATCACTACATATGTGACACATACAAAATTATTCTAATAACAAATTGTCCTATTCTTTGATACCACAAAAATAAATAACCCTAGACATGCTTAAATCCCAGTGGGGATTTTGTCTGCATGCAAGTCCTCATCCATTCATGCCTAGCCATATTCCTGATCTCAGTGGCATCTTGGTCTAAATCAAGATATCCTAAGATCTAGGTCTACAGGCTCTGAGAGATGGCATTCCTACTTTGACAGCTTACTGGGGCTGAAGTTCACACAGCTTTAGTGTGTTTGAATTAAAAATACAGTTTCACAAAAAAAAAAAAAAAGAAAAAAATTTCTACCTTAAAATAACAACTTCATTTTTGTTGCTCAAAAGGTACTCTTAGTCAACACCTGCACAAATTACAAGCTATTATATGAACACTTTTAAAGAGATTTTAATTTGCTCCCTTCAAAACAAAAGGTCACATCAGAATGTAAGAAGATGCAAAGTAAACTTAGAGACCATGCCAGGTCTTATCACAATGGGAGTATATTTTCCTTTTTTTTTTTTTTTTATTAGACTTTTGTAACCATATGTCTTTATTATTATATTATTCTGTTTCTGCCCTCCTTTATTTTTTTAGTGTAAACTTAAGAGATCAAGATAGTAAAAATCCAGAGCATACATATACACAAACACAAATATTTATATGCATGTATACATACATCTATACAGATGTATATAATAGTATTTTCTTTATTTATGCAACACATCAGAAAACAAAAAGCTTTTTCTCCTCTGAAACCATCCTGCATGAGATGAACTTTTTTTTTTCCCCACAAAAACACTGAAAAATTAACAATCTGAAAATACAGCATTGGATGTGAGAATAAACTTCTCACATTTACTGTTACTGGATGTCTATGCTTTCTCAATATATTAAGTATCCCCAGTTTAACTTATGGCCCCAGAAGTAGCGGACAAACTCAGGGCATGTGCATCACAGCATGTCAAAAGCCTTTGAGTTTCTGTAAGTTCCAGACAGCTTTCACACAGCACACAGTCCTTGAGCAGGTTTCTGAGTTATTATTTTTTTCTTACTAGAAGGCAACTACTGAAAAGGTGGAAAGAAAACTCAGCAGTTCAGTGTACAAGAAGTATGTAATGATCAGTAGTTAAAGGTTACATAGGCTTAGTGGACGGAGTGGTACCAGCTGTCTATCCAGACAGAAATGACCAGAATAGTACTTGGGCTGGAACAACATTTGTTGCTCTTTTTAGTTCCTGAGTGGCCAAATCCATGAAAAAAAATTTTGCTTGGATATTGGTCTCTAAATTGTCTCTCAGAGAAATTGCACATTTTGTCTCCCATGGTCTGCAAGATCTATTGCAATCCTGTATATCCTTAAAAAACTGTATCATCCCAGAGGCATCATAAAGCCACACAGTTTTCTGTGGCACAGAGAACTCTCTGTTTCCTTGCATAGTAAACCATGCTGTCAGGATTTCTGCTGATGTTCCAAGCAAAAAGGGTGAGATTTTAGCCCTTAGCCATGGTATGTGGGTCTTCACTCAGCTGCTCTGTGTCAATTGATTATGCACACAAAAACTCACTAATCAAGTGAGTAGAGGTATTTTGCTTTTCCAACCATCATCTGTTTGTGCTTGACCAGATCCCAGAATCAGAAGCAGTTATGGTCATGCCATCTCATCTAAAAAAGTTGTCACAGTAAATTTGAAAGTCAAGTAGTAGAACGAGGCTGACAAGGTTCCTGGCAACAAATTGATTTCATGACCCTTGGGGAGAAACAGATTGAGACGTCAGCAGGATACAAAGGACCTCATGGGAAAAGCCATTGGAGTCTGTAGGAGGTGTCTGCCACTCTAACTTATCTTGCAGTTCATCATTGTGTGTGAATGCTATAGATAATGATAAGTGAACTCATTTATGGAATGGTTATCTTGAAAACAGCTTAGACAGAATGTAAAACTTCATGTGAGTGACAATGTTGTGAAATGCAAGGAAAAGTCACTCACATTTACTTCAGTGAAGGACAGGAATATCCCAGCAGGGAAACTGGAGGAGGAAGAGGAGAAAAAAATGAAGCTGATGGATTTGTTTTAAGCTTTAGCTCTGATTTTGCTGGAATAAAAGAAAACAACTTCTTTAATTTGATATGCAATTAAAAGTACTTTCTAACATGACTAAATCCCATTCCAGTGCTTTCTAACATGACTAAATTCCATTCCAAGTTCCAGCACAAACAGCATCATGAAGATAGACTGGGACAAAGCAGGCAGCTCACTGGGAGACACAGCAGAAATAAAATGTCTGTCTCTTGCCCGTGACATTTAGCAGCGTTCCAAAAGGCTTCCTCACACTTTCATCATTGGCCTTACCCTGAGTTGCCTCACTCTCAGTAAATCTCATAACATTTTTTGCTCTACCTTGCAAGGCACTGAATGCTATGCTTATGTCTTTTACAAGACATAATTTTTTCCTTCTCCTTTTTCCCAGCTTACAACCAAAATGTAATGAAAATATCTAGATTCATTTATGCTTGCTTTTGTCACCTGCTGCTTTTGCCCACTCTCTCCCCGTGGTGTAACTCATTGCTCAGATGTAATTGCAGCCACAGGCTTTGTGAGTAAAACGATGAAGGTGAGCCCAGGGGATTCACAGAGCTGTTCTCTGAATGTGTTGCAAACCTAAAGCACGTATCTCTGTTAGAAACCACATCAACTTTCTCTCTGTAATAGCTAATTGTATCTTTTACCCTTTTAATTTCTAGCAAAACTTTGAAATAGATCCTCAGAGGTTTTTTTCCCAGCTCTGTCATACATGTATTTTTTTTTTCTTCTGGATAACTCACATTTTATTTTCTCCTGGTAGTTAATATAAAAATAAAGCACTAGAAAATGAGCTGCCATTCCAAGAGAATATTACATTGGAGGTAAAGACATTGAAAGAAGGGGCTCAGCACAGCAGTTAGGATTTTCAGATCCGCCTAAGGGCTAGTCCCTGAAAGTGAGACAGAACCTTAGAAACAGACATAGGTGGAGTTAGGGTTCAGCATTAAAACTCACATCAAAAATATCCCAAGCACAATCCCACCTCAAAGGGAGGTCCATACAACCCTCTCTCTAGGCACCTGTAGCTCTGTTTCTGAGCCAAATCCACTTGGCTCGGGCAGTGAGGTGGGTGGATCCTCTTTGAATCCCATTGTGAGACCAAAAGCATTGGAGAGGAGCCTGATCTGACAAGGGCTTGCAGAGCAAGCTCAGCGTAATAGGATGGGTCCCTCACAAAATATGCCTGCAGTGGTTTTCTTTTTAAAATAACTGTTGGAGCAGCAATTAAGCAGCAAAAGTATATGTCATTAAGAATGGTTAGAGGCTTGTTCAGAAATTGGGAGACTTCTGTGTTCTGTGGCAGACCAACCTGTATCTATCATGTTATAGCAGCCTCATCTGAGGAGGGAAACATGCTCCCCACTGCCAGAAAGATCTCTGCCTCCTCACAGACAAGGAAATAAAAATTCTGGAGTAGAATAAATAAGTAAACAGAAAAAGAAACAACAGGTAATACTCTCTCCAGCTCAGCACATGGTTGGTAAGGCATGGAGCTTGTCTCTGGTTCATCCTCTCAGGATTACTTCTGCATATTTAATGTAATGTTTTTTGTCTCACATGCTTATTATTACAATACTAATAAACCTATACAGTCCAATATCTTCATTTAAAGTTGTGTTTTCCAAAGCCCATTGTAAGAGACAGTTCGAAGATCTGTTGTCTGCCTCACGACCATTGTCAGGGACTGTAACCCCAAGGACAGAGACTGGAACCCTAAAACCCCAACACAGGAGTTCTGGCCTGGCTGAGGTGGGATGTCTGCCAAGGGTTGCCTGCCAGTGTGTTCACTGGACCAAATGCATTCCCATGGGAACCTGAGCAGAGAACAATGGACAGCTCATGGCGGCTCACTGCTGAAACTGGCTAGTCCTGTGCCTGTTCCCTCAACAGTGGACTGCCTGTGCTTGCTGCTGAACTGGCTCATCCTGTGCTTGCTCCCTCCATGGTGGGCTGCCCGTGCTTGTTGCCCAACTGGCTTGTTACCAACCTCCCCACCTTTTGGCCAACTGCCTGTCTCTTTGAAAAGGACCATAAAAAGGACCCTTGAGTAACCCCATTTCGTGATCACCTCACGGAAGAGGATGGATCTATTGGCAAAGGACCATGAGGATCATTGCCTCTCTGTTGGTAGCTATTCCCACCCCATTCTGTCTCTCCATCTCGCTATCCTTTATCTCCTTTCTTCTCCCTCTATCGCATTTGCTGTGGCACTCAATAAAGGTGCATTTGTTGTTGAGTAAACTGTTGATTGTCCCCTGCTGTGTCTTTTGTGCTCTGAGATCCCTAAACGAACCATCATGACCCCTGCTTGTATTAGCAGATCGCGACACCCATTAAACCAGCTTCTGTATTGCACCAGCTCTAGTTAGCTAGTGGGATATTTCCAGGGTAGGGAAAAGACACATGAACCTTCTTGTGGAGAGAACCTCTCTTTGCAAGCTTCTGACTGTCCTCTAAAAACTGTTTATCAAGAGCATGACTTTAGTTTCCCAAATAAATTTAGGAAGTTTCTGTAGTAATTTCAGTTTTCTGATTAGGAGCAAATTCTTGACTGACTAGGTTTACTAGCATCTGGCAGAAAATAATAAACATAAAAGTAACAACAATAATAATAACAACAACAATAACAACAACAGCAAAAAATCCCCCAGATTAATGCAGGAAAAAAAAGCACCAAAATCACTCAGGAGAATCTCTATATCTATGAAATATCTCTTAAAACCACATTTCAGTAGCAGCCCCAGAAAGAGGCACATGGATTGTCATATCGTAGAATTTCTGATAGCATCACCAAATGATACAAATGGTCACCATTCAGATATTAAGAGCTTTTAGAGAAACTGATTCAGTTTATGAGCATTCAGACAACACATAACTACCCACACATACTTCCATATTTCAATTAGTAATCTTCAGATTGAAAGAAAAGAAATGAGTCAAAGAAATAGAAAATAATTTTTTCCCTCCCTTGGAACAGAAAGCATAAGAGAGAAGTACAGCTTTAGATTAGAGCATGGGATCTCTACTCTAATTGAGTCTATGTGGGAATAAATAAATTTGAGTAAAAGAGGATCTGGACCACAGCGTCTGAAAAGTTTGCAACCTGACTTGGGAACCACACAGAGGCAGCAGACAACTCAACATCATTAACGAAAACACATGTCTTTAAATATGAGAGATCAACAGATGCAACGCTATTTTTCAGCTTATAGAGAAAATAGAGAACTGTCACTGTTCCTGAGAAAAAGGGCTTCTTGATTCTTCAACAGTGCTATTGGTTTGGGAATATCAGGTCCCGCTGTTTGCTTGTGCAGTGTCCATGTGCAGGTGTTGGCAGCAGCAGAGGGGCTGCACTGGAGGCCTCTGAGAAGAGACCAGGGGCTACCCCGTGTTGGACACAACCAGTTCCAGCTGAAGTGCTCCTGCTGCTCAAAGCTGAACTCATCAGCAGTGCTGGTGCTGTGTCTGTGACAGCAGATTTAGGAAAGGGTAAAAACTCTGCATGGCAGCTGTGAGAGAGTCGTTCCCCTGAAGCCCGTGGAGGACCACAATGGAGAAAATAATCACACTGCAGCCCATGGAGGACCCCTCAAGGGAACAGAGTCTGTCAGATTCTGTTATGATTGTTGCCTCCCCTACTCATGGCTCTTGGTCAGGCATGACAATGTCTGACAGGTTCTGCTCCTGAAGATCATCGTTTTTGTGTTTCCATGAAAAAATTTAAATAATAACTATTTTAACATTCCTCTGTAGTGTGTTTTTTTTTTTCTTCCTATTCTGAATAGTTCAGATTAAATGGATGATCTACCAATATTTTGACTACTTCACAATGAACTGCAAAATAATAATCTGATTCTTAATTTAAATAGGCATCTGTGTAAGTTTATTTTCTCTGAACTGTGAAAGACAATTCACCATAATCTTTCTTAATAATATTTTACATCAAGAAATAGAAGTACGCCATTATTATCTCTCTCTAGATCAGTTCCACTTTACCTGATGCATTTTTTCCTGCATAGTTCTTCAGACTGCTTTGTCTCACCCTATAGCTCTAAAAATGTTGTTTTCATGCCACTACTAACTTCTCCACACTGAGCTGTTCCTTTAAAATGTCACATTAATTTATTTTGAAAGTTGACCATTGCTAAAAATGGTGGTTGTTTAAGAATAGAAATCTATTAGGACAATGTGGGAATTAGGACACAAAGCAAACCCCAGGATACCCACTTCTCTACGTTTTATTTCTTGCACAGGATTTGGGTACTGAGGGGAGAGCAGAAGTATGTAGCTTCTATATGTGGTTTGTATTTCCTATATGGTGTACAGCAAAAACCTTGAATTCTGTGCTCAAATCATGTGGGTGGAAAATAATGTTAAACTTAATGGAAACTTGAATAAGGGCAGCAAATTATGCTTATTATAGAGCATAAGTATTTCCTAGTGTTGCAGGATAACAGATTATTGGTTGTTGTTTGGTTTGTTGGGTTTTTTTCCCCAGTGATTACAATCCTTTAAAATTAGATTTTTTTTGAGAAGACTTCTTAGCTAACAGTTGGGGTTTTTTTTGTCAGGATGGATGCAGTCAACACTAAATGAATGGAGAGGACTGTAAAGCCACGTGTGCTGTTTAGCACAGGTCCTTCTGACTGATTCCAGTGTAAGGTTGTCTTAGCAAATGTGAACTATCCTGTGCTCCGCATAACAGCAGCAAGGATTTCTCATTTTCTTTTCACATTCTAAAAATCCACACCCAAATCTCTGAAGTATTTTTAAAGATCCTGATGCATTTTTTAAGGCATTTACCCATTGATCAGAAAAAAATTATTCCAATCACCATCTGATTCAATGTCAGTGTCCCCAAATCAGTGTCCTCAAACATCTCTGGAGAATGAGTCAATCATTAAAATGTAATGTCATCTTCACTCTGGCTTAGTGTGTGTTTACAGAAAAAGGAATTGTTTCAATAAAAAATACACCCCCCCCCCTCTTTTGTATCTGGGGATGTGGAAAGCTACACCTCAAGCCCCTGGAATGATCTGGGCACAGTGGGGCTCTTGAATTATAGCTGCATATATCCTTGGCATATGTCAAAACCACTTGGCTGTGGAGTAGCTGCATGGATGATTTCATAATCTTGGCTTTACATCCTGGTCTTTACAGGACCACCCTGCCTGAGTGTTCAAATAGCTGCAGCAGTCTCCTACCTGCAGTCATAAATGTCAATAAACCATATCCAGCCCATCATGCACAGCTGAATGACTTCTTGTTCTCACTGCATTCATAGCTGCATAGCTAAGAAGCTCAGATAGGCAGATGCCACATTTTAGGTAAACGTTTTTTGTACATAAATTTAAAGAATCTCAGTCATAATTCTCAAGACCTCCCCAAAGCAGCAATATTAAAAGCTTAACACTTGTCTCTTAAACATTACCAGTCAGAAAAAAACGATCTGAAAAATTTTGTGAACAGCTGCTGAGGCTAAGTCCACTGAAAATTCCTGAGAACAGAATCAGGAAAGAACACAAGTGACAACACCAAATAAACTAGGAATGCAAGCACATCCTTAGAAAAGCAGGCTATACAACAGGAAGAGATGAAGTATGGTATGTTATTATTAAAGACTAAAATATGTGTCATACAGTCAGTTAAAATTGTTAAAATAAAACTTCTCCTAGAACCACGTAAATCTGAGTACCATACCATACAAGATTACTTCTCATTAAAGCCTTTTAAATATGGGAAAGAGCCAGAATGTGAGAATCGAAAACTTTGTATAGACATACATCTAAAAAGCAGGCAGATTATCAGTAAGACCTCAGCCACCTGTTACTAATTATTTTAGCATCAGATTCTTAAGTAAACGCAGACGCAGCAAAACTAATCACTCGAGAAAAAGCAATGCTCAAACAGAATGTGGAAAAAAAAAAACGCCTTATCCATTACACTTCCCTTATAACACCATCCTGAGAGATAATCGGTTTTGAATGGAACAATTAATGAGGTCTTTTCATACCAAGGGAAATTACACCATAATGAGGTTTAATGTGTTAGAAATGAGGTGGAATTTATGAAAAATAAATAAAACCCTTATCCAAGGTGAAAGGTAGTATGTTGGATTGTTAGGGATGCTGTGTTTTGAAGGGCATTCTCACCACAAATTGTTAGCACACAGGCAAAACAAATGGAATAGTTATCTGATGGAAAGTGCATAGCAAAAGAAAGCTGATAAAAACATCCTCACCCTAAACTTTGGGTTTTAAACACTAAAACAACTGCCTTATAGACCCTAATATACTTTAAAAATCTATGTAATGTCTCAGGCTTACGTACCAGCCTACTGGGAAAAACAAGAACTTTGCCCCTGTGTATCACTCATTAGAGCTGTGCCATATTTCAGGAACATTTTCACTCTCTGACTAAAATTTTAAGCAAGCCAAGTGTGGACACTTTGCTATGAGGGAAGCCAGGAATATTAACAATGTGTAGAATGTTAATTATGGACTGTCTCCTTCTCCATGCCACCTCCACATGCAACATGAAGTACCACCACCCTCCAGTAGAGAGGAAAGTTTTGCTAGATCCTCTATTTTGCTGCTCCAGAGCAATTCCCAACAGTTGCTTTGCACTACATATATCTCATTATGTGTATCAGGTCTTGGTGAAGGGTAAAGAAAAGTCATAATGAAAGAACAAAGTACAGAGATGATCAATGAAAATGCAAGGTCAAGTAAAACCAAACCAAACCCATACAAATGATATTTCAGTACAGACTAGAACAGTAGAATCTCATAATAATGCTCTGAGGGAAATAAAAGAAGACACAGTCAATGAAATAGATTTGAAATGCTAAAGGTCTGAACACACAGTGGCTGAAATCCACTTCTGTGCACAGCAGCCAGGAAAGGTTGATGCTCCAGCAAGCAGAGCACAAGTAAGGTTTAGCTGGTGCTGCAGAGGGGTGAATTTCATTCAGAATGAGTTGGACTTGGGAGCACAGCCAAGACCACCAGTGCATATCTTGATAGAAGAATTTTATTACTTCTCTACTAGTGTTCAGCCTCAGCTACTCAGGAAATGAAGAATGTATAGTCTACTCATTATGACTATAAAAATATGTATTTTAACAACTTGAAAAAGTCCAGCAGTAATTCTAATGTCAGAACATCTAAAAGCAATCATGAGAGGGAACATCAAAGTTTAATTCCTATTGATAAACACATCAAAATCAAGGAGTGTCTATTTTATTTATCTTAAAAGAATAGCTTCAGGAATTAGCATAAAATAATATTTAAATCTAGATAAAGGTAATTCTTTGCACTTCTATGATTCTTAACCACCCTCATAAATCAGTTGGAAAATGCAAAAAAAGCCTTCAAGCAGAGGAAAGACATTGAAATGCAGCTGTTGTTAGGATGGTCTCTGATCGTAGCCCCAGCACTGATGCTCCAGAAGCTTTGTGCTGGGGCCGAGGGGAGAAGTGAAATCAGCCAAACAGAAATCACAGGGGAAATGATCCTAGCTAAACAATAGCCAAAATCCCTAATTAAAATGTATCCATGGACACTAGAGTTTATACTTGCAAGTCCTTAAAGAGGGATTTGGGATACTCAGTAAGCAAAAGTCTTCAGTCTCTTGTGTATTTTGTATAGATACACAAATCTACAAAGGAGATTGTATAGGAAGATAAATACATGGTGG
Organism: Donacobius atricapilla; assembly: GCA_013397315.1. Classification (NCBI taxonomy): domain Eukaryota; kingdom Metazoa; phylum Chordata; class Aves; order Passeriformes; family Mimidae; genus Donacobius; species Donacobius atricapilla. Next base: position 746,236 of record WBMY01000021.1, on the reverse strand, counting down.
TAGATGTACACAATACTTTAACTATTTCTTAGGAGTTTTATGGTAAAAACTGTTGAAAAGAATATACAACCTTCAACTGGGGAGACCTGCAATTAACTGGTGACAATTCCCTGACTTTATGCGCTGCACAGTTAATCTTTCTCCAACTCCTAAGAAGTTTAAGCTGCTTTTTATTATCAGAGGAAACTGAAATTAATTTTGAAATGCTTGAGATACTTAAAAGCCTAAGTAGAAATCTGACAAATATTTATTGAACACAGAATTATCTGTCAGAACTGACTTAATTCATTAGGACTGCAGAGTGAAATAAAAGCATGTCCACATTTTGCTTAGACAGATTTTTTATTAGCAAGTGTCTCGTGTCTTGCTCTTTCGGCATTCAAGCATTGACACAAAGGAAGAAGAAAGCCTGGTGGTAGGAAAAAAAATCCTCCACACTAAAAAATTAAAAATAGTAAAACAAAGCACTAAAAATAGTATAGTAAACCAAACAAGGGTAAAACATTTTCATCAGCTTTATTTCAGCTCACATGAAAATGCAGAAATTTCCATAGGTCCAGTAAATAATTTTTGATACTACGTGGCAGAAGCAGAAGGGAGTCATAATTTCTCTCTGCAAATTGATAGACCTTCTGCTGAACTTTCCACTTAGCTAAGCTAAAGTTCATCTTACATAGGGATTAAACAGAAAATATTGGAACTCCTTTGAAACAGGAAGCATCAAAAATTAACAAAGCACGTCCAGGGAAAAAACATCCTCAAAGTGAAAAATGTGGAATAGTTGTATCACATTTCTAAGTTACTGCAATTGGTTAATAGGGTTTTCTTCCCTGCTGATTTTCCAAATCTGATTTTTTTTTCTAAATATCAGATGCTAGGTTGGTTGATGTCTTCAGAGAATCATGTAGAAATCCAGAGTGACTGAGAAAGAAGGTTCAGATTAGACAAGGTCAAGTACTGGGCTGTGTTCTGATTTGGTTTGGTCCCTCAGTTGTAATTGTTTTTTACACTGCACTTAGAGGTCTTTCCTTTCAGCAGTAATACTAAGTCTAAATGAAAACTGTTGAATAAATAAACTTGCAACATAAAAAGACCAAGAGATAGGAAATTGGAAGTTGTCTAGGCTTCATTTAAAAACCAGGAGACTAAAGTTAAGATACTGTATGCAAAAAAAGCCCCAACCAAACCAAAAAACCTGTATCAAAACTGAATTCTGGATTCACATCTTCCAAGGTATTTTTACCCCAGGAGAGCATCCTCCCTCATTACTGTTACACAGCTTGTTGCAGGATTAATGTTTTCTGCATTTTACAAGTAAAAAAATCAGCCTTTGTAGATTAGTTACTATTACAGACTATACTTTTACTCATGTGCAGGGTGAAAAAAATCCCCAACAGTCATCAATATTGCATGCTTTTGCTAATGAAAAGACATAAAACAGAAAGACAGGTGAGTTTGTCCCTTTATTTAACTTTTGTTTCTCCCTGGAAAGTAGATACCTTTATTCACTGGGACAATGCTTTAAAAGAAATTTAAATGGAGAAAAAAATATTTAGACTTCAGAGAAGCACAGTGTGAGACCTATATATCAGCAACATCAAACAAAAAGAATTTATGCAACTGTAACAGGTATGGATCTAGGGTAAAGAAGTACAACAGCCTGCAGAACACAAGATCAAATACTCCCGATTTTCCTTTCACCCTTTTGGGGTCGCTTTTCTGATAAATAATTCACAGACTGCAGTGCAAAGTAGTTTGCATACTGACAAGAATAAAAAGAATGCTTTGTCTGGGTTAAATTTATGATCTGAAACCTTCCTTTAAAATGTCAGGCAGGTAATTAATTTAAGATGGTTTGCCAAGCAGAATCTCTGACCCTGTCAGAATAATTTCATTTCTTGAGGGTGAAGGGGATATTAAATTTATCTTTTCAGCGTCTCTGGTTTGTTTTCTTCTTCCCTTCTCTCTTCTTACCATTTATTACCTCTTTCAAAATATCACACTGAAAAAAAAATTAGTGCTGCAATCTTTCCCTTGTTAAATTTGTGTCGATAAAGAAAACACTGGCTGCAAATTGCCAAAGAATGGGGAACAGAGTACAAGTCAGACCTCTTCGCTTGAACTGAAGATGTGCATTTTCCACGAGAGAGAGCTCCCTGGCATGAGTATTTAGAATAGCGTTTTGAGTAGCAGTGGGAAACGCAGCAATCCAATAGCAGAAAGATTCGCTTTTGGCATAGCAAAAACTCATGTCCCACATATGCACAGTAGTGGGCTTCCTTATGAATGAATGCTTAAATGTGTGACAATCAGCAGGAGGTTTACATCTGCTCTTCAAGCCAAGTTTAATGGTACAAAATTTTATTACAATTTCTGTCACCTCAGCTAATCCCTGCAGGCAGCAAGAAAGAGACCAAACAATGCACTAACACTATTTGGAGAGTTAATTCTAGGTTTACATGGTCAGGTGGGAGAAAGGGGGATCGGACAACAGAAAGATGTCAAAGAAGGAAATATAGCTAATTTTCCTGAATACATACTGAATTTTTTCTTAGAAACAGATTGTGATATTGCACTCTAATTGGTTAAACCAGCTGTCATTCCAAGTGGTTAATCCAGACACATTAAGATCTTAATCTGTTCAGGAGGAAGTTGTCCTACCAAGATTAGTTTCTTCTGAAATCAAAGAAATTTTAAGTCATATATTAATAAATTGCAAATATAAATCCCAAGGTATATGGGTAAATTTTTATGCAAATTCAAATTAGATACATTGAATGAATTGAAATTGTCTGGACTGACTGAACTTTTGAATTTGATTATTATTTATTTTTCATGTGACTACCTGAGGAACACCTACTTTTTTCTTTTCTAGACACTTCCTGCATCCAACGAAGTCGCAAGTCCACCTCTTCTTTCAGTAACAAGAGCAGAAAAATCAAGGTAAAACATGAAATTTCTGCACTGTGTACAGGAAACTTGAACTGAACAGTAAGAATGAAAACATGAAAGTGTCCATATTGGAAGGTGACAATTTTCAGTGGCATCTGAGAAGGGACACTGTGACCCCTCAAATGCTGTTTTCTCATCATTCCAACTATTTACCTGAATACTCCCTAACATATTGGCTCAGTGGGGCTTCAGAGACTCTTCATTGATGAAGAGACCATGTCCAGTAAATAAAGGTGAAGCCTGTTTTATTTTTCAAGTATTTTTATCTCTGTTTTTCAAACAACATTAACCTTCTGTTCCCAAATTGCACAAAAACAGATGACAGCTTTCTGAGAATCCATGTGGCTGGTATTTTAGGTTGTTATGGCTTTTACCGGCCATCCCCCTGAAAAGCTCTCTTTAGCCATTAACTTGGAGGAAGTAACTCAACCAAATTTCCGTTAGCCCAGATTTCATTCCTGTAGTTGAAAATGTAGTAATTTCCTTCCTGGCCAGACATTATCCATATGTAGAAAGAAAGAACGGAGCTGGATACAAGGCCAGAACATGATATGCTGATGAGAGTTTTTATTTGATTTCAGACAAGTGAAGACAAAAGTAGCCAGAGCACCCTTTTTCAGCCTGTTTCATTTGGGTCTCCCTTAAGACTATAAACTGTATATGTAAAATGCTGTCTAAAGATTGGTAAAGGATAAATGCCATGTTGCTAACTCCCAAGCAATCAAAATACTTACTGTTCCCTTAAAATGAGTGGAGATTTGTCTAGTGTTTCAATCTTTCTGGTTCACTATTCAGTAGAAAGTGATTTTTTTTATTGTCCAGTGCTGTTATGAGGTTAGCATAAAATAGATCTCTGAACCTTCTCTTCTTCAACTTAAGAGTTTTTGAATGAAACAAAGCCATGTATTTTTCATTGCACTTTCAAAGTAAACATCTATCTTACCACAGAAAAAGGTGTGATTTGTCTTAATACTCCCTACTAAATACAGGACTTGGACACTCCCAAATCACACAGGTAGCTGAATCACCTGTGACTTTTTGGTGTCATATATGCTGGATTCAGTCCTTGATTAAGTGAGATAAAACTCCATAAATTTAATTTTAATCCATGAATAATAGTCCATTTGGGAGGGAAACTTTGATGAGAAAGGCATTCATTTTAAGAAAAATTTTAAATAACCTTTATTTAAAGAAAGTGCCTCTCCCCAAAGATGTTCCAAATTAATCTGACGGTCCACTATAAAAAATTATCACTTTCTTTTTAATTAGTGAAAATTCTAATAGCAGATTAACAGAAATTCACCTTATTCAGTGGCAGTCATGAAAGCGTTCACCATTTCTGAGACTGAAATTATGTGCCTGTTCCAAAAATATCTGTACTCCATACATGCACCTCTTTGAAGATAACCAGAATTGTTTAAATCTCTATTCCAATGACACAAAGTCTTGCATTAAGAAGCTAAATTCGGAAATGACAGTTTCTAAAATTAGATCTACGATAGTCACAGTGTGAACCCTACCAGTGTGGGTGTTTCCAGAAATAGTAAGCAAGTGATGAAGAAAAAAAACCCTTTTCTGTTGTGTGAATGGCCATATTGACAGTTTAAACTCATTCATAGGCAACTGATGATAACTAGTCCAGAAGACAAATGCAATAAATCCAAGACCATGCTACAAATATGTATTAGTATGTTCAGTGAATAGTGAGAACCTACCGAGTCCAGTCTGTAATTATTGTTTACACAATATGTAATATTTTTACTTAAAAGCAGGTGAATTGTTATGTCAAAACATCTAGGATAAAATGGAATCGGTTTTCCCATGAGTGAATGATACTCTGCAGTGATACTCTATGAATTTTAATAAACTGTCAAATATCCTGACAACAAATTATGAAGAGAATTTTTACAGTGTTATAAAAAAACAGTTCCTGAGAGACTGTAAATGTAGAAATTCTATTCACGAATAAAAGACAATAAATGTATTAATACTATTACAAATATATTCTCAAATATTTCATTTTCTTTCTTTAGAATTACTTTTCTAGTTTTCAGACTTTTAGACTTTTCTAAAAGTTGTCTTGGAAATGCCTGAAACCACTTTCTAGCAACCTTGTAGGGATGAACATATTTTTTTTTCATACCATTTAATTTGCAATGCATCCTTTCAATAAGAATCTCCAATAATAACAACTCTTTTCTCCAATGGCAATGGGTCTTGCATCTAGATCTTCAACAAGAACACAATTAAAGAATTAAGGACAGGCATTCTGTTTTAACATGTTTAATGTTATTCAGGAACCTTAAATGAGGTTTTTCTGGAAAGGGACTTTTCACAGAGAACTCTTCTTTGGACAAGAAGGAATTCCTGCAGAAGTCCTCCAGTATACAGCCTTTATCTCTCCTTTTTCTGCCAAAACACACAGAAGTCTGTAAAACAAGATTTTATTAACATGGGTAACTATGCAGTGGAACATTTTATTGAATTTCAGTATGAGCTTATTTGCTGAGTTTGGCCAGGGTGACAAGCCAGTCCCTTTAGCCAGGAATGCCTTGTGTCTGTCCTGTTTTCTGGAGGGCTTTTTTTTTTTTTTTTTTTTTTTTTTTCTTATCCAATGCTAGCAGGCTGTGTGGCATGCTATTCACTTTTTTTTTGTGGAAGAGGAGTTAGCTGCTCTTTTAGATTTCCTGTCATTTTGCTAGTTATCCTAGAATGAATCAATAGGCCAGATCCTTCTCTCTGGTAATATTGTCTCCAGCTTATTATTCCCACAGCTCCCACTGGCTTCAGTGTGCTATCCTTTCTACACTGAGTGAGACCACATTTGCATCTAAAAGCACTGCAAGCTTTGTCTAAAAGACTGTGGATCCTGTTTCAAAGAATTCCTTCTCTATACTTACACTACTAACATCTTCCTCAAATATTAGGAAGGCTTCAATTGATATTAGTGAGTGACAGCTCTAACAAAGAACAATTATACAGATGTAAGACAGATGAATTCTCCAATTTATTAAGGTAATGCATGTGGTTTTTTTTGGAGTTGAGATGACAGATCATAAGTTTAACTGCTGTTTTCCTGGTCTTTTGCTGAGACAAGGTGAGGCTTTACTGGTTTTCATTACAGTGTTTTAAGCACTGCAGCTGCTCTCCCACTATGAACTAGGCTGAAATAATTAAATTCTGTCACTGAGACCAATGAATGAGAGTAAATTAGTAACAGTGACCTTCTACGGCAGCTAAAAGGATCACTGAATTTAAAGCAAAACTATGCTGTGAAAATATGAGTGATAAACTTGTATGTAGCCTTTTTAGCCCCCAGCCACATAGTAAATAAACAATGAAAATTTAGAGGAAACCCGCAAACCTTGAAAAGCCTATTCTGCATCTTAATAGCAATATTCTCAGATTTTAAATGAAAAAGATAGAGACACTAACTGCAAAAAGCTTTTGGATATGTGAAGAACAAAGTTATTTTATTCGTTACATTGATTTGCTAAGAATGCTGTTCTGAGAACAGATCTTCAGATGTTTCTCTGGGTAGTCATTAAATTCCACCAGCTCCTGCAATGACAGAGGCCTCTAGTATTGTGAGTATGATTAGGTGTGGAGAAATCTAAGGAAACCATCAGCAACCACTTAGCTTTGTTCATGCCCTTGCAACGCTGCAGCTATAAAGAAGTTAAAATCTAACACCTGATTTCATACAGTTTTCCCAAAAAAAGGATATATGTCTCCTATTAGGGATATCAAATCCTTAATCTTTGCTTCTTTGACTTCCTTTGCTTTTGATTGAAAAGATTAGAAACACTTTCAAAAATACATCTGCTCAAATGCATTGGAAAAATCACGTAGAAGAAATAAAGGTGTTCTGCTTAGCACATAGACAATCTACCCTAAGGCAGATTATCTGAAAACCTTCAGCCCCTTGCAATTTGATCTCTTTATGGGAAGAGAGGTCTTGTACATGATGAAGTTTCAGCTTCCCTATGAATATGTTTTTTCCTATCATTTATTATGTTGGTATTATTATTGCCATCATTGCTGTTACTATTTTCCTTCCTGTCCTAGATATGCTCTTCAAATATTCCATCCTAAAGAACTTTAATATTTAGACAGCAGGTGGTGATAACTGACAGTACCCAAGGCTGCAGGTTAAAGATAACAGCCTTTTAGTTATGTCAATAGTATTTGCACTTGTCCTCAAAATCACGGAATACTGGCATATCTATCACTCTCCTGCGTTGTTTGCTTTGGCAAGTGAACTGGGATGCACTCTCTGTGTGAGGCCTAAGCCGCATATTATTCAGGGTTTATTGTGAGTTTCATGTTTGCATCTTCTCATGGAATTGTGCCACAACTAGAGATCTGTCATTTAAAAACACTGAGGTTTTGCTTTGGGATGCAATAGCTTAAAATTCAACCATCTAGAACACTGCCCTTGGGTGATGCAGCCAGTAATTGTCAGTGTATTTTCCACTGTCTGTCAATAATATTTATATAGACAGAGGCATATTGTAGACAGCAGTAGTTCATAGGACTTGCAAAATGAGGCTTGCAGAACTTCTCCCAGTATTCACATTACAATTTAAAGTGCTTAATCTAAAGAGAAGAAAAGCACTTCAGGTATATGTACATGTGTATGTATATATACCAATACAGTTTGTGTTCCCCAAAAGTCCTGAAATGACAAGAGTGCAACTGTGGCAAATCAGGACCCTTTGTGATGTACAACAGAATATTATGGAATGGGAATACAAAAGCAAGGCTATAGCTGTAACTTTAGCATTGCATTAAGCCACCCTGCACCTTCTGTCATCATCTCTCCTGCTGAGTCTGCTCAAAAGGTTGGTCTGAAGCAGCTAAGGAGCAACTTAATAAAAAAACTGCTATGAAGAAAGACCTGCTCTGCTAGAAAGGAAGGAAGGAAGGAAGGAAGGAAGAACTAGAACAGAATCTCGGTGCTGACACTGACACTTTACATTCAACTTTTCAGAAAGGAGCTTAAAAAATAGAGCTTAGGTAAAACACTGACAGGAGAGGATGCTGTGGACTGGAGGAAAAGCAAATATCCTTCAAAAATGGCGGGGAGGAGGATCCAGGGAACTACCGGCTCGTCAGCTGTTTTTCAGGCCCTAGAGAGGTGATGGAGCAAATAATCCTGAGACCAGTTTCCAAACACATGGAGCACATAAAGGTATTTGCAAGCAGTCAGCCTGAATTTATGAACAGAAAGTCATCTCTGACTTGGTAACCTCCTACAATAATCTGCTTGGTGGAGGAGGAAAGAGGACTGGGTGGTCTTTGTCTCAAATTTAGCAAAAATTTATACAATGTCTTGGGACATCCTGATGTGGAGGAGTACAGTACCATGTGTTGAATACAGTGTGCTCAAAACTGGCTGAACTGCCAGGCTCAGATGGTTGTGATGTGCAGTACAATGTCTGGTTGGAGGCTGGTATATTTTTTTTTGGCCTGGGATAGAGTGTAGATACCAGGGCCAATATTACTTAACATCTACATTAATCACCTGAATGAGACTCTGTGTTTTAAGGTAAGCACTTCAGAGCAAGGACATTACACATGCGGGGCTTGAATTTTCTTTTAGCACAAACAAACAAGCTTCAGTCGTCTGGGATACGCAGAGGTCGGGAAGGCAGGTGTCTGTACCATAATTTAGACCCATCCCAGGGAGATGTATGGCTCCCAGGCACCTCCAGATATAGGTGTCATGACTGATACATGACATTTCATCAAACTCCTGCCTTTGTAATCCAACAGCAGTTCAGGGTACAGAGGTTTTAATGAGAAGCATGTCAGCGGTTAGAGAGGGACCTATAACTAGAGAAAGGGAGGGATAAAATTATCATACTGTTTGTGGTTTGCAAAAATTACAAAGGCAGCTGCTGTTGAAGCAGTAGAAACAATGACATCCAAACCAGCATGTAAGTAATAGTTTCATTTGTTACCCAGCCTTTTCTTTTGCTTTTATAGGTCTTAATCACATGGACTATGTTTTAAAAATAAATGATTTTCATTTTCAAGCAGTAACACGACATTAAATAAATACTGGCAAGACTTGGCGCAGCTATTCCCCAGCATGATTTTGTGCAGCTCAGCAAGTAATTTCACCTGCTGAGGGAACTCAGGCAAGCAACCAGGCAATCTCATAAGGCCACTAAATCAGTGTAAACAGAGTCTATTTTGACTGGACCAGAGCACAATCTTAAGTTCATAAGCAGAAGAATTTGCAGCCTATACTTCTTAATAGCAAGCTTGATACTAGCTGAGTTTGGCAGAAATCACAGAAGTGATGTCAAGCCATTCTGGCTTTTTGTTTGTTTGTTTGTTTGTTTGTTTTAGATGAGGTACTAAGAGCTTGCAGGAATATTCATTTCCTGAGAAACACTGAACTAAGAATGTAAGATGTATTTCACAGGAATAATTAATGATTGGTCATTCTTTCTCGGCAGTGTTATCTTGCTTTTCAAACCTGTAGTTTGAAAATGGATAAGAATGTTTTACATTCAAAAAGTAAATAATAAAAAATCAAATCAAATCAACAATCAAAAAATCCACGAGGCTCCCAAACAGTTCCAATTTCAGCAGTGTGTTCCTGATGTGACCAAGCTGCCCATTTCAATCCCTCTTGCCAGCAGGTCCAGGTACCTACCCAGGTGCTCCTGAGGCTGGCACATCCCACTGCAGAGCCGGGCCAGGAGACAAGGAGAGCAGCTATCACAGAGCTGCCCTCTGACCACTGTTAAACAACTTGGTGGATCACTATTTTATTTTTATTGTTGTGCACTGAAATAGGTATTTCTTGGAACCAGGAAAAGCACTAATAGGACTGTTAAAAAAAAAAAAAATTATTTAGTGTGTGTGACTTTTCTGTATAGGTATGATTTGCAGTACCTGCAATATAAACAGCGAGCTCTGAAGGACCAACCCATGTCCTGCAATAAAATCCCAACAGGCTCCAGCAGTCATGTTTTGAAAAATTTGAAGAAGAGTTCCAGCTAAAAGCTTTTGCTGAACATGCATTTCAAATATTCCTCTGGCTGCACATGGACAAAGGGCTTAGTACATTTCAAGAACACATTAAATACTTCTTCAACAATCACTAGGTGCATTTTTTCTCATAGTGGATTTCTGTGGGTTTTTTTATTTGAGGTGGATCAGGAGAATTGAAAAACCAAGTCCAGAGTGAGTAAAAAGGAGAAAGATAATAGCCAATGATACAGTCAAGTAAATCATTAATGAAAATGGCTTGGTAGCTTACCACATAAAAATTTTTGTCCTGTTCATATGTTGGATGTATATTTGTCATTTTTATTTATTTTTTTCCTTTGTAAATGTGAAAATTTTGGATCTAATTGCCAACAACCGGATGGGGCGACCAAGAGGCATTCTATGAGTTTTTTATTTCATTATCAGTCTCAGTGATGGTAGAGACATAAAAGATTGTAAAACTCATGCCATAACAACAGAAGCAGAAGTTCTCTTTGTTACAAGGCCTTTTAAAAGTTTTTTTAACCAATAGGCTAATGTCAAAAGCTTACAAGCATCTACTTAAGCCAGTCACTAAACACTACACGTACACCTTACAGCATACAATAGTTGCTTGTTGTATATTTTTTACAGCTCAGAAACTTTCTATGCTCCAAATATTTCAAGGCCTAAAATTTCACTCTGTTTCAAACCTCTGTCTATGTAAGCTTATTGCAATGCTGTAAAACTCCTCTGGTTTTTTAGTTCCCACATGGAATGATATCTGTATTTATCATGATATGGTCTTGCTTTGATTTTCCACTGGATCTGAGCTTCACTTTGTTTTCTGTGATAAAGAGAGGTGGCAAAGAGCCATTTGCAATTCCCTGCTCCATGACCCATGACTGATCAATCTCAGTTCATGTTAAAGCAGAGATCGTTCATATCTAATGTATATTACTGAACTAAGGCCTCTATCACACTCCTGTCACTCTTAAACAGCACTATAACCCAGTACATGTCCCTTCTCTTTCTTTGTCCAGGCGGTAAAAAGATAAGATTGAAAAAATTACAAGTTTGGCACATATTTACAAGTACAAATTACAATATACTCCAAAGCTTCTATGCAATGAAATATCCTTCAATGAGGATTTTCAGATGATGCAATGCCATTTTACACAGTGTTAAGTGGGATTACCAGAGCATAAAATGTGCATGTGTTTCCTTTTTGAATAGTTATGTATTTACAGATGCCCACATAGACAGAAATTGTCTTTCAGCATTAAAGTCTACAGGGTCCACATGGAGTCTAAAGCTTTTGACTTTTAGTATGAGTAAAATGACATAAAACAACAACAAAAAAAAATATACTCCTTGCTGTTGTCCTTTGGCTGGTGCAATATTTTTATGTGTGAGATCATCAGGGCAGCAAAACATAAACTTGATGATATAGTGCTGAAAAAACCCAACTGTGTCAATATGAATCCGCCTCAGCAAAGCAATATTTCTCAAACCTCTTAATAAAGGACTGTGAGTCAAAGTGACAATTGACAAGTGTTCAATAAGAGGTCAAAAACAACCATGCACACAGATTTGTTGAGGGCTTGTGTTACGTATTTTTGATAAGTGAAACAATTGGCCTAAGTCATGTCACCTGAGGCTCTTCAGGTCTGAGGGAAGAGCAGTCATAGAGTTGAAAAAGATTATAATGGTTTTTTTCCCCTTATGCCCTTCCAGGAGAACTTGCTGCATAGTTTCAAAGGCAAATACAATATCAAAAGACAGTTGGCTTGAAAGAAAGGTAAAATCTCTGTTTGGTTTACCTAGGTTTAAATACATTAATCCAAGAGCTAATATGATTGTGTAATAAATGCAGTTCGGTCACCCAATTAATTAGTGTGTCTTATCAAGGGCAAGAGGAGACAACTTCTTAAACACAGCTTAAAGTGACACTGTAAAACAAAGTGAAACACAAAGCTGTTGACTACTTATGCTAAGCGAGTGGCAGGGGAAATAGGCAAAGTGCTTTTAAAATCTCTTCTCTCTTAAGGATGTTTGAGACATGGACGCTTATGAAGAATTCTTTAAATTTCAGCCCATTTATGTATGAGAGATGTAAAGAAGACATGCTTTTCTTTTATCCTAGATAAGTGTTTTCCTTATTGCAGTTGAATGCAGCCAAAGTCCTTAGGGGATTTCTAATTTCTGATCTGATTTTTGTGGGAGTTAGGTAGTTGAGTATTCCTCTAGTCTAAAACTTGGGTTCATAGCAAAGCGAAGTTTTGGGCATGATAACTATGTGGGTCAGTAATGCCAAATTGTGAGAAATTGCCCTAGGAGGTCTGACAGCTGCATTGGGAATGATGGAGGCAGGGAAAAAGGGAGAGAGAGAGCATGACAGGGAGAGAGAAAGCAAGGGAAAGAGGATGGAAAGCAGGGAGTGAGGAAGGAAGAGAGGAAACCACCTAAACCTCCTAGAAACCTGTCCTCATCCATCCCCAGAGGCCAGTTAAGGAGGGAAATATCCCATTTTCTACATGTTGTGGTTTAACCCCAGCCAGCAGCCAAGCCCCATGCAGCCACTTGCTTACTCCCCTGCCAATTGGATCGGGGGAGAATCAGGAAGGTAAAAGCCAGAAAGACGTCGGTTGAAATAAAGACAGTTTAATAGGGAAAGCAAAAGCTGAGCACACACATGGAAAGCAAAACCAGGGGTTAATTAACTGCTTCACAATGGCAGGCAGGTGCTCAGCTATTTCCAGGGGAGCAGGGCCCCATCACATGTAATGGTTACTGGAGAAGACAAACTCCATCGCTCCAAATGTCCCCCTTTTCCTCCTCCTTCCCCCCAGTGCATACACTGAGCACGATGTCACAGGGTCTGGGATATCCTTGTGGTCAGTTTGGGTCACCTGTCCTGGCTGGGTCTCCTCCCAACCCCCCAGGCACCCCCAGTCTCCTCCCCAGTATGAGAAGCAGGAAAGGCCTTGGCTCTGTGTAAGCCCTGCTCAACAACAACAAAAACATCTCTGTATTATCAACCCTGTGTTCAGCACAAATCCAAAACACAGCCTTACACCAGCCACTGCAAAGAAAATTATCTTTCCTTGCCAAAACCAGCACACTACAAGCACAGAACAGAGAATGTTAACTGTGAGTACTGCCTAACCCTCCTAAATTCACCATGAGAGTTTACCCCTGCTTTTGTTCTCTGGGCTGAATGAACACATCAGCCAAGGAAGGGGCAGGGAGAACCTCCTCCTCCTCTTTCACTGGCATTAAATGACAAGGAGCAAAAGACAAGTTTGTGAACTAAATATTCTTCACCTAATCTTTCCTTTTAAACTACAGATCTTTCTCTCAGTTGTCCTAGAAATAAAGGCAAACCAATGGATTTTTGTATCACAAAAATAACCGGAATTATTCTGATTAAAATGCGGAAGAGTATGCCCTGTGTATTCACCATATATGTGGGGTATGCCACTCCTTGTCTTTAACTGTCTAGTTTTATATATTTACTCTAAGATTAAATAATTTTTAAGTGTACTTAGTGTATGGTTAAATCTTCACCTCAAAGTTCTCAACAATTTTTTCTATATTTTTTTTTTCCAAAAACCAATTCAAGCATTGTTGTTTTGTTTGGGTTTCTGTTTTCCCCAACTAAATTAATGCAGTATTTATTATGTTAAAAAGATGCTAGAAATGCAATGGTAAGAATATATGCTGGATTTAAGGGAGAAAAATGCTTTCAAATCACTTTCCCATCTTTACCTCAGAGGGCAATAACATAGCTTAACTCTGGAGACTTCTGACTTGGTAGGGAATGCAAAGCAGAGTAATGAAAGGACTGCAGCTTGCAAACTGAGCAGGCTCTAATTGAATTACTAACAGATGGGAAATAATTAAATCATTTATTATCCCTTCACAATTAGTTAACTCATAAGTATATCTCAGACAATAAAAAGGTTTTATCTAACCTTCTGCTAGGGATTTAAACTTTTTATCATCTCATCCTCTCTGGATCTGTTACTTCACATCTCAGCTTAATCAACAACTGTCTTGTCAACATGATATGATCTTTCTGGTTACTTAAAAAACAAAAATACAAGTACAAACAAACTGGTTGAGTATCATACCTAGGTGCCTACTTCCAGCTGACATTTAAAAATATCTAAGTGATACAACTGAAATGATTTGGGATCTTATGCAAACTATTATAACACAAAGAACACAATTTTCAGATGAGGAAATGATTTGCCTTTGGGAGACCATTTTAGCCAACTGCATGGGCTATGACTTTTCACTCTCCTTTCTATATTGCCCAAAGGTTCAATTCACTGAAGAATTTGGTCACTGGACTGCTAAGGCAGCAATTTGTCCCCATTAGGCAACAAAATGTCTGGTGGACATGATCAGGCTCTGGATAACAGTGAGGAACAGGTTGTCCATGTCACAGTGGGATGCAAAAGCCAGCACAATAATTCTTCAGGGTTATGGCAATGCCAAGGAAAGACATGTAGTTGAAGTGAGGTGTGCTTCAGTGACTCATGTTTGACTCCCTGATGCAGGGAGGCAGCCTGCACTAGAGAACAGGTGTAGAACACACACAGAATCATCAGTCTCACCATCTTGCCCAACTGGCCTGTACCATGTGTTGACCAAGTCCTTAAAGCTGAATCTGAGTCAGTACATTTTCCTCTGATAACAGCCAGAAGCAGACGTAGTTAATACAGACTGACAATCTCCTATGCTCCTGATATTAAACATTCCAAGTCGAAAATACAGAGAAGAGGATGGTTCCAGTCTTAAAGATAACCGAAGTGTATCAGGAAATAAGAATTAGAGAATGAATGTACAGCCATATGAGAAAATACCTTGCTGAGCCTAAAAGGCTTACCTGTCTGAATAGACACTGTTAAATATGAAAACATGGGACTAGTCATGTTGAATTGCTGTTTTCTTATTAGGGCTTCAGGACAAACATCAAGCCAATAAGCTTGGTTTCCAACTCCTTGAGCCAAAAGTATATTATCTCAGAGGCAATATTTTCACAAAGAAGCAGATTCCTACTAAATGCCCACCCAGAAGCTTCATAGTAATCATGAATTTGTATCTTTTCAAAGTGCAAGAGAGACACTCAACAGCACAATTTTTTTTACCTTTTTCATTTACAAAAAATTTACAAAATTGAAGACAAATAGCACCTTTGGGGAAAAGAAGCCCAGGAAATATTTTGAAAGAAGTTTTCTTAATGAGGATTAATATTAATATATGTGTTGGTGAATTTTTTTTTTCAGTTTTAAACAACACTACAAGTACTTCATTCATCTAATTACAAAAAAATAAGTTCATACATTTTTAATATGATTTTAATTAATTTTTCAACTCTTTAGACAACAAAGTCCCTTTCATAAATAATTAAAAGGAAAATCTGCATAGAAAGTTTTCACTTTTATTTTAAGAAGAGTTTTAACACTTTTTTTTTAATATAGGAGCTACAAAACTGAAGATCTTTTTAGAGTTCTTTTAACAGTAGTGCTCTAAACAATTTTTTATACTGGATCTCAGAACTGAAGCTGTTATAAAATTAGACTCATCTTCTGAATCAGAACTATCAAGCCCCTTTTAGAGCTGATAAAATTTCAAATTCTAAAGGGTATCACTGGGAAATGGGAGTGCATATAAAATTTCTTTGCATTATAAACCATGTTCCTACACCATTAAGCTTCTCAATATCCTAGATTTCCTAATTTCTGAGCCTGATCTGTATTTCGATGATCAGAATCTCAAACAAGGAAAACAAAGCAAAACACACATCCTTCTACCCTCCACAAGAATAAAACTAAAGGAAAAAAACTATTATCTCTAAGGAGGCTCTCAATATTCTCTCACGTTTTCAGATGGATCAGATCCTAGAAAATCTGGTTTTTTCTCTTTTAAGTGGTCTGTTTCAGATCCTAGACAAAGTCATCCCACTAAACAATGAAACTCACTGATAAATCATAGAATCATAGAATGGTTTGGGTTGGAAGGGACTTAAAGATAATCTCATTCCACCCCCCCTGCCATGGGCAGAGACGCCTTCCTCTAGACCAGGTTATGCAAGACCACCATCCAACCTTGAATATTTGCAGGAATGGGGCATCCAGAACTTCTCTGGGTAACCTGTTCCTGCGCCTCCCCATTCTCACAGTGGAGAATTTCTGCCTAACATCTAACCTAAACCCATTCTTTCCCCTTTGTCCTCTCGCTGCATGCTCTTGTAAAAAAGTCCCTCTCCAGCTCTCTTGTAAGCTCCTGTCCTAGGGAACAGAAACAAAGGAAGGACTCCATCCCAAGAGATACTATCAATTCAAGAAGCAACATGAGTACTGACTGTTTTATACCTACACAAAGTACAACCAAAATGCAATCAATAATCAGCACAAGTTTTTTCCACTCTCTCGAGTCACACAGCTGGGCACCAATTAAAATGTATTTGTCCTGGTCTAGGGCAAATCTAGGAGGAAACCTCTGAATAGGGCTCCTCTGGAAAAGCAAACCCAAACAGCCCCTCCCCCACACAACTGGTCCAGGAAAAAAAACTTCCCTGGATAAAAGTGGAAAAAACTATTTATTTAACAAATGAAGTGCCCACAAGCACAGAGAATGAATAATATGAAGCAATAAAACCTTTCGTTCTAAAGTGAGATGGCAAAACTGAAAAAAGGAGAAAAGTCCTTCCCGTGCGTGCAGCTCATCTCTCTCAGTCAGTTCCTCCAGTGCTGGAGAAAAATGCCATCCTGGGCCCCAGAGGGCACAGGTGTGATCTCTCAGTTCTCCTCTGGGTTTTCAGTCCAGAGCTGGGTTAAACAGTCCCAAGAAAAAGGAAATAAAACAGTCCAGGGAACTTCTCTGCCCTAGCTAGCCGAAACTAACTAAAAAGCACAGGAGATCTTTGTCCCACAGCAGTCTGTCTGAGCCTCAGCTGAACAAACACACAGACTAGGAGAAGAATGCAGAGGAATGAGAGCTGTTTTCAAAACAAACTCGGCGCTTCTTTCCCTGCTTCGGTCTTAGCACCAGTCTTAAAGGTACAGAACTCAACATACAGCACAAAGAGAACAGACTACTGGGGATACAAGCATCATAAAGCCACCCTAGGACAGCTCCCTTCAGGTACTGGAAAGATGCATTGAGATCACCATCCAGCCTTCTCTTCTCCAAACTCAAGAATCCCATCTCTCTCAGCTTCTCCCCGTAGGAGAGGTGTTCCATCCCTGTAATTATCTATGTGGTCCTGCTCTGGACTCACTCCAACAGGTCCATGTCCTTCCTGTGCTGCAGACCCCAGAGCAGAATGCAGAATTCCAGGCAAATCACCTGATGCTTTTAAAAATATTTCGATAAACTCCCAATTCCAGTCATATTCCTTATCAGGGTGTTACTGACCATAAATATCTAAGCTTGTGATTTTTTTTTACCCCATAATAATCCAGTAGAGTGTGCATGTGATTTCAGTTTTATTCCATTAATAAGTGGGCTTCTTTTTGGATGATTTAACCTTATTAATCTTATCTTTTCTCAAATATTAGCATAAAAATATATTTTCTTGTTTGCTTGTACAGGTCACAAAGCACTGAGTAATTTTTAAACTTTAGTTATGATATTAATTTTGCTTCTAATCTTACAATTTTGTGTGATCACAGCCCTGGCCATATTGAGGATCAAATCAGTACACTGATGAGTAGTTTTTGTTCTCTCTTCGCCCAATGTGTTCTCACTAAATAACCACATTCTGTCATGCTGCCAGTCCCACAGAGAGTTTGAAGTACTTCATCAACACATTATCCTCTTCCATGGAGAGGATGGGAAACCAAAATTTCATAATTTTATTCATGTTGGAAGGCTTTTCTCAGGGATGAAATAGAGATTCTGCGCATAGAAAGTGTTCTAGTCTTGGAAAAGAGCACTTTGCTAAGAGAAAGTGGCAGTTCACACAGCTTACCTGTCCTAATGGGACAGACCTTTGTTTATTCGAGGTAGCCCCCAAAAATTGCCTGTGAAGAGATGAAGAGCTTTAAGATACATATACACACCTGATGAAAGGCTGAGCAACAGTTGTTACAGCAGAATAACATCAGACTCCCCACATTGAAAGGCTGGCATGGCTGCTAATTGCACAGAGGGACTCAGAAAAGATTTCATAAGGTTGGGGGAAAGAGGAAGAGTGAAAGTCAGATAGAAGGCTTAGCAACCCAGTAGAATGAAATGTTGAATATAGGGAAAATAACAATTTTGTTCGTAAAAATTTATTTTTTTTTCTACTTGGTACAGCTGGAAAAGATAGGCATATTTATTCTTATTTTTAATATCCATATGGGGTTTGTCATTGGAAGTTTTTTCTTTCTTATTGAGATACAGCAGTTAACTTAATGCCATTTAAGCTCTGCCTTGAAACTGTACCTCTGTATGTGAGGCCACCATGCATACAGAAGCTATGAATGATTAAGACGAATTACAATGTAATAAAGTGACAAGTATAGTGTTTAGGTGCCTGGAAAAGGGCATGCATGACTTAGATTATGATCACTCCTAGTAGGCATGTCTATGGATCCAGATATGTGTAGCTTCAGATCTCCTTCTTTCTTCCCAAAATAACAGCAAATGCAGGAAAGGTGAAAAGGGAGACCAATTTGTTGCCAAGGTTATATTCAGCCTGTCAGACATTTTAGCTATTAATACTGCATTTAAAAGTGAAGCTGTAGACTTGTGTGATGTGATCCATTGGCTAAACAGGAGCCATGACATTTTGCAAAAGCCAAAAGAGGTAATTATGATGCTAAGAGCTTTTAGATTGGAAGCTGGAAGGCAATAATGAAACTGAAGAAAGGATGAACCATTACAGCCTCTATTGTTTACCATTTAAGAAATGACAACAGATTTTGCTTTTATTGGAAAAAACTCTAGTTTTAGGACTTTTCTTAAAAGCAGGATCAATTCTCCTTGATAAATGTGATCCATGGAACTATAGATATATTTCTTAGATTTCTTTTAATTATGCATTTATAAATGTAAAAATTCTGTAGAGGCAAATCCTGTTTTATTAATCTTCTGTGTCAGAACAATCAGGATATAAAATTATCTGTATAGAAACACACCAATGCTATTTCTCAGACATTTTCACTTCAGTTTAGCAAAAGAAAAGAAAGGAGGAAGCTTTATTACTACATTTAGGAGTATTCTTGGATAGAATATTCACCATATTGTGAAATTAATGCCTATGTCACCATTTGATTATTCATCTTGCTAGAAGGCTACAATCATTATTTTGGCAAAGGAAAAAGGAAAATATCATCTTTAGTTAATAAATAGCTATATTACTCCAGCTAGAAGGCAGAGCTTTCGTTCTCCCATTCAATGCATCATGATACCCCTGGGGTTTTACTTTAATCAGAGAATTTTATTTATGCAAGCAAGATTAACACATCAGCCCTTTGAAGGAATGAGAAGAATTCTTGATTCATCCATGTCCCTCTTACAGGTATTCAGTTCCAAATTGTAGACTCCAGTACATCAAAATTATCATGCTTTTCTCACAAAGTAGAAGATCTATGTCTAGAAATGGCTTGAGCTTGTGTTTATCTCCTCAGAAAGAAGGAAGTTTTAATTTCTATCCGTGTGTGTGTGATGTGAATTTATTTAACTCCTCCAGTAGATAAATTTAAGAAGTCTTTTGAATTCTTTTTGCAAACATATTCATTTTTTCCTATCTAATTCTGCACTAACAGTTATGGTAAAAAAAAATAACATCTGTAATTTTTATTAAACTTGTTGAAAGTCTGAACTTTTTCAGTTGTGAGTTATAACTAAATAATATAAGTTCATTAAAGTAGGGGCAGACTAAAATGAACACATCCCTACTTTATCTTCTCTGAGGCTAAAAAGGAAGAGAACTGAGAAGCACGAGGTAAGGGGGAATCAGATCTTAAACAGAGTAGAGGAAATGTTCCCATGCTCAACTTGGGTCAATTTTTTTCTGAATCTCTCTTCTGTCTAAAACTGTCTAAGCAAAGCACAAGAGGCTTCCTTGATTTACAACAGTGTGAAGCCAGTTTGGGTGGTGGGGAAGAGAGCCCAGAGTAATCTGAAGCCATTACTAGGACTCCTTAAATTGAGAGCTGCACTCTCAGCAGCAAAGAGTGCACTTCAGAGAGGAATCATCCACCTCTTAGCTAGCTGTACTCTAAAATTTACTTAGAAATTTTTTGTTTATTTTTCTCTGCCTCAATTTTCCCATGTACCATTCTGTATTGCATGTGCTTTCCAGTTCTTGTGACTTGGGTGAGTGCTGGCATTCCTCAGTACCAATACATGACCAAAACAAATGAATATGTCCACTCCATTTAAAGGTCACAAACCATAAAAATTTGAACTGTGTTTCCTTGAGGAAGACAGACTACATGAGATTCCCTTCCTCTTCTTAGTTAATTTAATAAGAATCAGCATTAATATATAACTGGATTTTAAAAATAAATGTGTTGGATACTTCCAACAAATGGTACTATCTCTGATTTCTTGTACCTTGTGTTGGCTGGAGGCAGGAAATAAAAGGAATCTGTGTTGTACAGAATGCTGAAGTCCTTAATCAATACAACAGGAAGTTTCCATAGCCTCTCGGTATGACAAAAATCAGGTAATCAATTACTTTTTCATAAACTTGATCTGTTGTAAGCATGATTAAAATATTCCTGAAAAATTGCTCTGTACTGATCAGAAATTATGTAAGGTTTTTTCAAGCTGAAAACCAGAAATCATTGTTAAAATAATAAAACTCTATCACACAGATACACAAAAAAAGCACATTAGAGCTAAGAGGAATATGTTAATCAAAGAATAAAAAAGTGAAAGGTGATTTTACTCTGCTTTTAACACCTCCTTCTGTATGTGTATTGAATTGTTGTTAGTTATAATCTTTCAGCTGGAAGGGGGATTGTCCTTTTAATTATGTTTCTAATCCAGAATAAACGTGATTAAAAATATGCTCTTGGAAGTGACAACGTTGTAAAATGCGATATTCTGTGAAAATTGCTCCATTAACACTTTTGTTTACAGGCTGCTCCTGTTACTTCATTCAAAATCAGCAAAACTTATGGATGTAGCTTAAACTGCAGATGGAAAACTAGAGTTTCTGTGCCATAGGTTAAAAGCAAATTGCCTAAGACATTCCTTTTAAAAAGTCTTTTAAAAAGGATAATATAAGAAAAGAAAGAGTTAATTGATTTCAAGAGTTAGATTTGCTTCACAGGAAGTCTGAATTCAGATCCATTTAACTGTATTATGTTGGTTTTCAGAACCGTAATGACTTTTAAAGAACAAGGCTTAAGGTGATAGCATGAAAAACAGGAAAGATGAATTGAGAAAGGACTTTGTATCATGGAAGAGAAAGCTGGGGTAGCAGGAAAGATCAAAAATATGTCAAGAGTGGTTGCAATAAAATTCTACCTATAAACCAGAAAAAGGGCAGGTAAAACTCTCCAAAGAAGGCACTCACTCCATGAATACAAAACACAGTTTAAGAGTGCTCTATCACCAAGCCTTTCTGGCTAAAACATGCAGTTCATCTCCTAAAAAGTGAAGTCTTTGTGCTGATATAGAAATGGGTATAAAAAAAGACTTGGAGAATGTTTGGAATGGACCAGGTTTTCTTTCTTTTGTATAGGTCTGGCCTCGCTCATCAATGCTCAACTCCCTTCACATCCAGAGGAAACATCATCTATGTTCTCCCTCGGGAAAATTGCTCATTGATGCTGGCATTTGCAACTTTCTTCCTTTCCCAATGAATGCTCGACTTAATAATTGTTCCCCCCAACGATCACCATCCCCACAGATGTTAATGAAGATTTAAAATACTAAAATTAACATTTCCTTCCTGATCCTACATAAAGATGATTACATTAGAGAACCATTTGATTTTCACCATCCTTGTTCTCCACCAGCAAAGAAGGAGCCTCATACAGATATTTGTGGGGCTCACCCACTCTCTTCCTACTCTGTTTTTTGCCCTAGAAATCTAATGAACTATTCTCTTTCATTGCGTGACACTGAGATGTGATAACAATTGGTCCTGATAGCAGAGAAGGGATTAAAAGATCACAATCCAGAGATGATCTTTTTCATATTCACACACATTATTATACTTTTGCGGAGTCTGAGAGATGCAGAGCACTGACTGCAGGTTAGAGTACTCTCAGAGATCTCAAACAAGAAGTTAAAAAGTGATCTCCCTAACTCCTCCCTAGGGCTCACATCATTATGTCCTCTTGGAGATCCTGAGGGATGTTTCTCTTCACTTAACAACTAATATAAGGCCATCTGCTCTTTTGAGTTTGCTCCATTTGTGTCATGCATAATCTCAGCATCACAGGAGACAGTCAACCTTCATTCTTGATGAAAATTTCAATTTTCATGAAACCAATTTGAAGAAAACTCTCCATCATGTACACCCCAAATAAAATTAAATTTAGTACCTACAAGCTGCACTTAAAATATTTGCCAAACATTAATAGACCATGAAGATATATTCAAATCTATGTCAAATAATATTACCTGGTCTCAGAAATCATGCCTGGATACAGACGGTACAAAGTGATGAAATTTCAGAACCAGCAGAAATATGCTGCTCTCATCTGAGACATTGTAGTCCAGGCCCAAACTGGTGCACAAGCACAACTCCTAAGTAAAGCTGAGGTATCTGTGTTCTGAGTTATGCTTGCACAGAGCTGGAGATGAAACTGTCATATGTGTTCTTCATTTAAACCCTAAATCTTACCAAGTCGAATAAAGTTAAACAAATCCAGTGTGGACAAACAGTCTCTGAGCATAAGTCTATTTATGAATAAATTGCTCACGCTGAAGGACCCCATATATTTTACTTTGTTTTTCTTTTGCTTTGTCTAAATAATTAATTTTTCTTCTCATCATTACGATTTCCTCATATAACCATTTTACTTCTCAAAATGTTTTTGTATGGAAAATATATATTCTGCGCCTTTCTAATTTAATTCTCCAGGCACCACATTCTTTCTATGTCATTTCTTAGGTTCATTCTTTCACAGTCTAGAAGGTTTTGCCTGAGCATGTTTTTCATCATTGTTGTTTCTTGTTTTCTTGGCTCAAAGTATTAGATTCTAGGCAGAGCCAACTAGAAAT
This sequence comes from Donacobius atricapilla, assembly GCA_013397315.1. NCBI lineage: Eukaryota > Metazoa > Chordata > Aves > Passeriformes > Mimidae > Donacobius > Donacobius atricapilla. The sequence continues at coordinate 723,106 of WBMY01000021.1, read as the reverse complement.
GCTTAGGACAAAAGTTTGGGAGGGAATGGTGGGTCACAGTAAAAAGAGAGCGGAAACATTGTTAGGAAAATATTTATATATACTTAAGATGATGCAGTCTTAAAAGGAATAAACTTGTCACTAACCAAGAATCATCCTCCTATGAATAAATTAATAGCCTAAATAAATTAAATTGGTTTAAAATTTGTTGTATCACCTCACTGCCAAAATTAAGATCTGTGGGAGGTCGCTTTACCTGAAATTTCAAAGTGGTGAATGGAAATCTGTGAAAATAAGGACTCGGCTGCTCCTCTAAGAATTGTTGTCATTTTTGACTTAGGGGAGTTAAAAGCATCATCTGCAGCAGAAAGTCACTTTTCTATGAGAAAAATGCCCTTCAAAGCTCTGGAGGCTGCCCAGAAAAATAACATCTGAAAAACAAAAGTAGTTCTCCCATGTAGTTCTAAGCTCATCAGTTTCATCTTTATCTATACATGACCTTGTTCCTGGGGAAAATGCCTGAAGTGTGTTGTTTGCCTCCTAGTTTCCTTAATCACAAACTTCCTCATTAGGCTCTAATGATAAGGACAAAAGAAAAAGCAACTTAGATAACCTAAAAGTGATTCTTTGAAGACCATGAGAAGAGTCAGAAGGCACCTCAGACACCACCTGGGGGATGCACAGTCCTCCTTCTTTATGTGCATTAAGTTTCTCAAACCATTCAGCTGCTGCCTAACATCCTTGGCACCTGCCCTTGGTTTCCAAAGACCCTGTTTACAAATCTTTGCAATCTTGCCAAGCAGAAGAAAGACAAGGGTGGATATCTAATATGAGATATACACTAGAGCAATGCTTCAATGGAGATTGAATTTAGGTTGAACTTCTGATGTGGAGGGTGAATGTAAACTCAGATTCTGCTTTCTGTCTCGTCACGGAGACCTCTGAGTTTCTGTTCAATTGCTGTTATCACTGATACTATCATGACTTTTTCAGGGAAGAAGGAAATAGAAAACTGCTATATATTGTAAGGATGAGGGGTACAGATTGATCTGAAAAGCTATTAGCGTTTTCATGAAAATCAAAAATATTTTGACTCTCATAAAAAGCTTTCCTCAGACAAGTGAGCCCACCCCAGGCAAGAGTCTGGAACCCTCCTCTTTATCCTGAATATCACATATCAGAGAGAGCTGGCAGCTGTTCAGCTCTGGCAGAAGTGCAGAATCAAGTTGGGCATAGACCACACCCAGGTATTATTTTGTCTAAGGAGCCTGTTACTGCCTTTGGTTCCTTAAATCCCAGAAAAATCTGGCCTTCCTCATGGCCATATATACTCATGACCTTCCTCACTTTTGGCCACGCAAAATCAAAATTAGCATATGTTTTTCAGAAGCCTTGAGCAGGACCTTTTAGTAACTTCCAGTTTACCCTTTTTTGTGATGTAACATTACTTTCTCTTTATTCCATTGAAAAAATATTACATTTCTTGGGCCTAAATAAATTTCTCTTCACCAAGAGAACTAAGCATCTGATCAGGAATTTAACTTTTGTCCTCTGGAAGACTGAGCAGGCAATCTTGTGATAAAGTCATTGGTCCTCTCATTAGTTTTCTCCCATGCCCTGTAGAGCAGTCATGCTTTGGTAGATGTTGCACTGCTGTTTGTGCTTCACTTGCACTCTACTCACCTTATGATTGAAAAGGATAATCTTAGTGTGAGATTGGATGTTTGTCCTGTGTGTATGAACTGTAGCTGGCAGATCTCTCTTGAACTGAGGATATTTACTAACATCCAGCCTCCAAAAACACAGTCTGAAATATTTATCCAAGAAACCCACCCCGTGCTGCTTTCCCTACCTTCACTGTGAATAGCTATCCTTTCCTTCTCCAAGTCAAAGGGAGATTTTCACAGCAGTAAGATTAGGATGTAAACCAGATTTACCTAATTGCAGTAAATGGCAATCTGGAGGGTATACTTCTGCTCTATTTTTGTCTACTTTTGGATGACCTGTGCGATGATGTTCTTAAGAGACTGTGGTGGTGTGACCCTGGCTGGAGGCCAGGTACCTATGAAAGCCACTCTATCACACCCCTCCTCAACTAGACACGGGAGAAAAAAATAAAGTGAATGGCTCATAGAGCAGGGAGAGATCACTCAGCAATTACCATCATGGGCAAAACAGTCACAACTTAGGGAACTTACTACCGATCAAAATCACAGCTGCAAAATGAGAAGTAAAACAAATCTTAAAAAAAATCTTTCCATCATCCCTTCTTCCTTCGCAGCTCTACCTCCTCTCTGACAGTGGCACAGGAAGACATGGAATGGGGACCGTGGTCAGTTTATCACGTGTTGTTTCTGCCACTACTTCTCCTTCAGGGAGAGGAGTCCTTCTCCTGCTCCTGCATGTTGTCCTTCCCACAGGAAACAGTCCTCCACAAGCCTCTCCGATGTGGGTCCCCTTCCATGGAATTCCTTCAGGAACAGGCTGTTCAGTGTGGGTCCTCCACAGGGTCCCAAGTCCTACCAACAAACCTGCTGCAGTGTGACCTCCTTCCTCTCCCTGAGGGTCCATGGGTCCCTTCCAGGAGCCTGATCCAGTGCAGGCTTCCCACAGGGGTCACAGACTTCTTTTGTTCATCCACCTGCTCCAGTGTGGGTCTTCTCTATGATCTGCAGGTGATCTCTGCCCTGCCATGGACCTCCACAGGCTGCAGGGCACAGCTGCCTCACCACAGACTGCACCACGGGCTGCCAGGGAATCTCAGCTCCGGCGCCTGGAGCGCCTCCTTCCCCTTCTTCTCCACCGACTTTGGTGTCTGCAGAGCTGCTCCTTTCACATGTTCTCACTCCACTCTTTTCTGGCCACAATTAAATCTGCACAATAATTTGGGACTGGGGTTTTTTCCCCTTTTTAAGCGCGTTGCCCAAGAGGTGTTACCAACTGCCAGTGACTAGCTTGGAGCTGGCCTGTGGTGAGTTGTACTAGGAGCCTCCTGACAGCCATTGTCTGTCAGATGTGGGGAAGCTTCTGGCAGCTTGTCACAGCAGCCACTCCTGTGACCCCTCCTCACCCACGAAAACCCTGCCACACAAACTCAATTCATTAACAGATATTAATTTTAATCCTTTGATATGTCTTCTCTTTTTTTCCTCTTTTTTCCCCCTCCTTTTTCTCCTCTTTATTTTATTTTGTTAAGTGACAGCCAGTGCTTAGGTGGCAATGTATTTGAAAAGAGTGCCCCATTAAATGCCAGAGCAAAAATAATGAGAAAAACTTTTCGAACACTTCTAAGGAACTGTGTCCTCTTGAATAACACTCACTGTCAAATATACTGTGTCATTTGTGCTTAGTCACTGTGTCCATTACTGTGCCAAGATAAGGTAACTTCTCTGTCATTGAGAAGGAGATTGTTGTTCGGATGCTGAGATACCAACTGCCCACACACTCAGACGATATAAAAATCAAATGTGCTCTGTGATTAAAGGAGGTGATCCTTGAGAATTTCAATTATATGCTACTATTAGACTGAACAGTTGGTAATCTGAAAGCTTAATATTAAAAAAAAATGTTATTACCTTAATCTTCTCTGGAAAATGGACCATAGTATGGAGTCAAACAGATATGTCGAAACTTATTAAGATGGATTTAATTACAGTTCTTAGTGCCTGGAGTCTCAAATTCAAGGAGGAACCTAGAAAACTAATCATGATTTAGGGTCATAATAAAATTTCTCTCTGTTCATAACATCTACCTTATAACCTCTGTATTGAGAAAACCATTGATATTTCCAAAAGCCACGTGATTCCTTCACAAAACATTTACTAACTTGCATTATTCCTCAAAGCCCATGATTTTTAAGTGATTTTTCTGTTCAAGTCAGTGGGAAGTTACCTGGACAAAGACTGAATTTAGATGCCTGGTTGACAACATGTTGTCCCAAATAGTGCTGAGGCTGAGTACAGGCAGTATTTTGAGAGAAAGCTGACTGATAATAAAAGGTCCCTTTTAAGTTTATGTATGTCTTCCTGGCCATGTCTGTGTCCAGCAGCACAATGACGCTTGGTCACATCCCTGTTGAAATGGGAGATAAGGTTCCTATTTACCTTAATGTTACAGAATCATGTCCCTAAAGAATTCCAGCTAGCAAAACAGGAGAGATCCACTTTAGTCATGATTGCCATAGGTGTTTGCTGGAGTCCCTTCCCACAGGGCCTGTAAAATAAAAGGCCATATGTTATATGATGTCAGACAACAACAAAAACATGTAATTCTTAAAAATAGGCTATCTCACACAATTTATGAAGTGGCAAAATATTCTCCATATTTCTCTCTACGTAAATAAGCAAAGTGACATGGTCCTATCACATTCCCTGCACTCAACATTACATACAGAACTATCTGGATATGTTAACAACAAAAAATGGCTTTGATAGTTTGCTACTACTTGTCTGAAATCAATGTGTTCTGCTCTGAAATTGTCAAAGGGCTTTTCTGAATCTGCTGAGGGCCTAAGTGGCTGTTGGGCAGACAAGTTTGAGAAGTGGGTCCACTTGAACCTCACGAACTTGAAGTTCAGTAGGACCAGGAGCAATGTGCTGCACCTGTCAGGACAATCCTCAGTATCAACACAGTCTTCAGGATAAGAGCAGCCCTGCTGAGAAGGACTCGGGGTGCTGTGGAGGAGAGGCTGGACATGAGCCAGCCATGGGCACTCACACCAGAGAGCCAAACGTGTCCTGGGCTGCATCCAAAGCAGCGTGGCCAGCAGGGCCCGGGAGGGGATTCGGCCCTTCTGGTAACACGCCCCCTGCAGTGCTGCATCCAGCACTGCAGCCCCAAAGGACGTGGACCTTCTGGAGTGAGCCCAGAGGAGGGACACAAAGGTGATCCAAGGCTGGAGAGCTCTCCTATGAAGACAGACTGAGAGTTGGGATGGTTCATCCTGGCAACAGGAAAAGGGTAATGGCTTTAAAGTAAAAGAGGGTTGATTTGATTAAATATGAGGAAGATTGTTTTTTACAATGAGGGTGGTGAGGGACTGGAACAGATAGCCCAAAGAAATGGAAGATGTCCCATCCGTGAAAACATTCAAGGTTAGGCTGAATGGGGCTCTGAACAACTTGATCTAATTGAAGATGTCTCTGCTTATGGAAGGAAATATGGACTAGACAGTCTTTAAAGGATCCTTCCAACCTATACTATTCTATGATTTTATGATTCTATGTTAAGTAAAATAAAATCACAGAGATAAAATAATTAGCTTAAGAAGTAGTTATGCTAATATTAGCTAGATTAAGGTCTCCAGAGACAAACACATGTACATAGCACAGAGTTATGAAAACCTGAGAACAAAAAACAAGACAGAGCTGGGAGATGTCAATTCAGCAAGATAAAATATCTGACCAAATGCTGTGGACACTGACACTTCCTCATCTGACTCAGGAGTGCCTGATGCCTGGCCATCATAGATTCATCAGGAGTTTGTCTTACAAGTGCTGAGACTATCAATGATAAGCCTATTACTACAAACAGTTCAGCTGTTTGTTGGGTGTGTTAACCAATAAATAAGATCATTTTATGTACTCATGAATTGTGTATAAACCTCTCTGCAAATGTCCACCCATAGTAAAATGCCCAGTAGATCTTGGAAAGTCTCATGGGGTTGTAATATTTGTTAGTTAAGAATGTTTTAAACACCTGGGAAGTCTCAAAAGGCATGAGGTGTCCATGAACAGGAAACTAAATCAAGATGTGAATTTCTGCTCCTAACATGAAGGTTAATAGTATTTTGTAGCACTGTGGATATGAAAGAAAACAAAGCTCTTGTTGTAGATTAGTATGAGGTGCCTCTAAATATCCTTAACCAGGGACTAGCATCCTTACCAGACAGAATTTTTTTTTCTTCACTGAAGTTTAATTTGATTAGTGGTTTTTAATGTGATAATTAGCAGGTCGTGCAGGGTCTAGGATGTATGTGCCTGGATGGGAGCAGTCAGATGCTATCTCATTTTGTCAGTATTTAAACTGATCAGAGATGTGCCAGATTTGAACCAGAAGCCTTTTGGCAATAATGCCATGTCTCATTCCATAAGCCTTCTAGACTGTGAGGAGGAGCCCACTGCTTCTTACATCATTCACTGTAGGCATATCCTACAGACAGTATGAATACAACTTGTACATCAGAAAATACGTAAATCTAAAATGGTGGCTTCTTCCTCTTTTTACCATCTTGGATCCTGAAAAATACCTCTAAAACAAAGCAGAAACCAACCAAGAAGGAGCACTTGCAAATTCTCTTTGCATCTACATCAACAGGTACGAACACTGGGTTTGTTGTGAATTCATACATACCTGTACATAATGGCTGAAACTCTACTAATTATTTATTTAGAGGCATAGGAATCCACTCCAAAGAAATCTTTTGAGTGTCACAGTCAAATAAACATCCCCATACAAGCCACTAGCTATATGTTCATTAGGCTGGACTTCTAAATTCAAGGACATCTATAAATACAGTATAAAAGGAAAATTTCATGATGCTCTGTGCCACTGAAAGAATAAATAATTAATGGCATCAGTTTTCTTCTGAATGTTATTTTAGCTTTTCCTATCCTATTTCATATGAATATAAAGCAGAACTGAGAATCAAAAAAAAGAAAAGAAACTGAGCAAAAATTAGGAATTGGTGATATTAATGTTTTATTTTCTTGGTATTCAATAATATTATATTTCTGAAATATTTCTTTTTTAAAAGTTCCATTAAAAACAATGATTTTTTTCTGACAGTAATATTACTTGAAAATCTGTAGTACAAAATAATAATAAAAAAGTATCACTCAATCCTTGTCAGCAGAGCAAACCCCAAAGGCCAGATGATGAACAAGTTATGAAAACATTTCACCCTCACACTCATGCCTTTATATAATATGAGTGAAAGAATGCAATCTGAAGTGATTTGCTTGGTTTCCTTTTCTTATAACTACTTCCTGTCATTGATAAGAGACAGAAATATCAGTTGTTTGTGACAGTATAATTTCACCTACAGACATCTTATTTTGAATTACTGGAAGAAAAGTCTTCGGTAGCATTTTTCTCTCTTACGTTATTGTTGTAATTCACTTCCTATGAAATGAATTGTGTTATTGCAAAGTGTGTAAATCTAAGTATGAACATAAAGAAGGTTCTTTTGGTGTGACTGGATACAGTCTGCTGTTATTAAACCTTTCAATAATTAAATACAAAGGACTATATTAAAATAATATTTAGGTTCTTGACTTAAACTTAAGGAAAAATATAACCAAAAATAAATGAAGCAATAAAGACATGCACAGACCTTTTCTCAGACCTAATATTATTGCTTATTAGTCAACTCTCGGAAAAATGGATGACTGATTAAAATTAGACCTGCATTATTGGGATTAGCAGCATGTATTGTAGAAGAGAAGCCTCCATGGACATTGAATTTTTCTCTTTTCCTACATATTATCTTGTTTTGCTTTGTTTTCATTTTGTTTATCTGAAATGAAGAATCAGGTGTGGGAAAAGACATATACATCTGCTTACACCTGAACCTGCATGGGTGGTGTTTATGGACAGTCACACACTTGTACTCAGGCTTTGCTGGTAGCAGTGCTACTTCTAAAAGCACTCTGATCTTTTGTGATCACCTGATTACCAAAGTGAATTCAGAAGCCTGCTGCTGGTCTGCACGTGAAGTTGACATGAATCTGTAGGACAACATTGAGTCAGACTTTCAGAAGGGTACTTAGAGAAAATTTTTAACATGATGGTGCAAAGTGATCCCCCAAATCATGGCTAGCAGTCTGTTTACACCAGCTCCATTGGCTGCAGAAGACTCAGAAGCAATAAACAAAACCTCTGACTCCTGCTCCTCTCTTTAGGTCAGTTTCGTCAGAAATGGGCATCTACAAAGAACAGGCCTCTGAAAGGTGTTAACTGTAGAAATATTTCATGTTGAGTCAGAGTGCTGATGTGTAGAAATGGGAAACTCTTGCCTTGTTGAAAAAGAGATCTGTCCTTTGGCCTACATCACAGGTACTTGTTATAGCTTGGTATTTCTACTGATAAAGAAAAAAGAAGTTACTGTTTGGGCCTTGACATCTTATGAGGGCAATTCCAGGAGTTATACCCCCTTAAGAGAGATGACACGTTATGATACACTGACAGAAATGTCCAACAAAACACAGTTTTTACAGACTTTGGACTCTGACCACTCTAACTAATATTTTTTATTTTCTCCTTCTTGAGTTGCCTCTGCAGAGCTGACAAATGTACACATCTTTCTGAGCACCTCATCTGGAGAAGTAATCCAGACACTAACAACACTATATAGGATGGATGCCTAATCCAAGTTGCTGACTGGAGTTGCAATAAAATACTCACAACCCTCTGCAATTCTGTATGGCTTAAAAATAGCTTGGGTTAGCTTTCTGATACTTGCTAAGTATTCCTCAGATGTGTAAATCTCTCCAAACAACTTAAAGCCTACTTAATGTTAACTTATTTTTTAAAGTCAGCACCCTTGTGCTTGGTACAAAATATCTTTTCTTCAATTTTAGTGTAGTTTGGATTACTGAAATATCTTTCAGTGCTGCCAGCACCTTTTCAGTTGCATGCAATTTCATTGTTAGTAAGGTGGTAGTTATTGAGATGATACCTCATTATCATCTACAGCAAATGTCAAGATACTATTTGCTGGTCATGATTTTTTTCCTCATAATAACTCAGATCAGGTTTGCAGTTGTTTTAAGACATTTGAAACCTTGGACAAAGTGCAAGCACCTGTCAAAACTTAATGCTCTCACCAATCAGAAATATCAGCAATGTTGTCACTTTCTGAGATAAATTCAGGATAGTAAGAAAATATACTTTAAAGTTGTTGTATAGTTATCCTGTGCAACTCAGGATCATGTAGCACAGCTGTAAATGTGTTTAAGATATTTCTGTTCATAATAGAAGAAATCTGAAATGGAGCCAGTGGGAATCTAAGTTTCCAAAGTATTATTAAATACCTGAAATGCTATCTTAAGCAAGAATTTTGAAGAATTATAGCCACATCAAAACTTTTAGAAGGAGATGAATAGAGAACAAAGCTATAAAGATGATTTTGATCCTGTTTTCTCAGCTTATTAAAATAGTTCTCTGATAAAACTAGTGGGTTCAGCAGATGGATGAGCTACAGAGGTCAGAATTTCAATTCCATTTGTGTATGCATACAAGACATGAGATGTAAGCGCTTCATCCAAATATTTTTAAAAATAAGCCCAAAAAAGCAGTTTGGAAAATCAAATAATTCACGTTTTCTCTCGAGATTTCTAGGCTGTTCACTTTCTGTTAAACTAAGAGGTTTCTCCCCAGATACTATCAGGAAGAGGACCAGGAAGTATAAGGATATGTGAAATTGAAAGTAAATAGGGAGCAAAAGTTTTAATAGAATCCTCCCTCTCTTTAACTGGCTGATGAGCCACCATCTCTATTAATGGGAACTACATCTGGTGTGTTCCTGGGGTGATCTTCAGAAGAATGTCCTAGAAATAACATCATTTACCACCTGGCTATTGCAATAGCTGTGCCTAGACAGCTTGAAACCAATCTTGTTTTTGCCATAACATACTGCCAGGACAGATGCAAACTGTTGTTTAACCTCAGGTCTTTCAGGTTAATACGGCTTTCAATGAATTTTCCTACAACTTAGAAATTATGATATAGAATATGTTTTCCTACGGGAATTCTATTGCATTTTTTTTTTAATTGGGTTGCACCCTATTTCTAATCTCTTCATATCCTCATCAAAAATTGGAGGGATTCAGAAAAAAAAAGCTCAAAAATATAAGGCAATACGGGGAGTAGCCTTTTGGAATGGAACTGAAAAAATATTTATTTTCTGCTAATATACATTTTGACTAGAAGCTGCTGTAATTTCTCCTGGTTTTTTTTAAAGGTATTACTCTATGCAGTCTCCACTTAAGGCCATACTTTTGAGAAACAAGACACCTGAGGTGAATATCAGGAAGAATTTCCTGGATGCTGAGTTAGAACTATGGTCTAGTAAAATCTTTATTTGGTTTTCTGTACAGTCTACATAGTATGTACATCCACCTATACACATACTTAGCATCTCTAAGTTATTAATATTCTTGATATATAGGTCAGCTGTAGCACATGATTCTCAATCTCTCTCCTGGTTTTTCCTTTTGTTATGGAGCAAAGGCTCCCTAGAATCCCAAAGGCAGTCTTGGGATATTGACTTGATGGTGAAGTGTTAGTGACCTGGAGTTGAGGTTAAATACTGCCAGTGTTGCTGTTTGATTCAAGGGTTGTGTTCCAAGTCAGGAAAGCAAACGAGATCTTCTTTATATCACATACCAGAGAAAAGAGATGCTGTATTTAGGGGCATGAATAGGGATAGGTAGGTAAGTAGAGGAAGAGAATAAATAGGACCAAGGGTATGTATCTGTCTCCCAGCTGAGGTGTCAATTAGAGCTGCCTGAAGAAGAAAGACCAAAGAGCCAGTTTCATGGGGTTCCAGCAGAGCACTGTCCCGCCCTTTCCCAATAGAATTTTAAGGGTCAGCATAACTCTTCCTCTATCAGTGACTGATCTCATTGTTCAATTTGACAAGGGGCTGAAAACATTGTTTTCAGAAAAAAAAAAAAGATTATTTTGGGAAAAAGTTTGCTGAAGCAACATGAAGATGAATTAGGAAGGGGAGTAGAAGTTTCTTAAATTTACATGGTTGTAAGGATAAAAAAGAGGCAAGAAAATGAGCAAGAATAAGTCCAAGCCCTTGTTTCCCGGCATATGGGACAATTTGACCTCCCTCTCTGTATGGAGAGTGTATGAAACTATCCACAAGTACTAACAAAACAACAGTCAGGTTTAACTTAGGATTTACCATGTGCTGAGCAAAAAAGTATGGCTTTTAAAATAAGATCATTAAAAAATAAAAAAATAAAAAAATATCATGTTTAGCGATTTCTGAAACAAGATGGAGTACTTATTTAATAAACCTGAAAACATACAATGGGCAATATAAAATGCATACAAAATTAAATCAAGCAGGTACATTCATCACTGACAATAGAATAAATGGACCCAAGCACAAAACATTTATTTTAATGACCTAAGGCAGCATAAGGATAATGACATAAGATAAAGAACACTGTGAAAAGTTTTTGTATTTTTTTTCTGTACTCTGTAGCACAAGGGCAAATAGGAACTGGAGTATAGCAGCACTTAACTTGACACCTTTTTGACTGTGATGGAGGACTAGGGTAGGAGAATAGTTATCCTCTTAACAGGTTAATCGCAAATCCATCTATTTTAGGTGGCCAGTCTGGTTTTATTGTGTCAGTTTTGGCAGTGTGAAATGTTGTTTTGACTTCTGCTTTTTAGTACCCTCCATTATACCACACAGTTAGTATAAAAAAAATCCAAAATATTGAATTGAAAAGTCATTCTAAATTGTGAAGCATTTAACACACAAGCTGTTAAGACAGGTCACTGTGATGTGTTTTTTAAAATCTTCTTCTAAACCCAAAGTTTAGCAAAACCAGCATACAACACATTTTCATGTAGTTCTTTTTTCCAATGTGAAGTTTTCTACTGAAAATTTTCCAAGTGTCTCTAGATATGGATCAACCTATGTGAGAGACTGATTCTCCAGAACTACATTTTCTTTAAAAACACTGACTCTTAAAATACTATCTTTAAATGCCCCAGTAAATTAAATAGGAAAAACATGGTCCAGATAAGGGATTCTACTCTGCCTTCTGTCTGCTGTTTTGCTCTCTGTTCACAGGGTACCAAAACGCTTATGTGGGCTGTGTAAAAACTCAAGGAAGGCATTAGAAAAGCCTCCAGACAAATAACTGAACAGCAAGAGTAGAGTCTGAAAGCAAGTACTTTCATAGTATCCTACAACATCTTTCGCTTCAAATCGGAGAGTGATGCATTTGACTGGTGAATGGTTATGTGGATTGGGAATTGATTGGATGGTCACATCCAAAGGGCATCAGTGACAAGTGGTGTGTCTCAGGGGTCTGCACTGGGACCAGCGTTACTTAATATCTTCATTAACGACAGGGATGAAGGGATCCAGTGCACCCTCAGCACAATTGCAGGTGACACTGAGCTGAGGGTGCAGCTGACACACCTGAAGCACAGGATGCCATCCAGAGGGACCTGGACAGGCTTGAGCAGTGGGCCCATGGGAATCTCAGGAGGTTTAACAAGACCAAGTGCAAGGTGCTGCACCTGGATCAGGGAAGCCCTGGTATCAGCACAGGCTGGGGATGAAGAGATGGAGAGCAGCCCTGCTGAGAAGGGCTCAGGGGAGCTCCTGGAGGAGAGGCTGGACATGCCCCAGCCATGGGCACTCACAGCACAGAGAGCCAAACGTGTCCTGGCTGCATCCAAAGCAGCGTGGCCAGCAGGGCCAGGGAGGGGATTCTGCCCCTCTGCTCTGCTCTGGTGACACCCCACCTGCAGTGCTGCCCCCAGCTCTGGAGTCCCCAGCACAGGAAGGGCATGGGCCTGCTGGAATGAGTCCAGAGGAGGCCACCAAGATGATCAGAGGGGTGGAGCACCTTTCTGTGAGGAAAGGCTGAGAGAACTGGCATTGTTCAGACTGGAAAAAAAGGAAGGCTTTGTGGTGACCTACTAGCAGCTTTCCAGTACCTGAAGGGAACTTAAAGGAAAGATGGGGCAAGACTATTTACAAGAGCATGTACTGACCAGACAAAGGGGAATGGGTTTAATTTGAAAGAGAGTGGGTTTAGATTAGATGCCAGAAAGAAATTCCGTACTGTGAAGCACTGGAACAGGATGCCCAGAGAAGTTGTGGATGTTGCATCCCTGGTGGTGTTCAAGACCAAGCTGGATGGGGCTCTCTGATGTAATTGATGGTGTCCCTGCCCACCGCACAGACCTATTGCATGATCTTCAAGGTCTTCTTTCTATGCAAACCATTCTATGATTTTATTCTTCTGTGATACTAACATTCAGAAACTGAGAAAATGATAAAAACTGAATACATGATAAAGTATTTGTTTAGAGTCAAAAAGCATATTAAAATGATTTTAGCACATTTTTCCCAATAAAATAGATTTTGGAACTCATGTATAGCAAATAAATCTGGCTCACATAGAGTTATTTATGTTCCAAAAAGCCTTAAGAAGCTTAAGAGCCTAAATGTTAATCTCAGGGACTGCTTCTCAGACAAGTGGCATTATTTCAAGTGTTCAATTTCTCTGTAAAATGTTAATTTCTTTATTTTTTTTGTGCCTCATTGATTGGTGTATTGATTCATAACTTCATAAATTCTAGAATTTCCTAAATCCTATGTAACAGTCACAATCAATTAAGGGTGATCTTTAAAAAAACCCCAAAATCTGGTGTTTAAATACGTTTTCCTCAGTACAATTGTAATGGACAAGCATTCAAGAATAAAAACTCTAAATCATCATCAGACTTCAGTTATTACTTAAATCAGAATTTCCTCTAATGTCTTAGGTACACAGAGTAGTTTGACTTAGAAAGGAGTTTAAAGGTCATCTAGGCCACTCCACCTTACACAAGCAGGTGCATCTTTCACTAGATCAGATTGCTGGAAACTGCATCCAACTTGCAGTACTTCCAAAATCTTCTTTGCTCTCAGTTTGTCCCATGATGATCCCCCAGTCTATATTGATGTTGGGCACTGCCCCAACCCAGGTGCAGTGCCTGGGACTTGGCCTTGCTGAACTTCATGAAATTTTCAGAAGCCCACTCCTGGAGCCTGTCAACTTCATACTATTGATTTAAGCTCTGATTTGGGGAGCTTAATGTATTCTCTGAATGACTTTTGTGGAGGTAAAGGCATTAGTCATTGGTTATAGTCCAGAGCTATTCTGGCAATAGTTCATCTGTCTATACTATAGCTATTTAGCTGCCTAACTCATATAAATATAGAGCAGCTAATCCCTGCTCTGGGGAGAAAACTGGTGCAGGTTTTACAAAAATGAACTTAGTCTCATGGACGAGATCAATTTTGGCCTTGAAATAATCGCCAAGTATAACTGCTCAAACCCAAAGCTTAAGCAGAAAACATGCAGAGATAAAAATGTACTCAGAACAGCATAAGTAACTTCTTTTACCAACTTTTCTAGCCTATCAGGACCGTGCAAACCATGTGGGAGAAACTGGAAACTCCCTAAGAAGAGCTTAGGAAGCTGGAGATGTTATGGTCCCCTTAAGTCCCAATTCCCAGTTTCTTCATTTTACTACAGACTTTATTTTTTCCACATGTGCTAATAAGGATACTGACAAGTCTATTCAGCCTTGATCAAGCCATCAGCCTTTGTATGTCAATACCATGCTAGTTTGTTCAGTTATGTATATGACACATATTTGCTAATATATGTATTAAAAATGCAAAATCATGTATTGTATAGAGCCTTATTCTCCAGGTCTGAGTGGTCAGCAGGTACCCACTCCTGACTGGTTAGACTGCATGTGACCTTCAGCATGTACGCAGAGGGCTCTTCAGCTCAAGAACACTGAGCCCTTTGTCACTGCAACATTCCTTCCTCTCTCAGCTAATGTAAAGTTTAGACACTCTGGCATGGAGCTCAGCATCTGTCTGAGCACCCAAAGTTTGGAATGAAAGAAGCCAACAGATGCCATATATTCAGTATTTATGAGGAGGTATTTCTAGGTGTCAATTCAGGCCACTGAGTAGCAGTCTTTAAGAATATGCCTGCCTGTGCATGGGGAATCATGGCTAATTATGCTCCAGAAAAACATTTTCACAGTGTTCTGCAAATTACATGGGGTTAATCTAGACTGTTGTGAGAGAGGTGACCCATAAAATAATAGCTATCAGCAGCTGACACCTGGAGAACCTGTTATGAAGCTTTCAGGTTGAATTTAACAATAATGTGAGCAGGGCTACATGGCAAGAGTAAAGCAAAGTAACTTCCTCTGTAGGAAAATTAGTTTAACAAAACTAAGTGAGAGTCCCTGTGGGAAGGGAAAGTGATTTTATTAAACAGCATCTTTAAGTGTGTTGATTTTACAGATGCACTCTCATAAGCTCACAAGCATCCAGACATGTTCAATAGCTTGGCCAGGATCACCACTGCGTGCAGCACAAGAGAAAAAGAGACAGCTGTTGTCAAGTACCTAGATTTTGGGTACCTTTTGATTGGCAACAGTGAATTAATCTTCATATTACTGACTTTATGAGTTACCCAAAGGCATGTAGTCTATCCTACTGCTAGGAACAGTGTAATGGAAGCAGTTTCTTGGGAAGAATATTCTTTGTTACACATGCAGACCATTTTTGAATCGTTTGTTCTACAATTTCTTCCAGTGTTTACACATTTAATTCGTAGCAATCATGTCTACTGCAAGTCTCTACAAATCACTGAGTGAAAATATTGATTTATGTTGCTACTCCCATATGAGTATCAAGAAATGTACATTTTCTGCCAGAGGCAGCATCTGGTGCCTTCTCCGAATTGATCCTGCATGTATTGTCAGTGAGAAACCATGGATATAATTGGAGCTCATGGCATCCCAAAATACATTTATCTGAAGTGTGACCATCCTTTCAGCTATTCCCACTGCCCTTGTGAATGACAAGCAGACAGGATGCCTGGAGAACCTGGTTTGCATAAGCATCAGTGTTGTGACTTACGGAGTGAGAATGAATGGGCTCTGTGGGCAACTGAGCTCAGCCTGAGCACAGCCTGCTTGTAAAAGCTCTACATATAGCTCGTGCTGTGCCTTGCCAAGGACCTGGGGAATTCACAGCTCCTTTGGAAGCTGGGTGATACTTTTCTTAAAGATGTACTCGAGAAGCAGCCTTTCTGTTTCTTATCCTCACCTGCAAAAATTGATACCACCTGGGACAAACTGCATGTAAAGCTACCACAAATAGAGACAGGGTACCTCTAAGTACCCTGTAAGTTAGATGTTTAAATGGCCCGATCAGTCATTCCCTGGAAGGGCCTATTTCTTTCCACTGAATATAAAGGGATTCTAGCATGACTAGCTCCAGCTTAGACATCTATCTTTCTGACATTTAACTTAGGCAAGAGTCTCCTGGGCCAAGGGTGCTAAAAAATCATGGTAATGAGTCACAGCAAATAACCGTGGAAATTTTATCTGAGTTCCACCAAAGGGTGCATTTTGACCCAGATAATTTGTTTCAGATTTGTACTGCAGCTTCTGTTTTGTCTGGTCAGAATACAGCATCATCAGAGTACAGAAGTGGGCATTGAACAAATGAAGGAATTAAGAATGCATTCAATTCCAAGTTCATTAAAGTCTCTGAATTGTGAAAAGAAGTATTAATCTTTGCGCTTTTTTCCATTTTTTCCTCATTTCTGTTTCTCTCTTCTATATTGTTTTTTATAATAAAGAAATATTTGTATTTACTTACAAGAAATTCTATATAGTTTTGCAAAGTAAACCCAAGAAACTAATAATAATATCATTATTCAGAACAAAACAGTGGTTTGAAAAGTTGATGAGAAAAAAAGACAAGTAAAGGTTATTTGTACACATATTATAGATCATTTTGCAAAGCTTCATGCTTTTCAATATGTTATATTTCCAAACAGCACTAACTTTGAAAAATATTTGTTTACTGATTGTGTAAGGCGTAACTTATATTGGAAATATTGTTGATTGTGGCTTATTAGATGGTTGAGGTGAAAATTGAAGGCTGATTAAGCTCAACGTGTTCCTCATTCAGACTTTTCTTAGTCTTTAATGCTTATGGCTCCATACTAGGAGAATGAGGAAGCAGCTGTGGAAACAAAATCGGTCACAGAAGCATTCTAACGGGGGGCAAGGGAACCTAAAGTCTCACATGCAACGAGAAACACCAGGCTGCAGGTGGGGAGGAAGCAACATTTTCTTGAATTTTTTTTTTCCTTGTGCAGAAACAGGAGGCATATTGAATTTATACAAAGAATAAAGAAATGATGTCTTAATTTCTTAAGTGAAAAAAAGAAACTGGGGAACAAAGACAAAATCCAAGAAAAATTTCCTATGATGCTCCAGCGCTGTAAGGTTTAATTGAATGTAATGTTCTGTTAAATCCAATCTTTTGAAAGGCTCAATGTAAGGCTCACATTCATTATTTATATAAAAATAATTTTTAAGCAAAACACTGCCTATTTTGTCACATACATAAAATTATCTGAGATGTTTACTGAGGTTGGGAAAAAATCTATTTATACTAGACAACAATGTTGTCACAAGAAATTGATGTAAACTAGATAGAAACCAATTTTAGCTAAAAACGAGATAGCTTCTATCAATCAAAGTAGTTAAATTCTAAGGTAGTCTTCTGGGAAAGCAGCAAAAAAACCACATCCTTGACAGTTAAAGACAATACATTTTAAAAAAGATTATATGATGTCATTGCCTATGGTAGAGATTAGACTAAGTAACCCAAGAGACCCTTTACCTGTCCTGTTGTCTGAAGCTCTTAAATACAATAGTGAATGCATGCTCAATTCATGGAGCTCCTCTTTTTCTGTGAGTGGGACAATGAAATGTCTATATTTTCTTTTTTTTTTTCTATTTCCAAGGAAAAGCTGAAGGACTAACTTTGGGGAGCCAAGTGAAACAACAACAAGGAAAAAGTCTGGTGTGCTGATATGATGACATATGTGTGTGGTTTCACACAGTAATGAGTAGTTCTATATGGTGGAAGGCTCCAGGTTGTCATGTTACGTGTCCTGGTATTCATTAAAGATACGTGGAAAAATGTACTTAAGGCCTCATATGCTCAGGATGCTGGCTTCCTGCAACTATAAAACAACTGAAATATTTGGCTAGTTGTTGTAGGCCTGACATATTAGACAGGAGAGAAGTTTTCCACTGCTAATTGATGGATTCTTCCTCTGGACTCTAGTCCCTCGCTTTAAGCCATCTATCACTATAAGTCACGGACATGACTTCTTTCCTCACTTTAAATGCCAGCCTTGTAATCATTTCCCTCATTCCCCTGACAAACCTGATCTGTCAGGTGTAGATTTCTGTTTGGTCTCCACCAAGGCTGTGACCAAGGCTGAGGGGCACGTGGCTGGGGGCTGTGATGCACTGGCAGGGAAGGGCTCCTCATGGCACACCTGATGTCAAACCTGACTGATGTCATCCCAAGAGATGACATCAATTCCTGTGAAAAATTCAGCTGGGCTGAGATAAGAAAGATAATCAAAATAATTCAGTTTTGGAAATAAAATGTCTCCTCCCATCTTTGTCATCCCCTCAACAGATGATACAAATGAGCAGCATCCTCTGAATGGTGAAATCCCTCATTAGCAGTCCCAGATGGCATTATTTGTGTGCACAGTACTGCACGATGTGCTGCTACACCTTGTGGTCTCAGAGTTAAATTTAGCACAGAGGGCACATAGCTGGACTGGAGGACATGGAGTGTCCTGACAAAAAGTGTAACAGCTTCTCTCTGAGCTCTGGATAATGTAGTTATTTATGAGGACTCAAAAGTTAATAAAAATCAGTCCTCTAAGAAACAGTATAACTCCTGGCAGATGATTTGTTTTTTCTTGAATAACGATTAATAACAGAGCAGTACATACACCTCCACCTTCCCTTACAGTTCAGACCCACTGACTTGTAGGATACAAGCCACATCTGAAGCATATTTTTAGCTTTCTTGTTTCTTATCTTGCCACTCTTGATAATTGAAATTTATTTTTTAATACTGTCATCCACTAGAGTGATGCCGTTTGTCACACACATACAGACACACACACACTTTGATCAGAAGGCATGAACTATGAACTAAGCTTATTTGAAGAGATCTGACTCCATTTTATAGTATTTCTACAAAGGCCAGGGACTAGGGGAGAAGGTTGACACCTCTCCCCATCCCATTGGTCAAGACAACTGTCCATCAGCTGTCCATGTCTCTAAGAACAGGAATGAAAACTACCTTGAAGTTATGATAACATTTGCCAGTGTTTACAGACCAGAGCATGAGAAAAAAACCAAACCATGAAACACTGTGAAACAGAAGAGAATCTGAAAACATCAGGGCGACACTAGAGTGATATTATTATTATTATTGTTATTGTTATTATTATTATTATTAATTATTTGAAATACCATTAAGTATCACAACTGATTGTTATTCCAAATTACTGAGATACACTTGAACTAGTTTGGGATCAAAATTATCAACACATTTCAGTCACAAGCTTCTTGCACGTATTTCGTCTACAAGGTGGACACCACAATATAATGAAATAACCCTTCATATCAGCTACTACTGACATCAGCAGAACAGCAAAATTTTAATAAGTTATTTTGTGCAAAATTGCCTCAGTATTTCAACATAGCTCAAAATCTCTGCAAAAAGTATTCTGAATAAAATTACAAAACTTCAGCACTTTTTTTGAATATTATAAGGCTGTCTTTAGAAGAATTTTATTAAGAAAAATATTTGATGCAAATATGGGTTTCCATCTACATTTTATTTCATACTTCTTTGTAAGATACAGGACTTCCTCTGTTGGTTACGCACTCATGTGGCTGTCCAAGTACTTCCCTGTTTAAATTAAAGCATGGATTTGACTATTTAGTTTTCACCTTCATCAGATATGAGAGAATAGTGGCTTTGAAAATATAAAAGCTAAAAATGAATACAGGCATATTATATATCCATTTTTATAGACACAAATATTCTACCATACTGTAAATTTAGAATTTTTAAAAATCCTCTGCTACACACAGTACCTGCATTGGAAAGATGATGCTAAACAAAAGACAAGATTTTCGACATTTTCATTGACTACATGTAACTTTTCAAAACATCAAAGAACTCATTTACAATAAGACTAAGAAGTTATATAGAAGTTGGTATAGAAATTATTCATTTTCAAGTAACTAATTGTAAATTTACCCTCTTGTACCTTTAACTGGGAAACTAAACCTATTATCACTTATTTAACTGTAAATCTCAATATATGTGTCACATTTGGATATTTCCTTTTAAAATCTTTTTTATTAGAATCTAAAAAAAAAGTGCTTTGAGTGATTTTTAATCAAGAGATGGAAGAAAAAGCTTTGCCAAAAAAAAATAAATCCGTGTATCAGTTATGTTTCTTATGGATTTATGGTCAGATTTGACCAGCCTAAATTTTTTCTAAGGAAAAAGATGCTACTGTGCTAGGATCTTGGCAAATGTGTACATTTGGAAAAAAACAAACAAACAAACAAACAAACAAACAAACAAACAAAACCACACCAAAAAAACCCCACCACCAAACCACCCTGCTCTCATATGTCTTAAACTTTATTGTTCCAAGTCTCCAAGAGTTCTTAGCAGTCAGAAGGCAATCACTAATGCACAGTTATTAGACTTAATAAAAGCCCAATAACAAAGTACAGTATAAGAAATATTTTAGTTCATTGTATATTCTGCATAATATTAAATGTTGCATTATTTATTGGAGGGAAAAAAAGGAAGTGGCAATTGTTTAAATGAAGCATAAGAATAAAATCACAAGGACTTTTGATGAGTTTAAGTGTTTTATTTTTACACTATTGCATGAAAATATTCTTGAGTTTCTTTCTGTAAACATGTCATAAACATCTGCTTCTGTGAAATTACAAACTGGTTTAACTCACGAACGACTGGCAGTGAGTGGGACATCCAATACTTGAGGGGTGAGGGACGTGCTTTTTCCTCTGGAAATATCAACATAGTTCAATGTAGGTGGCTTAGCCAGTCAGAAAA
The DNA here is from genome assembly GCA_013397315.1 of Donacobius atricapilla. NCBI lineage: Eukaryota > Metazoa > Chordata > Aves > Passeriformes > Mimidae > Donacobius > Donacobius atricapilla. Next base: position 702,345 of record WBMY01000021.1, on the reverse strand, counting down.
TCAGTATCAGAGACTATGTTTTCAAAAGAGACATTAAAACATTTTCAGTTTAAAAAACTCCTATAGCATCTTGGGCCCAAAGTACCCATCAGGATTAAACATTGTGGCAGTGAAACTACACAAGGTGGCTGACCCCATGTGACAATTTGTCTAGCCAAACTTTGTTCATCATCCCTTCACCTGTGCTCACGTCCCTTTCTTGCCAACCTCTTCTTCTGTTGCACTGACTCCTGTGGATCACTGAGCCTTTCTTCACTGAACAAATTCAGCTCATTAATCCTAGGAAAAACTGATCCTTTCTATTTATTTATTTATTTGTTTATTTGGGTGTTATTTGGGTAGCTTCCTTCTTGGTAACTGAATTGAATTCTATAGTTAAAAACTAACTGAACTCTTAACTGTTAATTTTAACCCAGGATGCTCCAGATTTGGTGCCAGGAACCTGTGGAGGGGGACAACATTGATATCATAAATTAGAGCTAACACTCATTATCATATCGTCAGGTATCTGGCCTAACTACATCCTACCCTGAAATCTGAGATATTGGGTGAAGGCCTAAACCAGGATGAAACAAACACCTATTCTTCCCTCCTCTTCTGACTTCTTCTTGCATACTTGAGTAAGTTTGAAGCAATTTAGGTACCAAGTTCCGACCAGCCACAGTTCACAGGTGACCAGGTAAGCTTTGAGCTAAATACATAAGGCTGAAAGGTGCAGTGACTCAGGTGCAGCTCCTTTTTCTGTACAGTGCTGCTCTTGCAGAGTAGCAATGAGGAAGATGGCTGAGAAATACTGACTTGGGCCAATACAGGTCAGTTCACAAAAACATCAGTAGACACTGTTTTTTTTCTCTAAATATGATCTAATATTCCTTTCTAAGTAGCAAAATAATTGTCCTTTATTCTGCTCATCAATAAAGTGATGGAAAATAGAAAATAATTCTTTGGGGAAACAACACCTGATTTGTCACAAATACCAGGCATTTCATAAAAAGAGGCTTTGGAAATAGAATATCAAAACCATGGCGGTAAGCATTGCTAGGAGCTTGCATTTCATTATTAAATTCATTTTACAGCACTCGAAGTACCATGTCTATCTATAGTACAAACGGAACATGGTCATTGTCTAAAGGTGCTCTGCAGTCTCAAGATAGCAATAAAACCGTCCAGAAAAATCTAATTAATTGTTACTTTAGTCTTGTATATTGATTTTCATAGAATGGATTTTGGGCAAGTAGGTAGGTTTCAGACTGTCCTTATTACCATCCCATTATATGATACATATTTTGGGAGGTTGTATCATGAAGAAATTGCCATTGTCTTGAGCAACTTGTATCCCATCCCTGTCATACCTGTTACAAGCACTGTTTTTGGAATCACAGCCACTTCCTGACACAGCCTGGCAAGCAACATGGGTTGATGCTAAAGAATAAACACTATGATGCTTTCAGGAGGAAGAAAGCACATTCCAAATTTTAAAAGATATTTTATTCAGAATGTAAAAAATCAATATCAGTATTGTTTGAAGCACAATGACCATAAAGATGTTCCTGCAAAGATCAAAACTGCAGCATGTAACAACCTAAGAAACATCTAAACACCTGGGGCAGGTAAAATCCACATTCCTATAAAACACAGAGGAGGAAAGGCGGGATGCATGTTCTTTGTCTACATAAGAATTAGGTGCCTTCCGTGATGTAATTCCTTGAATTCTCTTTATGATCAGGAGGGGGCTGGAATCTGTCCACACACAAGTTCATTTGTTTTAGAATGGATCTCCAACACAGGTGAAACATTTCACCCTGTGGAGGTACCTGCTCTTTTCACTGCTTTTAAAAATGTCCAGTTGGCTAGTTTAGACCAGGCAATTTCCAGACAACTAAGAGAAGTGGGCTGTGCACTAATCAAAATACAAGGTCAGAGAGACCAAGGTCCTGCCGGAACAGAACCACATGCTGTGCCATATCCAAGATGTTAAGATATGTGCACAGTAGGAATTTTCAAAGTTAAAAAAAAATAAAATAAAGTACTCTAAGTTAACATGTTATTATAAATAACAAAGATAGGATTTTCAATGCAAAGCCACATAAAGGATCTAAGATCTCTAAGCTCTAGTGTTTCTGAAGGTGTCTTCATTGAGGTTTTTCATGTTCACTGCTACTACATGCTTGAGGAATCTCACCAAGAAATTAAGTTAAATTCCTCAATTGCAAAATACTGATCAGTCACTGGAGACTAAATGTCCAAGAGGGGACTTTTTTAATACCAGAAATTGCCTTAGGGTTGTTTTTGATCTGTCTTCCTTTCTCAAGATATTTTCCGTGTGGAAAAGGACAATGCTGCAATCTGTGATTTGCAACATGGACCCTGGATGAAGAACGAAGTTTATCCCAAGTCTATCTGCAATCAAATAGAACATGGTCCTGTACATGAGAACCAGACAATGAAATCAATGTAGACAGAATCTTCTGACTGTTATTTCCTCAACTAACACTATGTGATTGACGGGCCTTTGACTCCCCAACATCTTGGAAAATCTGAAAATTCCACTGTGTGGTCAAGCTGTTAAAATCCACAGCTCAGTGAACTGAGAAGAGTGTGAAAAAAAACCCCAACAGATTTCTGAAGTGAATGAAGTATTTTAATGGTCTTGAGACTAAAAAAATTAATTCTAGATTTGGATCTTTTTTTATGAAAGATGGTAGGACAAAGGGAAGGCCACAGGAAAATGCTGAATCTGCAATCTTCTTTGGTGAAAATATTTCCAGAGACGTGTTCACAACTTTCTGCACACTCCCCTGATCCATGAGGTGCTTGAAACAGAATAAACAGAGGACAGTTTGAGGAAAAGAATGACAAAGTACCCACCCCTTAAACAATGAAGGCCCAGAATTCCAGCAGCGGCAAAGGTACAGAAGAGCTGCAAAAAGTACAAGACTCTGATAATACAAGACAAAAACCTTAGAGTTTACATACCAAATGAAAGACAGTAGGAATTGTGATAAAATATGTTATCCTCTGTTGTAATTTACTCTTGGGTTCTAGGGAACATAATTTATCAGTGTTAGTAAATAAGGAGGATTATGCCCCAAAGAAATAGCTAACAATTTTTCCTCCTAGAGAAAATAACTCATGGAACCCCAGGTTCTGTCTAATCACAAGTTAGGCAAAACAAACAGAAGAACCTCAGAATAACTCCAATAAAAATGAATGAATTCTTTTAGTTCTTATGTACATATAACATCGCAATAATACAGATCTGTACATGTGACTAGCTTTGCTAGGAGGAAGCTGTTGGTGAGTAGGATTTTGAAAATTGCCTGTTTTTTCTTCTCCTGCATTAAAAAGGAGGTAACTGGAGTAAGCGAAGACAAAATCCACTTGCTATGAATATAATGGTTTAAGCAGGAACACAATGGGTTTAACCGACAAATCAGTGGAAAACACATTTGAAAAAACACCAAAAACTGAAAGAACAAAACTGCTATTATCAGAAAGCTAAATAGCACTTTTCAGTTGTACAAAATATGGCATACTGTTTCTATATTTTTTTGCTGTTGTAAGACAAAAAAAAATTTAGACCATGACAATATTACAACTAAATGAACCTTTGTTACCCAGGGAAAATGTGCATCTGTGCTATCAAACTGTAGAACAACAACTCTTTTATCAAAATTAATCTCTGTATGATCAGCTGAGTCTGGATCATTTTCCCCCTTATGTTTGTATTTTAACTCCTTGCAGTATGGGCATGAAAGGAGAGGATGCACAATAATTAACGAACATAATTGGTACTGTGCCTCTCTCTAATTAAAGACAGAAAAGTAGCTCTCTGTATTACAGCAGTTTTGAATACCAATCCAGTATTTCTCAAAAAAGTTTTGCAGGACATTAGAGTCATTTAACAAAGCTTCAATCCAGAATCCTCTATTTTGGTTATGAGCATACGTGCCACTGGTGCTCTCCAGCACATATTGCCTTCAAGCTTATTTGCAGGAAAGCTTTATAGTCAATAAAGCAATGTTCTTCTCATTACTGTGAGGTTTGTAGGACGCCTGTCCTTGGTAAGATCTCTAATGGTGTAAAGCTGGGGAAAAAAGGGCCATCTGCCTTCAACAGTCCTTCTGATGGTAGTTCTGGTAAAGTGAGCTGTTTCCATTAGCGGCCAGCTGGCCTCTTACATCATTATACATTGCAAATGTTTTACAGCATGACAGTATAACATCAAACTACAGTAAAAAAAACCCCGGCATGCTTTGAATTGTAAAAGCATCCTTACAGAGAGGGATTGGATATGATCCTCAGAGCAGCATGTCCAGGTTCATATTTGTTTGTGCAAGCATTTTGATGCTAGCTTTGAGTTTATTTCCTCATTCCAAAACTGTAATAGTTCATTTCATGTATGGAAAAAAGATTCTGATGGAAGAAAAATGTCTAACAGAAGTTCTATTTTGGATTAGAATGTAGGAATTGCTGCTTTCAGAATTTGGCTCTTTGGGCCTTATTTTTGCTTGATGTGATTCTTTGCATGTTCTCTGGAGATAAACCTGTGTACAACAACAGAGAAGCAATACTATATTGAAGAGACAGAGAAAATAATTGAACTTGTCACATTTATTTTGTAATTTATTGCATTTATTTTGTAATTGTTGACAGAATAGGTGTGTGGTGGTTCAACAAAAAAATCCTGATTTGGAAATATACCATGGTTTTCTTACAATTCAGGAAAAGAAATCGTACCTGAGATGAAAGAAATGTTACAATTGCACTGAAATGAGACATTGACTCAGTATTTTAGCAGACCCCAGTTTACATTTTGAATAGGTGGCTCATCAGAAGTTTGTGATCGACATTAGCTTTTAACAGAACACACTCATTCATGGATACTCAAATGGTTGATCCGGCCTTAAGTGTCCCATAAGTACATGTGTCATTATGCTGCTGTTTACTTGAGGTATCAGAGATTATTCTCCATTTCAAATAACACTGAATACCTTGAGGAAAAGTGTATCTATGTAAGATATTTGTAGGCAAATATATGCAGCCACTTGTGATAGATTTTAGATGACATTGTCTTTATTCCTTTACAGAACAGATCCTAATGAAATGGGAACCATCCAAATACTAAAGAAACCACATTCACAGCCTGTTTGGTTTCACATTCTAAAATTTTCTACAGTTCAATATCTGAGAATAACGGCAGAAGAAGACAGCTCTTCGAAAAATATTTTGGCTGGGTAAAGCTTTCATTTGTTATTTCTGTTTTGTTGTTTAAACAACAAAGCTTTTACTCCTACAAAGAAAAGGTTGAAATGGAAGAAGGGATACTGCTGACAAGAAGAAAATCACCAAGAAATAATAGTCTCAGCTCTTCATTGAAAAGTCTGCAAGCGTCTCATTTACAGGGGCACAGAAAAATGTAGTACATTAAGAGTCAGCTGACAAATGAGTAGCAGTGTTTTGAAAATGCTGTGAAATGATAGTACAGTATTTTCCATTTTTTTGTGTTTTAATTTTGTGATGTTTCCTTTTTTTGTATTAATACTCAACTGTAAGCTGTGTTGTACTAATAAAAATTTCATACTAGGGTTTGATATCTCAAAGCAGTTTTCTTGTAACCAAACTCATGATCTCATAAATATATATTAAAAAAAAATTATAATAGAAATATAATGAATCTTAATATTTGTCCAACTTGATTCTGTAATGTGTTCATCAAGTTTATGAGAATACTGATGAGAAACACCGAATGCTTTTGGTTCCTGGGGATGTACATATCCACCTTGCATTTGGAAAGGGTATATGCTTATGCTGGAATAAGAGTTTGTTTGCAAACATTTGTGATGCAAAGTAGCTGTAAGCCTAAATAGTTCATGTGCTTGTCAAACAGAAAAGGTATGCAGTTTGTTTGAATTCTAATTAAAAAGTAAATAAATCCAGTTTACCACCAGCAACTCCTAAACTGATCAGAATACACATCTGCAGGGTGAAATGACTGTGCAGCATACACTGGTGAAGAAATGGGGAAGAAAAGTCTTGGAGAGCTGCTTCTCTTTATGTTAGGAGTGACTTCAACACTGCTTTTTGCTAAACTTTGGCTTAGTTACAATGACAGTGTTGAGCTTTTAAATGTGCAGCTTCCCTTTATACTTGTACCACTTCATGATATATGAGGGACTGGCAGAACAGGACACAATGACTTTTAGCCACTTCTGGTTACTGACATTAGTAAAGTCAATAAAACAAAAATAACCCCAAACCAAATACAATGCCGTTTACTGAAAAAAGTGAAGTAAAAAAAGAAAATTAACAGATTTGCATCATTACCCTCTCACTCCAAATAATCTAATTCACAAGCTGAAAATATTAAGATGTGATTTTGCAATAAGTTGCATGTCCATCAAAATCCTGTCTTGAAGCATTTATAGTTAATATGGACATATTTGTACAATATTAAATGTAACTAGGCACATAAGTAGAATTTAAAAAACTATACTCTTTCAATTTAAGAAGCTATTCTTTCCAGGAGATATGGGTCATCTATGAGAAGTATAGAACAGTAAAACTGGCAGAGAGTCTAAAAAGAGAATGGTCTCTTCCACCATTGGGAAACAGTGGGATTTGCACACCCCTCAATTTTTTTAGAAAATATTTAAATTAATTGATTTAATTGAGAGTCAAAACTTATCAGAAGCAAGAGAAGAACAGGTACATAGAGAATGACAGTTGACATAGAAAAACTTCAGTGGAGAAAAGAGAGGAGGAATTATACCCTGTGATCAACAACAGCAAATACTCCTGGAGCCTTAAGGCTGAGAGAAGGATAGAAATCAGGATGGAAGGGTTTATATATTTTTTTCAAGACCTGCTATTCCAGAGACAGAAAACAGTTAGGACATGCTAGATGATTTTATGTATGCTCTGCAGAACTCTAAATTATAATCCTCTGCTATTTCCTCTCACTTTCCACACATACATGCACAAATTCTTTGCACTTCAGCTTGCATCTCAAGGCCATTAACAGCCAACCACACAGAATGCATCACCCCAGTTTTCTTGTTCCAAACAGGTATGGCAACTTTGCAAAGAATTTCATGAACCACTCTTTTCTGCAAGGAATAATGGCACTGTTATGCCCTGGTATTTCCTTTATGTGACAGCTTCAGGCACACAGGCACAAATCCAAACCTCTAAAGAGTGTGTGGGGAAATTGTGGCCTATGTCTGTGCTGGTAGATCAAACAAGCTGAGGAGAACCAATCACAATCACTAACCCTGACATAATCACAACCCTTTGGCAGGGTTGTTGCCATATAGCCTCAATATCTTACCTTTAGTCTGAAAAGCTGTAGATATCCAAGTGGCCCCCACTATTCTTAAACCCCAAGTTGTGCTCAAAAATTTCCTATTCTAAACATGTGCCAAGGTTTATGCTAACCGGGTCGCTGTAGGGATGCTTTGGGGCAATTACTCAGCCCTAGACCTAGCCTTATTTAGATTAGAGCAGATATGACTTTGAGGCCACTTGGGAAAACTCTGAGATAAATTTTAAAAACAAGGTGTCACAGCATTAAAGTGAAAATAAACAGATAAGAGATGAGGGTACTTGTAAGGAAGAAAAGATTTGTACACATCACTTTGTTTGGCTGTTAGCACCACCAGTTTGGATCAATAAAATCTATTCTCTCATTGCAACTGTGGCTAACCTTATATCTTCCCTTTCCAGAGGGAGAAAAATATGCCATCCTTTATAGTACATGTCAGTGCTCTATCTGTCCCTAGTCTGGCTTCCTTGGCTTGTAGATGCCTGAAGAGAGATGGCTGCAGTCCTTGGTCACTCTAACACTCCATTTAGCACTTTCCCATGATGTTGTCTGGGTCTGTGGTAATTCCATAGCCATTTTTTCCTGCCTGCTTCTGGAGGAAGCTCAGGATGTCTATTAATTTTCTCCTGGCATTTTTTTTAACTAAATCAATTTATTAACTTGTTATTTTTCTTTGTTAGTTTAGTTTTCCAATTTGATGAAGGCCAGGTCAGGCATTACAATAGTGGAACGAGTGCAGATCAGTGAAGAACAAGGGAGGGAAGAAGGATTAGGAAGGATGGGAGCTGGGAAATGCTAACAGGACATCCCCATTTTGTTAGTGGGAAATTGTTATTTCAAAATTACATCTACACTGTGGTTTGAAATCTCATTTTTTGGTTCAGATGAGGACATCTACTCCTTGCCTATTAGCTTATTCTGCATTTCTAAGGATCCTTTTGAAGATTCCAACACCTTTTTTACATAATATCAAATGACTTTTAGTGTCCTATGTTAATGTAATGTTGTCTTGGGTTATGTAACCAAAAAATATGTATTCTATTTCTTCTTTTGAAAGCAGTTAGGGAGATATTTTTCTTTATTTCTTGTAACTCCAGGGGGTAGGGAGCCAGATACCTTCTGATAATGGGCCAGCTGTTAAAACCAGCTAAGGCAGCATTTCTTATCTCTTTCACCACATGTCCACCCTTCAGAGGGATATATTCTGGTAATGGGCCATTAAGGCTCACCAATGACATGGCACAGTACATCACCCCATTGTATATCCTCTGATAAAGGGCCATTAGGGCTCACCAATGACATGACACAGTACATCACCCCATTGTGAGATGCTCCACCCAGTGGGGGGGAGCCAGCCATTCCTACCTAGATAAAAACTGAGAGGTAGGAACAGAAGGCAGCCAGTCTTCACTGGATCCCCAGAGGAAGACCAGACCCATCTTGCCATCACTGCTCCCTTTCTACAGGATCATCTCTACTCCAACAGAATCACATCTGTTACTCCAGGAGGATTTATTTGGACTGCTTCCAACACCCTGATCAGGGTGTCAGGTTGTATCCCTGACTCTGCCTGGGTTTTCTAGGATTTTTGTTTGTTTGTTTGTTTTTTGTACTACTACATTTGTATTTTTTAATATTCTTAGTAAAAGAACTGTTAGTCCTATTCTCCATATATTTACCTGAAAGCCCCTAATTGCAAAATTGTAATAATTTGGAGGGAAGGGGTTTACATTCCCCATTTCCAAGGGGAGTTCCAACTTTCCTTGGCAGATACCTGTCTTTCCAAATCAAGACAAATATGTATTAATTACAATTTTTTTTGAACAGTTAAACCAATGTAAATCTAATTGTAACGCTTTACCTGTCATTATGATAGCATGTATGTCCTATCTAATAAATATAAGTTTTGTGAGATTATATGCCATTTTCTGTGATAATTTTTATTCACAGAGAGAAGGCAAAAATGGTAAGCAATTTTTTCATCAGTGTACGCAAGCAAACGTGCCTAGTACTGGACTGGAGAGTAACAGTCTTATTAAACTTATCTACCCACATAATAATGGACTAGTAATTTTTTTGCCTCTTCGTTGACATTCTTTGACAACATTTAATGTTTTTAGCTTGTAACTTTTTGCAGGGAATATTTACTTTTCCAAGGAATTTTTCTTTTCCTCATTATGTCCTATTTTCTTTTGTTTTAAATTCTGTTTTTCCTTTTGTTTTCATGTGCTCCTCATGTTAATACATAGCACCTGTTTTAGGGACTCCTTACCTCATTATATATCCAATTTATACATTTTCACCTGAAGTGGTCCTCTAGAATTGATTTATAGGTAATGGAGAGAAGCATGTATATCTTTAAATATAAGGCCAGACATTCTTATAACAGTAGTTACATTTGCACTAGCCATATAACAAGGAATCAAAATTTCAGTAATTTTGTAATTTGTATCCAAGCTAACAATATATATTTTAGATATTCTTCCAAGTAGTTTAATTTCTTTTGCAAGTTTGATTGTTTGGTTTTTCATTTGTTTTTTCAGCTCTGTCCAAAGTCTGAAGATGCTTAGTTTATGTTTTCTTTCACACCTTCTGGTTTTGTACATGTTGACTCACTTTGTAGTCTTCTCCTTTCTTTTGTTCAGCATTCCTATGATTTTTATCTTTGGCAACACAGCTGTATCACACAATCTGTTCTGATTCTGTTCCATAGCCTGGCAAACTCTCACAGGTTTTTTATACTTTTATTTCACGAGTTGTAACAGAATTTTTCAGTTGCTGATCTTCATTATACCTGATGTCAGATTCCACAAGTCTCTACAGATTGTATATTTGATTTTACAGAGTGAAGTATGTTATAAACGTACTGATGAATTGGTTCATCAATTCATTTTTTTCGCACAAAGCAAAAAACTTTCAAAAGTTCATTGTGTAAGTGTACTTTGGATATTATGCCATTTAATGCCACCCTAAAAAGCTACTTAATATGCTGTAATATTGAAGAAATCTAGAGTGTCTACATCAGCAAAATTGAAATACAAGTCCCCTGCCAGCATTCACTTTCATAAAGAGCCAGAACTCCATTTTGAATATCTTCCAGTTTTGTAGCAGAAAGAGTTTTGTTCTTGAGACCAGGTGTTGTTGTAACTGGTTAAAGAAAGCTCTGGAGTGACATTAAAACTCTGAGGTATTTTTCTTGCAGTGGAAGATAGAAAAACAGCGATGGAGGGGACAGAAGCAGAGAGAGTGACCTCTATGCTGTTTAACAACTACCAACCCAAACTGCAGCTGGGTTTGGCTGCTACTTCAAACCAGCGTGTTCCATTTCTGTGAGAGATGCTAGCCAGGATATCTTTATCATAGTGCCACTCCCTACATTAGTTTGGCTACTGTGTGCAATGAGAAATAAACAGATACAAGCTCTACTATATCTCCAGTCCAATGTTCAAATTGCTGTAGTTTTGAAATATTTGCCTGAGCCAGAATTCAAGCAGTCACTTTCCTGGAGACACTGCCTCCTTCCCTGAGCACTGTGTCTTTATCTTTGTCCTAAATTCCAGTGTTGTGAGCATTATGTATACACATCACTGGCTTGGGAGTGAATAAAAATTTTAGAGTCCTGACTAGCATCCACCTGAGGGGGTCAGTACCCCCTTTTCTTTCCAACACAAAGCAATTGCAACTTGAATGTTCTGGTAGGTAATCTAAGCTTAACCAAAGGTTAGATTTTTTAGCAGAACTACAAGTAGCAATGGTTTGTTTTTTTTTTTTCACCTAACAGCAGGTATTAAGTCTCTCCTACCTTCTCCTGATTACTTGGATCGTTCAGCTCTTTTCAGTTCTGGGATGCCATCAGAGGAGTGACCCCTCAAAGTTGCACACAGGGTATCATAATGTGTAGTAAATAATGTTCTCTCAATTTGTGTCCTTTCTGTGCTACAGTGTCCCTGCCTGCTGTGCTGTCCTTGGAATGCAATAGGAAATTAGCTCTTGATAGTGCAGCGTGGCAGAAATCAATAACAGAATTATGTCAGCCCATAGGATGGGCTGCTAAACCCTAGCACTCCCAGCAACATCTTAATGCATGCCATGATGAACACTGAACTCTGCAAAAAGAGAGGTGTCTCTCATTAACTATTGTGGTTCTGGCTGGTATGTTCCAGCATGGCTGAGATATTGGAAAAATACTGAAATGCATCACCTGCTGATTTCTAGCTTTTACAAGCACATTGTAAAACGTGTAATCAGTATGATTATGCAAGCAAATTTTAACTCACCAAGAATACAAGTCTCTGCTTTCTTACTACACTGAAATTTATCAGATACAAGCTTCTAGAAATAAACAGTTTGGAGTATGTTTTTGTGTTCCTTCTGTCACAGGAGATGAAACTTCAATTAGATTTGATGGGTTTTACATCAATTTACTAAGTAATCTGATTAAAGTCTTAGAGTCTTCTCACTATGATACTTAATGACTTGCCCTGCGAAGAATGTAATACTGTCTAAAAAAATGTGATTAGCACTTCTGGTTCTTCCTGGCATCAAAATCCTCAAGGTGCCTGAATAAAGATGAATTTTAGTGATATAGTTAATAAAAATTAATTAAATTATTTGATACTTCTGTTTTACTGTAGCTACAGAGATACACAAAATTTAGCGCACCAGAGTGTTTTCAGAGGAACTCTATAAAGAAGATTTAAATGTGTTAATTGTGATGTAGTGGACCAAATTCTCTCCTGGCAAGAATCCTTTGAGCCAGATCTCAGACCCTTCTCCAGTATTTTGTATCATACAAAAATCTACAAATCATTTTAACAGACCTAGGAGTATTTCAAACTACTGCTGAGGTTGCAAAACTAGATTGTAGTTTTTTATGGAAATGTTTACTAACTGGAAAATAGGAAGGAACTGAAGCCTAAACTATGTGAAGAAGGAATTGCTTTGGAAAAATTACTTCAAAATATTATATTATCTGATGAGCATAGCTGTTGCACAGATTTGATATTATATTTTTTGAGCTATACTCGTCTTCAAGGAAATCAAGGCAGGCACGTACATTTTCTCTGTTGATGGTTTCATTGAAGATTCCAGTTTGTAATTCAATACATTTATTTATTTATTTATCTGAGAACCATCTTGAGGATGTAGTAAAAGTAAAGCATGAGAGTGCCTGCAGGAGCCTCATTTCTTAACCTCTTAAACAGCCATGGTAGGAAGGCAAAAAGAGAGGCTTTCTTCTCCCATTCTGCTGTCCCTCCTCTACCTTCTGTTCCTACACCCAGCTCCATATCACTGATAGCATGCTGATTCAGTATTCATTATAATTCAGCTTCTAGGGGTAGAACAGAAGAAAACAAGCAGGAACACTAGGGAATGTCCCCAGGCAGGCAGGAGGCCACCTTGTTGCTCTGACTTCTACAGTTGCCACGTGCTGAGGATTTCTTCAAGTGACACATCCTGCTACTTTATTGTGGTCCAGCAACAGTGAGAATGCCTTAGGAAAAGAGTAAGACTACCCTCACTTCATATAACAATATTAATTTTCTATTGCCTTCTCTGAATGTGTCATGCTGAACTGAACCCTCCAGAGCTACAGTCAACCCTGTTAGTTTTCTCTCCTATTTTCCTCCTTCTTCCTGACCTGATTACCATGAGGCACCCTGAAAAAACTTTTGATGAATCTTTCTTCCCTTCTGACTCTCTCCGGCCAAGTCAGTCAGTGGGGAAGAAGCAGGAGATGAAAGGAGTCAACACTCCCTTGCCTATGGCCGCACGGCACTGGGGCCAGCCATGGCAGGAGCTCTGCTGGTCCCTGAGACCTGCACTTGCGCGCACACCTCCCCACAGAGCAGCCAAACGCTTCAATGCAGAGCACTGAAGAACATCCCGTGGACAAGGCAGGGATGCATCTCAATTATTCCTCGCAGAAAATATCCGAGATATTTAACTGCAGAAAATCAATTCTGATTACCACCAGGTGGATTTCAGATGGAGATTTGCTCAGCTTTCTGTCAGCATATCCACCCAAGGCAGCACTGCCAGAAACTTCCATCTTCTGGGAAACCTTCCAGGCACACAAAGTCCCTTTGACTCTGGCTCCCAGATTCTCCTGCTCTCCAATTCCCCAGACATTAAGGCTCCTGCACTGCCCACTAGGAGAGCTTCTAGTGGCACAAGGGATTCTCAGCCCTGTTTGTGCACTGCCAGGGAGATGAAATTACTAAATATGGTTGGAATTGGTAATCTTGGAGGTCTTTTCCAACCTCAATGATTCTATGATCCTAGGATTGCAATTTGCACCTTTGAATTTGTTTCCTTCTCTCCTTGGTCTTCTTGATTGAATTTCAGTTAAAATATAGTTGGAAAGGCAAATTTCCAAGGACTTGGAGATTGTAGGTTTTTGCGAAGATTAACTTAAAAGCTTAGTTTTAGGATGGTACTTCAAGGTGCACATTAGGTTAGCTGTTGATTATTTTGGCAGATGCAATGATGTGAAATCCCCAGCATTTTCCAGGGGAAAGTAATGTTGTAGAAAGACTAGAAAAACAGCCAAGAAAAACAGAGAAAACTAGAGACAGAAGTATGAGGTGTTGGAATAAAGAGGAAAAATTAAAGGTGGAATTTTTTTTGAACCATATTATGAACTACAAATCTTTGGGTTTGTTTTTTTTTCTTTTTCTACTATAAAACTTGTTGGTTTGTGGGGTTTTTTTCTGGTAGAAACAGAAAGTTTAAAAATAAACTAGATATTTTTAAGACAGGTTTGCAGAAGTTTCATATTGAACCAATTCTAATTAATGTTTCAGGGTGAATATGATTGAGCCAATAAAGTTTGAATAATAAAAGTTTAAAATTTAGAAGTAGACTTGCCAGTCAAAGACAATGGTGTTTGTTGCGTATTTTGTCTGCCAGTGGGAGAGGTACAAGCAGATTCATTTTGTTTTAGTATGTTGAGTTTATATCCTGCCTCCTGGATTGGAACTGAGGAAAGAATCCTGACTTCCGATAATTTTGACTTTGCTCACATAAATGAATCAAAGGGAAGGAAAAGCTTTTAAACAGAGACTTCATTTGTGCTTGAAAAGGAAGGTGTGAAAAATGAGGCAATGCTTTAAAAATCTGTCTTTGTGCAGTCTTGAGACCAAATTACAAACTGATTTACATTCTCTTTTAACCTTGTCTCAGGAAATCGCTTATAATTTGTGCAACTCTTTTTTTTCTCTACGAACAATTCCAAGTCCTATCTCTGATGATGTTAACACAATCCCAGTTCTTTAGATGCAGAGTTCCAGGCAGAAAGAAGCAGATTCAAAACAAGGAGAGAAAATAGAGTTAGAGCTTCATTCATCATTCTTCATTCAAAAATCAAGGTAGAGTAGGATGGAAGGGTCAGCATATGCAAGTATAAACTACCTTTTATTTTAATATCTTTAAAATGTTTTTATTAATTTTTTTCCTGGTATGTGCTATCTAAATAATTTCAAAGTGTCTAATTCTCAGTACACAGTTAAGCATTTCATTCCTAGCAGTGCAAAATAGGAAATGAATATAGTCAGTTCATTTTAAGGTATTTGCAGCTCTTTGATATACATTTGAAAATCTGAATATTGGCCAGATCCTGAGTTCAACTACTTAAAAGAAGTTTCTTTGATTTCAGCAGAGCTGGACACATTTACACCAAATGAAGATTTGACCTATACTTCCTGATATGCTCTCTGAAAAGCAGTGCAAAGGAAGGTCTGGAGTCTGGATTTCTCAAAGTAACTGTTCCCTTTTCTTGGCTTAATATTGCACACATGTTTTCTCACTTAAACTTTGCCTCATTTGGCTTTGGGTTTTTATGTAGCCTTTGAAACTATTTTTAAAGGAAAAATGCAACTGTTAGCAAGATTTCCTAAAATGTACATGGAACTAATTTACCAGGCATTTCTCTCAAGGACTCTGATGTATCTACAGAAGACATTTGGCCAAAAGGATTTTTAATGTAACTATACGATGAAGGAAAAAGAGTAGAGAGAAAGCATCCACTCATAAGTATAAGAATGAAAAATTGACCCTTGGTAGTTCATGTACTTGGATTTTGAAATCCTGAAACTTGAGATCATGAAACTCTTTCAATTAGCAATATTATTTTGTAAAAAAATCAGTGAATTTTTAATGTGAACTCAAATAATCAGAGATAAAAGGATGCAATAATGTGAAGAGATCTAGAATTGTAAAAATATCTTCACCATGGACTTTCATTTTGTACATTGTCTCTCTGTATCATATTTTCAAAGGCACTAATGACCGAGACTATACAGTCATCAATCTGACTCATTCAGAGTAAACAGGCACAACATAAAGTGCCATCTTCTCAGCCTGGATGGTAGGACAAGGCAAGGGCATGAACAGAAATTGGTGGGAAAGAAGAGGTTCTCAGGATCAGAGGACGCAAAATTCAGCTCACGTCTCCTTTCTGTCAGTTTCTTCTCTGAGGTACCAATGCTACAAATTCACCTATGTCCATCTCCACACAAATTGCAATATGAACCTCAGTTATCACAGATTAAGTTAAATAATTGAATTATTCAGGGAAATAGATGAATTTTTAAACAATTTCACAGGACAAAATCATAGAGAATCATAATTTAATTTCTTTATCAATCTCATTGTAAGATATATTTTAGATACTGTCTACTGGCTCCTGTAACTGATAAACACATAATGGATTTTAACATTTATCCTCATAACAACACAAAAAGGAAAGTGTTATTATTCCAGTTTTATCAATGAGTAATTGAGGGCTTAGTTTAATGTTAATGGAAAACTGATTTGATATTGCTGGCAAAAGTGATGATGCCATCCCACCCTCTCCACCAGTTTGCTATTTCTGCATCTTTTACGCAAGTCTTAGTGTATAAGTCCCTTATGCAGCTAAAGCCACAAGAAACTTACTCAGCAAGGCAGGAAGACTGAAGAAATTATCCTTTCGGCATCATGCTGTCAGTACATCAGTGCAGCACCACCCTAAATGCACCTCATCCACTGCCAAGAAATTATTTCAAAATTAGGAGCCAAATTCAACTTCTCTCTAAAGGAGTGGGATGTTTGCAACAGAGCAAAAAATTAAACTTGAGCTCTTGCCTCCCATGCCACTTTTCCAATAACTTGAAAATGTGATTGGTCTAAAGGGAAGACAAAACATGACAATAAAATGCAGAATTATAATGGTTAATATACTTTGTTTCAAGCAGGAATTTCACTTGTGTCACAACTTAGACTGAGATCATAATTCCACAATACTGGCACTCAAATAAATTAGACCAATTGATGGATTTCCTACCTTTTTCCTGCCTCTGGTAGGCTCCATTCAATAACTCTTTAATATTCTGTTTTACCAGTGCAACATTTGAGGGGTCAAGCAGCAAATAAAATCCATGGAATGATCCAGGTTAAAGAAAGACCGTTTTTCTATTTTGGAGGTCAAGAAAAAGGTTACTTTTCAATTACTGCATTTACTGCATAGTCCATGGTCATCTGTTTCAAAATAACCTGAAGGGAGGGAGGAACACTGATCAGGTTGGGAGCTGGAAGGTGGTGGGTTGGAAACTGCATAAGTCATGTTTCCATTAAAGCCAGAATATTATCAAATGATGGCTTTATACCCTTGGACCAGAGAATTTTTTTGGACTTTTTTGGGTGACTGAAGGTCTAAATATCAATACAAGGTTAAATGTACAGCATGTGCGAGTGCATATAGTAATAAATCTTAATGATTTTTAGCAATGATTATTTCCAGAATATAAAAGTAAAATGTAGGGAGAATGCCTAAGACAGTATTGAACAATAAAAATGAAATAATTAGCTAACATTGTAGACAGGGCAAAAAAGTATTTGCTATTAGGCGACTAATAGGTGACTGTGGGCTAATAGGGGCTTCCCAGTCATATACTTACCATTCTCCATATTCTCTTTCCAAATGAAAATATTTGCAGAGCTCCCTAAATACAACAGAGAACAAGTCATAAAATACCACTGTTTTTGGAGCATATACAGAAAGTTCAGGTAGTTAAAGTATCAGTTAGTATTATTCATGTTTATGAGGAAAAGTGCAGTAATTTTTTTATGAGTTAAAGATAAATGACTATTACAAAGTAATGAACCAAGGTTATGGAAATAAAATCAATTAAAACATATTAGAGCACAAGCAATCACATTCAGTGGTAATTCATACTTTTCTGACTGAAGAATGAAAAGTTTCAAGAAACTCTATTTAGTTGAATGCTTGGCATATGCTTTTACTACGCTTAGCACAAAATTAGGCAAAAGAATTAGTCCTATTTTCAAGGACTCCTCCATTCCATAAGACAGGGGTTAGAAACATTTCATTGGTACGTCAGGTCTGTAAGTAAAGACTTCCTCATGTTATCTCAAAAAGCAATACAGAGAGTATGGTGTGTCTGGGAGCAAGTACTAGGTTTGGGAAGTAATATAAAAATTGTTGCCAGAAAGCAAGCCTTTAGTTAATACTCAGCCTGAAATTCTTCTCTGCATTGAGAAAGCAGTGATAAAACACCTTCTCATCTCATCTTCATGATTTTTTGATCCTGTTCTCAAATTCTTGTTAGTTGCCTTGCTCTAAAACATGTCTTTATTATGGGCATAGAGATTTAGCTTGTGTTCACAGCATAAAGAGCTGCAGTGGCCTAAGACATCATCTCTGTCCAGCAGTTTGTTACTGCTCCACTGGCTGCCACTGCCACATCAAGAAAACCCTGAGAGGGAAAACACACCTTAGTGCTTAGGTCAATGATTGGACACAAGGCTCATTCTTCTGCTCCTTTTCTGTTTAAAACTTAATTCAGCCTCTTTGCAAGATAATAAATATCCTATTCACCAAATGGCAGAGCATAAGGATGTTTTAATATTGTCAAATGAAAGTAAAACTATCATGATTCTGAAGTAAGTTACTTGGAAACAAATTCTTTTGCTTTGGTTGTACTATACAAAGGATTATTTATAAAATGAGCCAGGGTTATTTATGGCAGGTCTGAGAGGAGGAAGGCCTTCAGATTAGGAAAGCATGTCATTTGGAAAAACATCATACTTACACTTTGCTAGTGCAAATGTAGAGACAGAAATGGCAGTGCTCCTGATCTGACTTTAATACTTACACTTGTGAGTGCTTTGTCCATGGGGAAAAAAGTGTTATGCTCCGTGATTAGTTTTCACAAGGAGTTTGGAACAGAGGGGTTCTAATTGCATAGTTTTCAACTGCTTAGAGTAATAGAAAAGTGGATTAATTAATGTTTTATATGAAAGCAGACCTTTTTTGGGAGTCAGAACAAAGTAAAAATTAGATATTGACATGGGATTACTATGTCAGGAATAATGTATCAGCAATTCTTTGAAAGTCTTTGAAGACTTTGTATGGGAATATGGGACATGTAGATGTATTCTGCATACCTCCTTTATGTGCAGACAGTTTATCTGGAAAATAATTCTTCAGTTCTATATGATCTCCAACTTTATTACTTATTTTCCCCATTCCGGTCTTTTTCTTGTTTTGTGATTATTTTTTTCAGTGGCATAATTTAGAAAGTTGCAATATAGATGAAACTACATGATTTAGTAATTTATGAGTCTTTTTTAAGGAAAGGAGAAAAATAGACTCTTACAGCAGATGAGTTATCTGGCATATATGTCAGATGTCCACTTTGAAATAAGATGGATCCTATGAGATGCAGGTGTCTGCCTTTGGGCAGATCAATCCTACTCACTACCTCCAGGTGTTGACTTCAGCTTTCTTTAAGCATACACCAAAGTAGTTTCTGAATTCAGTTCAACATTAAGGGAAAAAACCAGAAGGAAATCATATAATGATCAGATAAGGAAGTGAGTGAAAGCACTAAAAAAACTTTTAGAGAAAGATGAACGCCAATGGAATTATGTGCATTTAAAAATACACACAGTGCACAATGCTAGACGAAGGATCCCAGCAGTTCATGACCTCAAAAACTCAGAGCTGGCAGCCATAGAGAAGATACATTTTTATGGATAGGTGCCATAATAGTTACCTTGTAGGTTCCTATTTCTTAGATTTGAATAGAAAAAAAATCCTAATGTAATTAAAATATAATAGCTCAAGGCACTAATGCTTTCTGTCATCCTACATCAAATGGAATTTGGACAGATTGAAAAAAACACAGTTGAACAAGATAAAAAATGCTAAACAGGGGAATGTACCCAAAGACCACATTTTCTAAAGAGCCCATAGACACAGATATGGATGCAAGAAAGTTTCTTCATCAGTTTTGTATCCACATTTTTAGTCTTCTCCTTAGAAAAGGTGTCTGATTATTCTCATCTTATTAAGACCCATCTAATCATCTTATAAAGTGAATAGAAGAATAAAAGGCATTGCTGGTATCTATGGAATACATAGGGGCTTGGTCTCTTTTACCATGATTATTTCATTTTTTTAACCAATGAGTGTTTTATGTACAACGACAGAATTTGCTAGGAGCAATGGCAAGAGCGCTGGTTTCTTCCTTTCTATATGAAAGCACCAAAATACTGAATGACAGATTTAGACTTCCTTCTTCAAAGTCCATTTCTCCTTGTCTGTAAGTATTAAACTTCCCTCTATGTAGGGTCACAGTGGAATAGAAGGTGGTGGGCTGAAACTTCTAAGTTAGTGATCCTAGATGCCTTTTTCTAGGTCAATGCTTTAACAACTAGATTATTATTTTTTTAAAAAAAATTTAATCTTCTTAACTTCTCATTAATGTAGAAGCAGGCAATCTGTGATCCTAGTCTTCCAGGCTCCTCTCCCTTCCTCCCCTCTCCCAGTCAAAAGAGACAGGGGCATCACAAGACATATCGTTCTCTAGATTAGAGTATTTCTCGCTGTTGACAAATGTTGCTAAATTTGGTGTCTCAGACACAAAATGACTAAGTAAGGAAGGCTAAAGATGGACCCACCCATATCTCAGCTTGGATGTGAAAATCCATATTTTTAGATCACATTATTATTTTTGGATCTAACCCTCTCAAAATTGCTCAGTGGAGTCTTGGTTTCAGGAAAGCTTCAGATGAACTTTCCTGTACCCTCTCTATTTCCTCCACAGTAAGAGACAGTATTACCCATCCTAAGGAATTGGTAGCATATGTTTCTCATCTTTTCTTCCCACCTTAGGACTGTAGCTATTTGTTAACCATGCACAATCTTTTAGGCAGGAGAGGTAATAGCATTTTTCTGACAATACTTTCCTCTCCACTGATTTGAAAAGTCCATTTAGGAGAAGAAAATGTTACCCTAATCTCCTTGCAGCACCTCTGCATGTGGTACCATTCTGAGCACACTGTAGCTCATGCATATTTGCAGACACAAAAACCTATGAACATTTAGGTCTTTTTGTTTGGTATGTTCTTGTTTCATAAAGCTTGTACCAGGCAGCTCTCCACCCGCGCACTGGGTTCTCTTGAATGAGAATTGTAAGACTCTATCTTCTTTTTTTTATTGCCTGTCTAGAATTAAAGCAAATTGGTGAACATTGACTGTTTTATTTTACATTTTAAATTTAAACTGAGTCATATGTTAACCACATTGCCACACCTGGGACTTGTTTATCTTGGATTTAGTTTATATCTTTAATAAGTGTTAGAGCAAATGTGCTAAGGAAATACTTTCCAGTTTTACCATTTTTATGTTGTTATACTGAACTTAGTTTCAATTTTTGTTTTGAAGTCATTTTTATTTTCTTAACAAGTTTATTTGAAAAGAAAAACTTCAATTTCTGAGCTGCGCTCTTTTCCCCTTCAAGTTACCTCCTTCCCTCATTTTCTTTTAAGTCTGGTGGTAATGAATGAATTGACACGCAGGTGAGCACAGAAGGTTAGCAGATCCCAAGGTTTATTTTTTTATGTGGCTGGAATGGTGTACCTTACACTGTCTTTGTGCCAAGCTGAGAATGAAAGTGTTGGAGTGATCTCATCCACAGAAAGGTGTGTCTGCATACTCCCTTTCACAGGTGCAGCAATAGAAATCCAACCCATGCAGTTACTGAAACCCTCATGCTTGCTCAGTATATTGCAGTCCCTCCTTAGCTCTTTGCAGGGGTGCTGGAATTGCTTCAAAACCAATGCCAAGTTATTATTATTACTTTTGAAGTTCAGAGACAACCTGAAAATTCTGGGATCTTGATTCAACTTTTCATTTGACATTGCACAGAGGCTCCATGAGTATAAAAAAAATCTTTCTCTTCTGAGTGGCAATCTAATTTCTTTTTTATGCAGTCTATAACTATGTAGTTTGTGTTTGTGACATTTTAGGCTTACTCATGACTAAAAACTTAATAAAATTATTGTGACCAATGTAATTTAAAATGTACCAGATACCTCCTCTAGGAGGTGCCTACTTCTTACAGATCCTGCTCAGATGAAAATTATATCTTCCTTACTTTAATCTTGTCTCATATAGTTATAGTTCTGGTAATGACATTAAATATTTCTTGTTCACCACTGGTATTTACACTCAGCAGTTACAGAGAGCATTTTACCTGACATACTGAAGTGCTATATCTGACATAAATTAGCTCACAATTGTTAGGACTGGATAAGTAATAGGGGAAATTTTCAAGAAATTATTTATACCACTAATGGCATCCCATTTGTACAGCACATTTTGCAAACATCAAGGCAAGCAAAGTTCTACCTGCATAAATGTAAATGGCAGAAGAAATTATTTGAGAGTTTGGAGGCAAAACTCATTTCAAGTGGTTGCAGTGGTAAAGTTTAGACCATACTGAGGCCTGGCTCAGTAAGCCTTGTGCAAAAGGAGAAGCAGCGAAGTCAGAATCATTGCACAGCAAACTGCACACAGCTCTTGTTCTTCAACAGGACTAAATGTGCTCAAATGTGACTGGGGAGACTGAGAGGACACCCCTGCTGGGTCTCAAGTTACTCACTTTTAACATAAAGGTAGCACAGCCTCAAGCCTCAGAGTGAATCCAACCAGCTGATGGTCCATAGAGCAAGCACAGTGACTGCCGTTCTTCCTGTGCCTTGGGGTCACCTGTCTGCCTCATCTGGCAGGGAGAAGTCAAGAAGAGTATCTGCTAATTTAAACTTGCTCCTACAAGCAGTATGGACAGAATTGTCCCAGGTCCCCCAGTGAGAACTCGGGCATGAGACCAGCTGTCAAGGGAGCATGGCTTCAGTACACATAAAGGCCCACTTCCACAAAGACCCTGTCGGTGGAAGGCCCTTGTCACTTACCGAACCTTGTCCAAACTGATGTGGCCATGCACACAGGCACACATGTAGCATTGGGGATGGTTTACTTTCTAATTCATGAAGGCATGATGCAGTACACATACCCTTCTCATTCATCTAGAATAAGGTTGGGAAACTTCCTTTCCAGATTTACCTTCAGTCACGTACAAATCTGTTCCTAGTATCTTTGGAGAGTTCTCTGGCAAAAAAAAAACAACAGCAGAGCTGGAAAAGCCAAGCGGAGAAGCCAGAATCAGTACTCAGGAGAGGCACAAACCTCACAGCCTAGAAAGGCAGGTTTACATCTCTGTAATCAAGATTTCACTATGCTTGTTTATGCTCTTCTCTTTCTTTAATCTCCAGCAAAGGTTTTCCCGTTGGATTCCATTTCTGGATGCCAAATCACTCTACCACCCCAGAACTGTAACTCTGAGACACAATCTAGCACTTAACAAGTAGCACAGAGTCCAAAAGGTCAAAAAAGAATTGATATTAGTTTAACTTCAATTTTTATGCTGTTGTCTAAGGACAAAGGCAATATGATTTTGGTAGAAAGCCAAATCTCAAATCTGCAGACAAGCTGCAGGGGGAAAAGCCCTCAGCAAATAATGCATTTTCAAATGTGAAATAATATGAACAATAAATATTATTCAGCACATAAATTTCTGTGTGCCCTGTTTACAGGAACAGGTAGGAAGGAATTAATCAAGGCTAATGTGATCAACTGCTCTTCAATAAAACATTGACCATGTATTTGCCTACTTGCCCACCTACCTCTTCAATGAAAAGTTGCATGCTGGGAAGGGGGAGAAGAGGAGGAGGGAGAGGAAGTGGACACAGAAATTATATGATGGAAAATTCTTTCTGCATGAAATGTGGAGGCCAGAACATCTGCATGATGAGCAGAGCATCATCCCAGCACTACAGGGAGATTTATGAGACTTCTAAACACAGCTTCGCTCCAGGCCCCTAATTAAGATACAGATCCATCTGAAAGTAGAACTAAAATCTAATCTAATTTTCAAAGGATTTTACCTTAAAAGCACTGAGAAACTGCAAGTGCAATTTTAGGTATTGCCCTTGCAGCAAACACAGCAAGTACATGGTAAAGTAAGTGATACAGACCCTGTTTTCTTTGTATGTCTGTATTCTTGAAATGGGTAAAGGATAGATTAATCTAATTTAGTTTCAAACATGGCTCCTTATACCAACCAACTGGTTTATAACATGTCCCTGCCATAACTTGTTGAAATCTCACTGTCTACCTTACTTTTTTTGGGGTTCTCTTTATAGTCAATGAAAAGAGGCATGGCTGCAGGACAGTTTATTCCATCTATAGCAGATGCCTCTTTTGGGACAACAGGAACCTTGCTATGAATGTGCCAGTCTTCTATTCACTGCAGAATAAGTTTGACAAAACTGTCCTAGATTAGGTATTGCTTTTGTGATGATTAAGGTTGGTTGAGTTGCATTCCCAGGTATGAATTAAGCACATTCATATGGTGGGATAATATGAAGAGATACACTATAATAAACAAGCTTTGACATTTTCAAGGTAAAAAAATTTAATCTGGATCTTATTCCAGAGACAGATTGCTCCATACCTGGATTCCACTTGAATCCAGAAAAATCTCTGCCAGTTCTGTCTAAGAGATAATGCTTGAGTTGTGAAGATTTGTATGGAAAAAAAAAGCAGATCTAGGAAGTGGGATGGGTACAAATGAAGGGCTATGCTTTGGGGTGCTGGAACAAAAGTCTAACAGAAAAAGAGAAAAAACCAAGAATCTCTGTATATTGATATATACTTGTGATTTTTGACAATAAGTAGGCTTTAAATATGTAGGATGATGCACAAGGGAGGGAAGCAGCTTGATTTCTGCTGCTTAAAGATGTTAAAGGCATGGCAGTGAAGTGCAACTTATTTTAGGAAGATGAAAATGCAGATGGCACAGCAGAAGAGGCAAGACCCAGCTGTTCTCTTGGGCCTTCTGGACACCGTTTTTAAGATGACATAAATATTTTCAGTCATCTAATATAACTTATGTAAATAGTGATCTGAATTGCATCTTAAAAAAAAAAAAAAAAGGCTACATGCCTTAGCACCTATGTGATAGAGAACCAAATCATTTTTGTCCTTCTTATCTCCTTCGAGGGCAAAACAAGGAAGGGCTGAGGAGAAGACAAGCTGAATATTGTCAATCAACATTGCTTTCTTTTAAATCAGTGATGAAAGAAGGGAAGATCTTTGAGTTCTTGCTGCTGCTTGTAAGGTTGTTAGATTGGTTGCGTGTATAAGAACAAGTAAGAAGGAAATTTCAAAAAGAGATAATAGCAGTGTATGCTCTTACTCTGGTTCCAAAGATGGCACAGATAATAATATGAAATAATTATATTAAGTAATAATTCTCTAAATAGCAGAATATCTACTTTTCAGTGTAAAAATCTATTTTTCAAGCATCCGTGAAAACATACAGGCATCAGCACAGAACGTTTTCTATCTGAGGATAATTTTACTTGTAATTGAGAAGCACTTCTTGGAATTAGCTATTTGTTTGCAGCAGTGCACTTTCTGCAATAATAATAATTTCCAGCCAAGGAAAAACATTTTAATTACATTAAGTGTATGCAGTGATCACGGTGGTGAGACTCACACTAGGACAGATGAATTCACCTGCCTGTGTTTAGACACCTATAAGATGGATGTCCAATTTAAGCTACTTGTTTAGTCTCTCCCATTGCTCCATTTGAGTTCTCTTACTCATCTATTCTCACTCTGTCCTTCTCTGTTGACTATTGTTCACTCTGTGAACTGTGACTGTAGAAATAACTAATTCAAAACTGGATATTTAACTTATAGGCAGCTATGATACTTGTACTGTGTTTCTGGGTCTGTGTTTTTCTCCAGCCAACTGTAGACAAACTCCCAGCCTCAGAAATATCATCAATAAATAATAAGGACAAACACATTAGCATATAATTTTCATATTCCTTTTCATGACATTGCAGCTTTCTTTTTCCTCTGCATTTTTAAAGCCTCCTAAACACTCTGGAGAGAACATAGAAATCAATGTTTTATTTTTTTAAGGATTATCATTATTTAGAAGTGCTATTAAGAGAAGAACATTTTTTCAGGTATCTTTCAGGGTATCTTGTTACATTATGTTTTACTTTAGAACAGATTCAAGAAATATCAGTCCATTAAGAGAAGAACATTTTTTCAGGTATCTTTCAGGATATCTTGTTACATTATGTTTACTTTAGAACAGAATCAAGAAATATCAGGGATTTTAATAAAAGTTGACTGCCTAAAATGCTATTATTTTTCTTTTTAAAGGTAGGTATATCTGCAATGTTTACTAAATTTCTGGTGAAAAATTGATAGATTGTTCTGCCCTACAAAAATATTCAGTGATGAGTTATATTGAGAGTCATACATCCTCCCAAAATGTGTGGCTTTGCTAAAACAGATATCCTCCTTCAAGGGCACACTTTTAATTCCATCCAGATCTATCTATAAACAACTGGGCAGGAAATACACTTTATCCAAATAGAATTTGACAAGGAAAAGAGAGGGTTTGTGGCTGAAGGCAGCAACTAAATGTATGGATGATTTTAATTAAATTGCCAAAAGTAGGAGGTTTGTGTATCTTTAGATGAGCCCCTAGATCAGATCCATAACAGTATTCAGCTGGTATTCCATGAAATGGCAAAATTCAAAATTTTAACTTAGAAGTTTTCTGGTGATTTAGGTACTTTTGGAAATGCTTGTCAAACAGGAAGGTGGGATGCTATCATGCTAACATCCTGTCATTAGTTTAATCAGACTAAAACTGGTTGCAGTAACAAAGCCCAAGCTTCAGCACATGAAAAAATCTAAATACCTGTCCTAGCTCTGGAGACTGTGTTCTCTAATTATGAGCTCATTTAAAAACTGTATTGTCCCAGCTCAACTCCTTTTGCTCTCTGACCTAATTAAGTGAAACTTTCACTAAATAGCAACACACCTTCATGGTAAATATATCCCACATCTTCAGCCTTGGGGAAATATTTCCTGTCCGTGCATCTGAGAGCCGGTATCCATGGTGTGAGCCTGAAAGTGCTGACAGCAGCGAAGTTGGGGCTTTCAGTAAGACTATAATAAGGGAAAGGTCTGGAATCCATAAGCTGGAGGACATTGTAGATAATACCTGCCCTTCCTCTCTGTCCCTTTTGGCTTAATTCTAATTCAGATTGCGTATTTCAATGCTAATGCAGAAGCACAGGGCATGGTTTTGATCAGACTGATAATATCTGCCTTCCCTTGCTTTATTGCCCTAATGCTTACTACCTTCCTCTTGGCAACACACATCCTTTCTACCCAGCAGGACCATCTGACCATCAGCACCTGGTTCCCTGTTCTTCAGCTGTGGGTGTAACACTCTCTTGGCTGGGATCTTCATCTGCAAGTTGCATCCCATGCCCCAGTGGGTCCAATTCTCCCCATCAACATGATGGCCAGGACACAAAGGCCCCCAGGATGGGATCATGCACTTCAGGGAAGTAGTCAGTTGACACAAGCTGATCCTTAGGTCTCAAGAAGCAGAACATGAAATATTCCCTTTAGGAGGTGCTCATGCAAATCAGGAAAAGGTAGCACCAGCCTGAATGGAATAAAGTATATGAAACTGCTTTTGTGGTTTTGGGTAACGGCCTCTACATATTAGCTCGTTTCAAGAATGTCTTTCATTGCTGTTTACCTCAGACTTACCACAGGGTCCAAGTACTCACATAGGCCATTCGATACCCAGACTTATCACACAGGGTTGCCTGTTCATCTGCAACATCTTTAGCATAACACCATGATGGAAATTTTTCTTGTTTCACATGTTTAATTATTTATGTTGGATAGCTGCAAGATATAATGTAAATTCATTTTCACAGCTGGTTTGAACCTGTTTATTTCTGCTTTTCTGAAAGGCAAGAATAGAGAGAGATGAGATATCTCACACAAAGAGGTAGAAGAGGAGGGCAAACAGTTCGAGAGAAATAATGGAAATGTTCTGCAAATAAAAACAATATGAGAGAAAATAATAATTTTTTTTCTTTTTCTCTGAAGTAAGAGCTACCTAAGGCATACTCATTTATTTATCTAATTGTTGGGTAGGCCCCTTGATATTGCTCCTTTATATGTCACCAGTGCAATACTACAGGGACCTGCCAGCTTGATTAGAACTCATCATTTAGCTTCAAAAGCTTTAAATCAACCCCTCTGCTCTTAATTGGCTTTCTTTCTCCATCGGACCTGTGTAAAGAAGCCTCCTGCCAGCAGGGGGTGGATCTGGTCTGCAAAAAGGGAAGAAACAAAAATGCATCTTAAAGCACCAGGCAGCACCCTGGTTTAATGGCTACATTTATTTATAACAGTATAATAGGGAAAGTGCCAAGACATTATCTAATACATGGATGGTGCCACAACAGCTTTTCATCTTAGTCTGGGAACCATTAGGACGTCTTGCTGCATAAATAACACAGTGAATTAAGTCTCCTTCTTGTATCAGCACCATATGTTAATAGCAAACATATTTATAATGTTTATTTGAATAGCTTCAAAAAGGGATATTACAACAGATCACTTGAACTGTAAACACTATTAAAACACTTTTAAACTTTGTCATTAATGCCTCTTAGTAGATGGAGAAAAATACTGGTGGTAAATTTCAAAAGTGCTGGGAAAAATGAGATTTCCACACACGAATTTCTAAGTATATTTTTTAACTGTGCTGATTCACTGGTCTCAGTAACTGGGAGGCTTGCAGCTCTATCTTAGACGAATAACAGCAAAAACCGGGTTGTGTAATTAGTCTGTGGTCCTCCATCAGTAAAAACTTCTATTACAGGGAGCTGCAGTGCTGACATTTATAAGTTTCTGGGTGATGTATTAGAGTTACCATAAATACAGCTGATAGTAGCAGTTGCTGTGGCCACAAATTAGGCTAGTAAATCAAAGTACTCAAATGCTGCTTTTTCCTTTTTAAGAAATCTGCAAATTAGCAGATTTTTCTCTGCAAGTTCACATATTACAGAGAAATGTTAATGAGTTTGGTCTAAGGGACACTCAAGGTTTTTTTCATCCTCCTTTGTTTTTTAACAATACTGCCATCAGCATTTTTTTCCCTTTTACAGAGACATTCACCATTCATTTGTGAAAGCAGTATCACACAGCAGGTCAGCTGCTTTTTCTCTGTGCGCACTGTTTCCTTTAAATGTGTTCTTGAGTGAACCCTGGTAGCTGTAAAGACAATGATGGGACTACTCAGTGGGAAAGAATATTTAGCCTTCTGCAACACAAGGAGATGCCGGGGTTTTTTTGTATCAGTATCCAACCAGGCTAGTAAGCAGAAAATCTGTCCACACAATGAAAACAATTTCAAAGATTTACACAATGAATTAAAAGTTAATGCCAGAGGTTCAAGCATCCTGAGTTAGTCTCTTAAAATTAAAAAATCAGTGATGCCAAAATTTTGATTAAATGAGAGGAAACAAGTAAAATATTACACTGGCTGGGATTCACTTGCTTGAACACGGTCATCTAGTGTCATTTAACATGTGCAAAGATATGACAGTTGTCTGTGGCCAGGATGCATCATATAGTATCTATCCAGGAGTCGTCTTCTACAAAATCAGACAGAAGATGGATGGGATACCATGGGGCATCTGAAATAATGTTACACTCCTCTGGATTGGCAAATGAATCCTACTCACACTGAGAAAATCTGCAGTGGCCAGTAAGTAAATTTAAATGTCTCTGTAGGTTCAACAATTTATTTCTGTTCCTGCCCCAGAGACTTGCCTACTCCTTGCCTATTTCCTGAAGTTTCAGTCAGTCTGAGAAACTGAGTTCTTTCTGAATAGTAAAAATCTCCCCATACATGTGACTTCTACAATTTTTTGAATGAGGACTATTTTTGGCTACAAGACTCTAGTCTCACTTTATAAAGGAGTCTAGGAATGCAAAGGACTCCAGTTATGGGTCAAGCACTGGCTTGTTTGTAGAAATGAACTCAGTAAACAGTGAATTTCACCATGCCTCACACAAGTTGCATATGTGAAGCTCCTTGAAACAGTTGAGCCTTTCTGCAGCTTCCAATGCTCTGCAGTGAAGACAGTGTACCAAAATGGACAACCAGCACTGAAATACTTCATCTGGACTTGGCAAATTTGAGCATAGTTGCACAATTATGGTACTTTCCGTCCAAATCCTTGAAATTTCTGACCTAGATATAGATGCTGATGGGCTATTTCAGCATGTGTGGATGGATCTAGGGCACTGTGTTGCATGGACCTGACTCAGTATCAGTAATATGCCTTCAAAGCCAAGCTTTTAAGTCAGTAGAAACTCAGAGTAACAGAAGATAATTTTTGGCATATGATTACTAAACACAAACTGTCTGAAGAGCATTAAAAGGAAATATTATTGCAAATCCAAATACAGAATCCAAGTGCAGATGTTAAAAAATACCAAAATACATACAACCCTAATTTCTTTTTCTTCATGTATATATGTGTGGTATATAATTACAGTGTGGTATATAATTACATTCAAACCTGTCACAGAGGATGGGCTCTTTCAGTGCACAAGACAGCATATGTTCTGAATAACAGCAAAAGCACTAGACACCTACTTGTGCAGCAAGCACTCTCTGTTAGAGACTGGAAAAGAAAAAGCAGGGTAAAGCTTTGTTTCAGTCTATCACTTTGCTACATTCCCAGGCTATATATTTTTTGTATGTTATATGAGCTATGAAGATGGGATGAAAATGAAGATAATCACCAGCTGTAAACTGGATAAGGGGTCCCTAATCAATCCTTGTAACTTGCCTCCTAACCATCTCAGTATCGTACTGTATGTGTACTCTCAATACTTGTAAAGTGTCAGCTGTGTGATCTTTGTGGATGATAGTTTAAAATTTGTTGAATTCTTTTCTTGGTAGCATCATTTCAGCATATGACGAGAAAAGATAATTCAACAATAATAATTCAATAATTCAAAAGATAATTCAATAATTGCAATTCATGTGGACTTTAACCATATTTTTCTCTTTTTGCAAATGGTTTAAGAATGGCTCATGTCTTGTGTCTATAAACCAACAGCAGAGTACTTCTGAATATGCAAATGACACCAAACTGTCTGGTGCAGTTGATCCACTTGCAGGAAGGAATGACATCCAGAAGGACCCAGACGACTTTGGGTAGTGGGTCCATTTGAACTTCCTGAAGAACAACAAGGCCAAGAACAAGATTCTGCGCCTGGGTCAGGGCAATCCTCAATATCAATACAGACTGGAAGATAAACTCATTTAGAGCCCTGTGAAGAAGGACTTGGGCATGGTGGATGACAAAATGGCCATGACCCAACAATGTGCACTCACAGCCCAGAAAGCAGAACTATGTCCTGATACATCAAAAGGAGTGTGCCCAGCCGGTGAAGGAAGGTGATAATCTACCTCCACTCTGCTCTGGTAACACCCCACCCGGAGTGCTGTGTCCAGCTCAGCTGCCTGGAGAGGGTCCCGAAGAAGACCACAAAGATGGTCAGAAGGCTGGGACATCTCCTATGAAGAAAAGCTGAGACAGTTGGGGTTGTTCAGCTTAGAGAAGAAAAGGCTGCAGGGAAACCTCAGAGCACCCTTACAGTACCTAAAGAGTGCCTACAAGAAAGACAGTGTGAGATTTTTTTTTTTTTTTTTTTTTTTTACCAAGGCCTGAAGTGACAAGGAGTAATGGGTTTAAAAGTGTATAGATTCAGATTAGACACTGGGGAGAAATCCTTCACTGTGAGGGTGGTGAGATATTGGAACAAGTTGCTAAAAGGATCTGTGCATGTCTCACACCTGGAAATTTTCAAAATCAGGCTGGATGGAGTTTTGAGCAACCTGGTCTTGTAGGAGGTGTCCCTGCCCATGGCAGAGTTGTTAGATCACCATTAAAGGTGCCTACAACCCAAATCATTCTGTGGTTCCATGAGTGTAGCAATGACTAAACTAGCCCCTGGTTTCGGACATTCCTTTCCACTTCCTCTTAGAGCAGCAGGAATATACTTGTAAATGTCATCCTTGCTTCAGGGGTGTGCAACAGGTAGATGATTCAACCAAACTACAGTAAAATATTCATACTGGTTTGCAATCCATGAGACCTGAGCTTCTGAGCTGTACTACTTGCTTGTGACATCTACCTAAGAATTTTGTATTCCAGCTGCACTCTTGGAACATTGGAAAGATCAGGTCAAACTGAGGGGTGTGTGTGAAGTGTGTGGGGGCGGGTGTCATTTCCTGAATTTGCCTCTTCCCACCCGCTCTTGGACCGGAAAGAACATATGTTGTGACTACAGGGGGATTATTCACTGAGTATGGCAGGATCAAATGGCTGTTTTGAAACAATCTTTCCTGTATTAGACATGCTAACCTCCAGGAAGGAAGAAATAGCCCATATGTGTACTCAGATCATCCTCCAAGATGCAGGCATGGCACCAGTTTTGACTTTTGTTATTTTCTCCATTCCTATAGCATCTCATGACTTTTGGTCTGATTACCAGAATCAAGTTCAAGAACTCTGGGGAAGGCCACAGGGTACATAGCCAATCTCTACAATGGTAGAGTTTATGCCAAATATAGTTCTTAAATATGATATTATTTCATTTTTTTTTTCATTATATTGTTTGAAGTGGAGCCACTCTGTCTGCCTTGTGCAGTCTGCCAGTTTTTAATCATGAACTGAAATTTGAAATGCTTATTTTATTGGGGCAAAAATGCCAACATTAAAAATATTATTATTATTTTTAAAATAATGTTTTAGTTATTCTGCCTCCAAAATGCAGTCAGATTTTCTGTTCACAAATTTAGAAACAAATGTAACTTATTTATTTTCTTGCTTCTCTAAGAACACAAAAAGTAGGTTTTTGTAACAAAGTCTTTAAGTGATTATAGACAACGTATCCTGCAGACATATTATACCCACAAACATGATGGATATATGGGCTATTAAACCCAAACTAACCCATTATGTCAAAACATTCAACAGCTCTTTGTTTTTGTTCTTCAGTTTAGTTCCACCTGGTAAATTCTTTGCTATGCAAACATATTCCATTGCAGACTTTTCTGACGCTGCTCTTTAAAAAGATTCTTTTTGCCAGTGCATTTTTATATTTAATGATTGCCAAGCCATCAAACGTTTGAGTCTCAGAATGACCTCGTTACTTAACTTTGGCTTCACTCTGCTTCCATATTTGAGGTTGAAACAAACGACAATTGAGTAAAGAGCTCACTACACTATGGACTGCCTTGACCTTGAAAGCCCTATATTTCCCCTTCATGCCCATCACCTACAGTTTTCATGCAAACAGACTGCTTTACTGACTTAGCTTGTTGTTTGCTCAGTTAGATACTTGACTAAGTCTATCTCATTATCACATCTTCTATCACATGTAGGTCTACTGCTGTGACTCTACGGATCACATTTCTTCAGTAAAGCTCTAATGATCCTGGCAATTATAAGATAGGTAATACTACTGACAAGGCATATTCATTTAAACATCTTAAATATTTTAAGAAGCCTCACAGAATTTTGCTAGTGCCTGAAAATCATCACTTATCTAATGATACAGAGTATATCTTTGCCTTATAAACACTTCCAGTTTTGGCTTACCATGAGAATTTTTCACTCAGGGCTAAATGCAACCCATAACCTCAGTTTATTGCTATTCTTAACTCAGGATATGCCCTATGGAAGTCAGAGAAGTGATAAACCCTTAGATTTTCTTATGCAGTTCTTTCTCAGTTTTTCCAGATTTTGAGTAAGAAAACCCAAACACACCAAACAGAAAAGTTGGGTGAACAGGTAGCATTTTACAATTAATGAAGAAGAGACAGAAAGATTATTTTTTAGCATTATCTGCTGTCATTTGAAAGACACACATTTATGAAAAAGTGTAATGTTTTCGACTGATTTCAACAGTCTCTCATGACCACATACCTGTGTTTATACCACACAGAATAACCATATCAGGGCATCATTCTATCCAGATGGTTTTGTGCAGGAGAGAAAGAAGCATGTCAGAGTGGTTTGGACAGCAACAAGAGCAAAGAAAGCACCCACCAAGAAGAAAACAGTAAGAAAAACTGTGTGTAGATATGCATGAGTGTGTGTGTCAGTATTACCCTAGGACTTAGGTACACAGGATGCACCTTGGGACTCACAGTGCAGCATCCCCTCTTGAGGTAATCCTTAGGGGCTTCATCACAGAAAATCAGGCAGTGAGAATTCATCTCTTTCTAATTATTTTATGTAATAGCTTAATGAACATTAACGACGGGTTTTTGGCAATGATTTTTTGAGCACACTCACCACCTCAGGGAGATTATGACAAAATTTCCACCACACCAGAGATGCTATTAGTATTCCAGCAAGCTGTATTCTTCTTCCACCAATTAAACACCTGCTGCTGGGAACAGAGGAACTTGAGAGCTATTGAGTAAAGAAGGAATGAGCAACAGACTGCCCCTAGCTTTCCAAAAGGAAGGGTCTTGGTTCTCTGCCAGGACAGGATAAAACCAGTAATAATACTGATTCCATAGATCAGAAGCCAGATTTGTCACCTGCCAGCTCAATACTTTTAAGCAGTATACTGGGAGAAGCAGAGTCACATTCCACTGTTTCCCATTGCTTTATCCACACTGTCCCAGAGCCATAGTCACTGGCCCCACAACCACACTTTGCTGAGAGCTGTGAAGTGCTTCCCTGTCTGGACTAGCTTACAGCTTGGTGATAGGGGAATTGCCTGGGAACAAAGGGAGGGAAATTTATCTGAAAGAGAGCTGAATTCAGATGTCCAGCATGGTGTAACAGTAGCATTCAGTGTCTCCTTGTGTTTTTGGACAGACCTTCCATTTGTGTTCCATAAAAACTATTTTAGAAAGTATAAGCCTACATCAATGATTGTCACTGACAAAGAAATAAGAAAAAACCCTTCATGTTCTGAATTCTGAGTGAAGACACAGATCCGTGCCTGACAGTTCTTACTGGCTAAGTCCAAACAAGCCTTCCTTTTGGGTAGAGGTTTTCTCATTCTTTGAAGTGTCTGACTTCCTCCTATCAGGTATGCAAGTTATCGAGGTACTTAAACTATTTCAATTGCCTTGACAGGCCCCCTGCATTTAAGGCTTTGCAACATTTTTGCACAGAGAACAAAACCTCAGGGTAAGGTACCAACATCAGTGAAAATTTTACAATGATTAATATTGTTTGGAAATCTAACCAGCTGAATACATCTGTTATAGAACTATGTGAGTCGTGAGGGGCAAAATCACTTCCAAAGTGTGTATAGTTTATGCATCTTGCAATAAATATAATTCACAATTATAATTTCACTTTTATCAAACAGACAAGAATAACTTGTCAAAAATATCTCTAAAGGCCTTTGCATGATCCTCTCATGTCTATTAACATATTCTTGACAACTGAAAGTTATAAGCTAGTTAGGTAAACATAGAAATTCAACTAGATATTAAAAAGATAATTTAGAAGTCCAATCACAATTACCTTTTGAGGAAGAAATTAAACATAAACCTGCTGAACTCACAGGTTTTGATTGATTAGAAAAAGCCCCACTCAGAATAAGTGTCCTTGCCTGATTGATCCAATTGCTTGTTATTGAATATTTCTTTTTTTCTTAAAGAACTTTTTTCATTAATTATGAGTGCTCAGCATTCCTGAGTTGTGCTGTAGGCAGTTCATGCTCACGTAGCAAACGGAGCTGCTAATACCCGTTGCCAGTATGCCTTGTTCCATCTCGCTGCTCCTTAGCCCGGGAACCCAAGAATCCATCCTTTACTACAGCAACAGCTCCTCATCCCACAGCCTGATTAGGTTCAACTGCAGAACTACATCCCTCAAGACAATTTGGGGTTATTCTTGCTGCTTCCTCACTTGGAAGGTTATACCACTTCTTGTCAGGAACAGGCTGGTACTCAAATGACAGAATTCTCCTGCTTACTTCTTTTTGCTTTGATTTCCCATACTTATAATTTAAAGAAAAAGAAAAAAAAAGCAAACTATAAAAAACCACTCCCAACAACATTTTCTTGGTTTGAGTTTATTGTGTAGCCTTTTAAAAAAAGATTTTGTTAAGATAGCTAAGAATGAATAAATGTTGAACTCTTCTAAGGCATCTTTCTACTTTCCTGAAGTTTGTAATGAGCAATAATTCAAGCACCTTGTAGTGCTCAGTCTTTGGAATGATGTAAACAGGCATTTGACATGTTTCTCATATACAGAATAAAAAAGAATACGCCTACCATTTTGCTTCCTATAATGGGGACAGAGTCCAAAATTCATGGCTAGTGATATCAAGAATAAACTGTATAGCTATCACTCTAAATTTGTTACTAGTTAGTCAGGATGATGATGTCATGCAAATAAACAAGATGGTTCGTTGTCATTTGTGTAATTGTGACACTGCTGTAAGACATTGAAAATCTTTAGAAATTTTCTTTTTCATCCAGACAACAAATCAAGATCAGAAAAATAAAAAATACTAATGTGAGGTAAGAAAAGCAATAAATCAAGATACTTTACTTAGAAAAGGCAACCTCTAGTTGCTGAAGAAACTCCTAAACTGATGTCTGCATAATGACTTAAGTTTATTATTGAAAGAATTTTAAGAAATAATTTTCCCTATTTCAATCTTTTGAGAAAGGTTGGGTCATTTTCATAGATATTCCAGATAAAAAAATTGTGAGATATCAGACTCCACCAGAAGGAAGTTGTCCCCAGGCTGCAGAAGTCCCTAGACACTGTTACCGCACTCTAACAACAGAGCAGACTCAGTCTGTGCAGAACAAGGTAAATTCCGCAACTTAAATCAGTATGAGGAAAGCCTTGGGCATCAATTGAAAAGTGAGCTTTGTCCTAAAGAGGACAATAAACTAAATATGTTCCTCTAGATGAAGCTTTCAACTTGACTAAAACTTACATGCTTCTGCTTCCTCTCTTCCATGTTTTAATGCTTCAGACAGCTGTTCCAATTGGGAAGACAATGTGAAGTTTTAGCTTTGTCCTGTTTAACTTTTTGTTCTAAAAATTTTATAATTTGATTTAAATTCTATTCCTTGTAACTAAAACATATATTATTACAAATAATACCTAAATTTCTCTAACGACCTGTGGTCCCAATAAAAGTACACAATTTTCTTAACTGATAAATTTTTGGTTTGTGACAGGACCGTTCCCTTTCATACTGGAGTCCTTCAATAAGATCATCAGTTAAAATGGTCAGACTCAGACACAAACATCCAACCAAATCCAAACACACAAAGGAAGCACACAGAGGGTAAAATCAAGGCTGGGTAACCTGGGAGGAATACAGAGACATTGTTCAGTCATCTAGGGCTGAAGTTAAGAAAACTGATGCCCAGTTGGAATTGAACCTGCTAATGAATGCCAAAGACAACAAGAAAGGCTTCTATAAGTATGTGGGCGACAAGAAAAAGGTGACATGTGGAAAATGGGGGCAGACTGCTGAATCAGAGGATCTGATTACACAGAATATGGCTGAAGTACTGAAAGCCTTCTTTGCTTCAGGCTTTGCTAGTAAGACAGTTCTTCAGGAATCCCAGATTCCAGGGACCAGCAGAATAATCTGGAGCAAGGAAGATGTACCCTTGATGGAAGAAGATGATGTCAAGGAATATTTAGGCACACGAGACACACATAAGTTCATGGGCTCTGATAAAATTTACCCATAAATGCTGACAGAGTAAAAGTGCTGTTAGCCATTGGTTTGACATTAGAACCACAATTAAGGTCAGGCAGTAAGAATAACACCCAAACAGACTTCAGCATGCATGGCAAGGGGAGAGAAAATGCAAAAAACTATGAACACATTTCTCCCACTTGTCAGGGAGGAAGCTAAAGCCCAGTGATTTGGTGACTATTCTCAACCATATTTTCTACTAAGCATCTTCCCTCTCAAGCACTCTCCAAATCAAGTATTTTAACAAACAGCTTCTAACTTTATTTCTCCATGACACAGCACCTTCCACTATTTTGCTTTTAAGTGCTGGAGAGTGCCAAGGGCAGACCAAGCCCAGGAGATGTGCAGAGGCCAATCTGAGCACGGGCAGAGCAGGTCCTGGGCCATGGGTTGGGTGAAGGTAGAGCCCTGCAAAGGGGTCAGGGTCAGTCAGGGGTGGCTGTGCACAAATTTGATGAAGTTAAATGTCAGGTCTAGTAAATGAGCTCACCAGTATTGCAGCAGAAACACATACTTCTACACCTCTGAAAAGCCAAGGTCAGGATCCATAAAGGCACACTCAGCACATATCAAAGGCTCCCACAATAGCAGTGCTATCTCAGGACTTGTAAACAACTTTTGCAATGCTGCAGTGACTTTGGGGCAAACTGGGTTTTGCTGAACAAACCGAAGGAGAGTCGGTCCTTCATGCTGGCAGGTGTGCTGGGAAATCAGCACGTCGCACTCCTCAGAGCACTGCCCTGACAGAGATCTCTTCCTCTCTTTGATGCTGCCTCTGGAGATGCAGTAAATCATTTTCCCCGGCTACTGTTTGTGAGAATGAAGCCAAGGGAAAACTCTAAGTTGTTACGGGGTGACAATTCCTGACAAAGATGAGTTATAGTAGAGTAAAAAGAGCCAAGGAGCTGGTTCCTATGTCATTCTGTACAGTGAAGGATATTTTGAACTAAGTCATGTTTAAGAGCTGAAGGGAAAGAAAGCATTTGTTGTTTCTTTGTCTTATTCCTTCCTCTTTTGAAAGTCTCTCCAAATTAAAATTCATGTATAACATGCATGAGGTATGTATAGCACTGTGCTATCTTGTACTGTATAGAAAATCTTACTTTTTATGTATATTTCTTCCACTAGTATTTGTTGAACTGTTTTTTCTACATTAGAATTTTTTCAGACTTATTTCAAGCTTCAAATATTCATGTAATAATCAAAAAAGGATTTGCACATATTATTAATGTATTACATTTGCTTTAATAGAGGGGTTTTAGAGACACAAAATAACAGCACACCTACCTTTACCACACATTTAAGAGTGGGCTGAAAGTCCCTTTTTGCTTTACTGTAAACTTATAAAATGCAGTTGAATCTTGGTTACTTGAAATTCAATGATGCAAAATCATTCTTTATTTGAAACATATTCTTGTTGCCTGAATACAGCATGGACCTTCTAAATCCTTGGTTACCTGAAGGTATGAAAATAGATTTAATTCTAAATCTATCATAAGAAAAACCTAGTAAAACTTAGACTATCAGTCATAAAAATACCTAGATAGTTTTTCCCCTAACCCTAATGAAGCAAAGTCATGTGACTTTGTTAAGCTAAATCCATACTGTCTCCCACCCACCCACTGTTTGATATGCTATTTGAAAAACTAATTGCTCATATTTTAAAACTTCTTTCTGTATGGTTATTTTTGGTGCCACCCACTTTACATTGCACTTAACATCAAGATGAGGAAGTGGACTTAAAAATGTATTCAGCAGGGAGTGAAAAATATGAGCAAAAGTCTTTTAGAGACTTCAACTTCCTAAAGTAATTTACCTGTCCTTGAACAAACTGATTGTAAGCCCTCACTTGGAAATTTCATTACACAGATAAATTACCTTACACCACATGCACCCAGGCTTTTTCTCTGGTATATGTTTGAGTATTGGTTTTTCTTTTTTAATAAAATCCATCACATCTACCTGATTTCAGTAAGTGTAACAACCCACCTGTGCTGTGAGAGAGATATAAAGACAGAGAGAGAAAAAAATTATCAGGCAATATTTTAAGCTACATGCTAGCTCACTTAATTTCTATTGATACAAAGAAAAGCATGTTAGTTTGTCACAAAAATCACAACTTTTTCAAGAAGGGTACTCTATGTCCTTTTATGAGCCTTAAGGAAAAAAAGTACACATGAAAATAGGGGCCACAGTAAAAATTATACCCAAGAACAGCTGCCAAAATTTGGGCTGCAAACATGGATTTGAATTTTGTAGCAAAAGGCTATCTCCCATATTAAATAATATTATTTATTAATATTTAAAGAATTATTATTTGTGTTTGGGGCTGTTTCAAATTTTCCTGCTCATCTTCTGTGTTGTGTGATTTGGTATAGTACTCCCTTAGAGATTGTTTAGCACAACTTCCTTAGCAGTAATAGATAAATTTGCTGAAAATTTTGGACTGCCTGGTGTAATTTTCACCTAGTCAAGAAAAGTAGCACCCAGAGGCAGCTAAAGTCAGAAAATAAGAAAGCTACATCCATTGACAGAAGCTCAGCCTTCGAGAGTAGAGAGGAAATGGCTCATCCAGAGACAATGGGAGGACCCAGTGATGGGAAGATCCCAAACCGAAATATTACAGCTGGTCTGAAGTGTCGCATGACAGGTAGGGAATTCAGGTTATAATGGTAGAATTGCCCAGGGCTTTCTTTGTTCAAAGTTGTAGTGTTATTGATAAAAAGGACTTCATAGAAGAATCTCTTTTTGGCTTATTAATTCAGCAGAAACTTGGAGCTGAACCCTGTTATGGGGGCAGGCATGTGCAACTTCATAACATCTGTAAGTTGGGCATTGGCCACTGGTTTTCTCTGCCACATTGCTTTAATTTAAAGCTCATCAAGTTCACTTCTAGCTTTCCAACTTACTTGAATTGAATCCTAAATGTAAAACTGTGGAGTCAATGAAAGAAAAGAAGTGAGTTGTGTTCTTTTTGTTGTCGTTGTTTTTGTTTGTTTTTGTTGGGTTTTTTGCTTGGTTGGTTTTAGGTTTTTTTGTTTTCATTTCACTTTCTTGATATTCTGATGGAAATTACATCGCTTGGAAATTTGCTTCACAAATATTAGAAAAACAATATACCTTTTTCTTTCCCCTCAAGATCTCAAGAAATTGAATCAGCAAGACCCAAATAATTAATAACTTTTTGATATCTCTTTCAATCATTTTAAAAAATCCTCACTTGTCACTGACAGCTTTGCAACTCCTGTCAAAAAGGCAGACTTGACTAACAATTTTTTTTTTTCTCTTTATACAATTATAATTTTTCCTTTCTATTTCTTTCTCAGTCTGTGTTGAACAAACTTTCAACAGCTGGGTAGAGAAGTCCTAGAGATGATTATTTGCTTACTTCTTAACCTCTAGCAAAATGTTTTTACACGTCTATATTGTAAGATTATTTTGAAAATATGAAACGAGTGGCATGACAAGAACCCATGAAACAGAGAAGATTTCTGTGACCAAAAGTGCCTGAATCTTGCTCAATCAATGGAAAGCAAAAGGAACAGTATCACTCTCAAATATTACTTTAATATTTAGTTATCATCTTAAAAATAGTCATCTAGAAAAATAAGAAAATAAACTAGTCAATGGGGAAAATCAGGCACCCACAGAATTAATTTATTTATTTGGTTTCAAATGTATTTATTTTGATTTGATGACTAATGCTTTAGAGGGGTTTATAGGAGAGAAAGGAAGACCCACACAAATGTGCTGTTTTCAGAAGGTTAACTGTAGATCACATGGACTCTACGTGGTTGATCTGAGCAACTCATCAATCATGCAACCCCTTGCATCCAGAATAGAGGGCCAATCATTATAGGTAGAGAGAGGTGGACAAGTTGGTCTTTTCTTTCTCTGTAGCCAGTAACATTTTCAACTATTTTCACCTCACCTGTGGAGTTTCCTCTCACAGCACTGACCTAGTACAGAGTTTACATTATCAGTCCCCTCTTTATGACTTGTATTTCAAAATTTTGTTATGGCGTTGCTTCTAAATGTCTACAAATGCAGGGCCCTGATGGCATAAGTTTTCATTTCAAGTCTAAAATTTTAATTTATGGGATTTTAGAGGTTATTGAGTATTGTAAAAAGGGAAAAGGTTACAGATCATTCTTTAGGGGCCAAATAAGCAGTCAACCAAACCTTGTTATATGTGAAAATTAAGAAATTAGAGAAATATTTAAGAAATTACAAATTAAGCCAAGGTTGATGGCATTATCTTGCCAAAAGTGAGTTTTCGTACATTTTTTTTTTTTCTACCGGGGAATAAAGAAAGGAGAGAAAAAACAAAGTAAGGAAGATAAGGATAACAGCATCATTATTATTAGTATTATGGCCACTGTAAGTGGTGAAGGGATAGGGACCTGATTCATAACTTACAGGAACCAGAAAAGTGGGATTGTAAAGGGCATTAGAGGTTGCCTATGGTGAGAGGAAACCTTGAGAAAGAATCAAAGTAGAAAATAAATTGTTTTGTCATCTAGACATGACAAAACAATATAAAACTGTATGCATGGTCTTTAGAAATTAGTTGGTGGCTGTTATCAAGTCCAGAACTAAATGAGTGGTAGCAATGGACTTGTGAAGAAAGTAGAAAACACCGATCTTAGGCACTTTATGTGTGGTGAATCAGAAGAATTTAACAGTCAGAATGTGGGAATGCCCAACTCAATCACTGGTATGAATAAACCTAGTACAACTGCTCGGGATTGCAGGATTGCAGCCATAATCACAGGTTTCACCATCAGAATTACAGTCTAGAAACTGCTACTCCAAATTAGTCTTGCATTTATGTGGACATGTTTGTTTTGGCACGGGAATATGCAAACAGTGTACTATATATTGCTTCCATTAAGTCTTTTTAACAAATGCATTTTTTGTGGCTTTTCTGAAACATTATTCTAGTTGAGTTCAATTATTTGTTAAACTGCACAATTCTTTATTAGAAATACATCTAGCCCTGTATTTTATCCATGCTTTAATTGTGCTAATGAGCTGTAAAAGACAATGAAATTCTCATCTTGAGATATTAGATTTATTAATATTTTCATA
Source organism: Donacobius atricapilla (assembly GCA_013397315.1). NCBI lineage: Eukaryota > Metazoa > Chordata > Aves > Passeriformes > Mimidae > Donacobius > Donacobius atricapilla. The sequence continues at coordinate 659,887 of WBMY01000021.1, read as the reverse complement.
ACTTCTGCATTTCATATTGATGTTCTCAGATGGTAAAACTGTTGCAGTTTAGAATTCTTACTATATTAAATCATATTTCTTGTTGTTTCATTGTAACTGGGAATAAAAAAAAGCATTGCTCATTCTAGCTACAGCTAATGACCAAAAAAATAAGTTAATTATATACGTTTAAGTAAAAACCTGGAGTTCATCTTTAGTTTAAGTCTAATCTGTAGTTAATAAATTATGGTTCAGATTCAACTAGAAGTGTGAAGTATGTATTCCAAACCTGCTAATGTGTTCTTCTTTTGTTGGTTGTGGGTTTTTTTTAGCATCTAAACCATATATAACAGCTTATTTCCAAGTAGAATGGTTCTCATTTTTTCTGCTTCTCCGTATCTTCAACTTTTCTCCTGCCTTATACTGCTGAATTGACCCCCACAGAAGCCAGGGGAGAAGCAGAAATAGCTCACAGAACCAAGAGATGAAATTCAACAAGAGAGAAAAAGAGTAAGTGAGAGCAACCATTTAGTCGAGGTTTGACCAGTTTTACTTCAGCTGCAGCGTGAAAGCATGGCCATACTGCCCTCACTATCTTCTTCTTCCTGATTTTATGGTGAATATTCCTCAAGATCTTCTTTGCCAATATAAAATATTTTTAAAACTGGAATCTATATGGGCAAGGCATCATTTTGTCAGGGGGGATCTGGTAAAGGATGTCTGGTTTCAGTCAATGTTATCTAATGCATTCAAAATTATTTAGGCAAGCACACACTGGGAGACTGCCAGGGGAGATTATAAACAATTCTGTTGCCAGTACCTTAGGAGGCTTAGGTATGTCTCCTCTTTTGTGCCATCCAAACTAAGTGTCTTAACCACAGATATTTTTCTTTTCAGATATGTCATAATATTGAAGGTTTTTCCTATTAGGGGAGGAGAATGGAAAAAATATTGGAAAGATATAGTGAAAAAGATAAAAAAAAACCACACTATTTTTCTTTGTTTATAACACCTACATTACTCATAGTTTGTGCCTCAGTAGCCCAGGTCTTTGGGTAAGGTTTTTTTTTTTAATAGTATTAAAAGTTGAGTTGAAAAAGGAAGTAATATCAGGGTATGCAACCAAAACTCAGTCAAAACGTGGAGCGCGTATCAAGGACAATTTGATTAAAAGTCTAAAATGCTACAAATTTGACACAGTGAACACTACGTTTATTATCCATTAACTAAGTGAGAGACGTCAGAAATCATCATCAAGCAGGTGTGCTTTTAGTGTGGTCCCATAGGCAACACTTTCATATTGTTTTTTAATGAGTTTTTATCAATGACCTGGAAGATAACATAAGAATAACATTAACAAAGTTTGCAGTTACCAGGAAGAACTAGAGTCTGGCAAATAATAAAAAAGAAATGTTATTGTCAAAGGGAATTTGTTTGCCTGATAAGCTATAAGCTTACAAATGGTATGTGTTTTGATTTGAACAAGCAGAGTGAGAGAGAGGGAGACTAAAGAAGGACATAAATTATACCATCAGAAGAGGAGATGCTAACCCATGAAAGAGTAATTCTGGGAACTATTGGGATAGTCCTACTCTAAATTGATCTGGGCTTCACATGAAAGTCTGTGTTTTGAAAGGCTAACAAGACCCTTGAATTTAGTAAAAAGGGTTTACCAAGCAAGTGTAAAGAGTAAAAAACATTTATGTGTTTCTCCCGAAGTAAACTTTACTAGGACACTCAAGTAAATTCCTTTGCCTGCAGTACAAGAAGGATTGATATTTGGAAAGAGTTCAGAGATTTGTGTGAATAACTAGATTATAAGAAAACATGACTCATAGCAAAAAAATTCAGGCACTTTATCTTTTGAAGTTATGAGGTGATCTTGGCCTGCTTAGACCTACATGAGGAAAAAAATATTATAAAAGGTTGTTCCAAAGGTCATGATTTAGCTCCAGCAATATCTAAGTCGGGCTAGCCTGATGTCCTGTGTCGCAGGTCGAGGTAGTTGACCATACTGGTCCATTTTTGAACATGTAGCCTCTGAGTCATGCAATACTGCTTATTTCAAACCAAACAGAATTACAACTTGAATTTGAATAATTCAAAGTAAGGTCATAGATTGTTAGACTTCTGAGGCTTTTGTAAGAGATCATATTTTTAAAGGTTTGTCTTGGATGGAGAGGACCTACCAAGCAGAAATGAAAACTGAAAGATTTGTTAGACTATAAGAATAAGGAGGCTTAGTTATGGATGGCATACTTAAAAAAAAAAAATTAATATATATATATCAAAGGACTACATTTTTTTAAGAAGCAGAATGGCTATGAAAAAGACAGTGCTCTTTTCTGATTCTTAGTCAAATTGACCTTTTTTTCCCAGTTATTTCCAACACTTGATTCTTTGGGATAATGAGGAATGAGGAGAACAGTTCAGTTAGAATATGAAATAAACTACCTCTGTCCCAGATTCCAATCAAATGTGGATGACTATGTGAAAAATTAAATCATGGAGATGATCACAAAGTTTAAAGAGACCAAGTAATTCCTATTCTTAGCTCTGCTCTGAAAAAATGAAGTAAAAATAACAGCCACAGCTGCTGCCTGAACTACAAGCTCAGCTTCATATAGATACACAGAGGCAGCTTCAGAG